>JAMPIV010001580.1:107500-131698 GCA_024509875.1 Oreohelix idahoensis
TCAACAATTAAAGCACTTAGAAACTTACGAGAATGTAGTAGACCTGATATAGCAGAGGAGATATTTCTGGCTACTACATACTTATATTCCAGAGGATGTTCAGTCTTAATTGTTTGGATACCTTCACATGTTGGCATAGAAGGAAATGAAAAGGCAGATAAAGAAGCCAAGAAAGGTAGATCTGATAAAAATCTAATAAATGTAGGGACGAGTAAATCAGAGATTAAGAGCTTAATTAAAGATTTAATAACTGATGAATGGAAAGCAGAGTGGGATAAAAATCTGAAAGGAAGACATGCAATAAAAGTTGTTCAAGGCTCCAACAAGAAAATGTCAAATATCTAGGGAATTGAAAATTCCCAGTAATAAGAAACTTCTCAGACTACAGCTGGGAAAGGGCTATTTCAGAATAGAAGAACCTTACTGTGCAGGATGTCTTCAAGACAATAATATAGAACATTTCTTGTTGAAATGTAAGAGGTATGAACAAATGAGAATACTAATATTAGATTGTTTGCAAGCATCCAACATACCTATAAATATAGAAGAGGTGTTAGGAATAGACAGACCTAGGGAACTGCATAATATAGTCAAACAATATTTAACACGAACAAATGTTAATATATAGTGGCTGGGAATGTGAAGGTCTGATGCTGTTCTTACAATGCATATGACTTTTAACAGATGAAAGTCAATTAAATATCTGTTAAAGTCAGTTATATAACTGGAACCATGTCGTAGATTTGTGATAGGTGAATTAAGACTTGGTTTGGTCCCTTCTGAATAGCAGTAGAAACGAGTGAAAGCTCAGTGGGAGATGATAAAATAGAAATAGATTTCACGAGTGAGATGGAGGAAATATATTAGAGTCGGTCTCTGACCCTCGAGATCATTTATTTCAGTCAGCCTATCATCTACAACAGATTAAGATTTGTCAGACCGTCTAGTATAATATATATTAATATATATATATCCCTCACATACACACACACATAAGTGACTACAATAGACACACAGACGTGAAACTATGACAGTGGAAATATAGATAATTGGAAACGAACTGACCGACACACTGGAATAAGTTTATGAGAATTTTAATTATCATAATAAAATTCCATCACCACACATAAAATTACATCAAACTTATACAAATAGTCATAAAGTCAATGAATTGCTACAAGAATGATAGACCCATTGGTATGATCCTTTCCCTCGATGTATAGCCCACAGTCCTGTTAGAAGAAAAGTGATAGCCCCAAAGAGTCACGGATACATCTGCTGTAGTTTAATGATTTCCCTTTAAAGGTATGAACAGACTTTGATACTCTAATCTATCCTAAGGAAAATATTGTTAGCAACAACAAAACTTGCATAAAGAAATACAAAGTGGGTGAAATTTGGTATACCATAAAAGAGTCACTTGTTCCTGCTTTCTCTCTGTTCATTCATCAGGGCCCTGACATACATTCTTACCTACAATCGTGCTGTTGTTCGCCGTCTGGCGCAAACTTTAGGACACCCACACACTTTAATCTGTCTTTCTTTTAATGAAGCAGATCCCAGCTCTGCAGATTTTGGGCTCATCCAAAGTTCCGGGGAGCGTCCTCTTCATGCGAATATTTTTCAGACTAAGGTTAGTGTCACTTGAATCACGAGGTAAGAATTAGTTTTAAGCGGGCTCATAATGTCAGAATCACGAGGTTTCCACTACTTAGGAAAAAATGTCAGGTTTGTAACTTCGATCAAAGGTAAAATTCTTGGTCACACCACACTTTGTCAACAATGTCGGAAAGGTTATTGATTGTGATATTTTACTTGCCACACAGGCTGAAATGTACTTGAGGTTTTTCTCAGGAAGAATTAAGTCTGGCTCGATAGGCCCGTTACTTCATTTAATCTTAAAGTTCATGAAATGGGTACTCTGTCGTTCGGAATGCCAACGCAATGCCAGACCGGTTTTACTTTATACACCCAAGTCTTTAAGAAAAACATGTTTTATTTCTTCACAGATATTTCTCAGTACTTAAACGCTGGCAACCCAACGGGCTGATCACCCGTTTGCCAGTCACTTTGATTACGGAAACAACGGCAAACGGATTGATTTGTCGTTGCCCTAAAGACGCCATTAGGCGTGATGGGAACAACGGCAAAGAAAATCTATTCGCTGTTGCCCTTAAGACGCCACTAGGCGTAATGGCCACTGATTGCTTTGCCAGTCGTTGGCTAAGGACGGAAGAAGAAGAAGAAACGCTGGCAAAGTTGGGCTACCCCAGTTTCACTGAATAAAGAGAAAACAACATATAAAATACTTATACATACTATTCCTCGGTTATAACTTACATTATAAACTGCAAGCGTAGAGCTTGTCTTATCGTTTAAATCTCCCGTGCTATAAGTTATATTCATAAAATCAATCATCATGAATTAGAAATACATACGTATTTCGTCAATACTCAATGATGAATCAGTGCAGTTATAAGTTAGTTTAAAATATTCTCGACTGATTATTAGCAATTTAATAAAATTTATTTATAGCTGCATGAGTTTAAGCTAGAAATTATAATTTATTTTGCTTTCCACTGAAACACGTCAGCTAGAGAATATAACAGACTTACAATTTAATTACTTCTGCACAGAAATCTAACTAGTAAAATGAAATAAGCGGTTTATCACATAACACTCAACACTACTAGATATATGTATATTACCTCCACACAGAACTACAGGCGATCGCACAAACTAAGAATTATATGCTGATATATATTTGAAGTCTAGAAGCTTGGCAAATTGTTGAAACAAACTGAGAAACTTCGCTATACAGCTTATTCTTTTACACGAGCGACCTGTCTACTGCGAATCTGGAGAACTGAATGAAGTCAAGTTTAAACTCTGGGTAAGATATCTGAAAACCCGACAAAGGATCCCACGTTATTTTCAAAACCCCCGTCTCCCCCTCTCCTCTTAACACTTCACATACTTAGACGCTGGCCATAACTGCCAAAACGCGTCTTCACACCTCACGCCGACATGTCTCATTTCTGAGCTATGCATGAGGGCGCCGTTCACACCTCACGCCGAGAAACTCCGAAGAAAACTCGTGTCAGCTTGAAAATGTAGACAAATGTCTGCTCTCTATGTCTGACGAGGCGATTTCTCACACTATTTCGTTCACAATCCAGGGACTGACATATTATGCAATAAAATGCGTTTCTAAATGAGAAAAGAAACAGGCGAAAGTTTGAATGGGAAAGTAATATTTTGTCGCAAACGAACGAATGCGAAAAACAGGAAAAGGATAAAAGATCGATAATAAAGTAGAGGACACGGGTAGAAAAGAAAAGAATATAGAAAATTTATTGATCATAAATCTCAATGCGACAAACCACCAGGCCTTTACACCCCTCCACTTTAATATTATTGTTGTTCAGAGTTTCTTCTTGATTTTGTTTGTTTTTGTTTTTTTGTTTATTATTATTTATTTTTTAAAATTTTTTATTTAACGTATAAGCACAATTGTGATTGTCCCTATTTACAATGAATTGACAAATGTGATGCCACTTTCTCATATCGGCAGTTGTTCATATTATTTGGAATTGAAAACAATATATATCCTAATTATAACCCATCAGAGGTTGAACGGGATATTTTTCTTCATTAATTTTAAAAAAAAAAAATATCAGGCGTCTTGTTGCCTCATGCATGGTGACGTAAACTCGCAGAGGACTACTCTGGTGTTCTTTGTATGTAGTACTGGCGCTTTTCTGGCCCAAAACACACACGCATACACACACACGCACACACATATATTTATATATTTATATATTTATATATTTATACACACAGACTTCCGTATCCTTTTGTCTGAACACCCGAAAACCGAAATATTCTGAAATTTTGTTGTTTTTGTTGCAACATCTGGAAGCCACACACAAAAAAAACCGATTTCCGATACACAGATGTCTCCAAGGATTTCGGATAACAAAATACGGATATATATATATATATATATATATATATATATCTGTAGTATATATTTATGTGTGTATGTGGTATATGTACAAAGTTATGTCATGTACTCTATCCTGTACCATCACATTAGCTCAAGGTCTTTCCATGTTCTCTTTATCCCTTTCATTTCTGGCTCCAGTTGACTTCTCTGTGTGTTTTTCAGTATCCCTCAATCTCTCAACCTTGAGGGTTCCAGAACAAAGACTTTATTATTATGCTATCGAGAGGTTTACTCAATGTGTGTCCTCTCCATCTCTCAACCTTTGAGGGTTCCAGAACAAAACCTTTATTGTTATGCTATCGAGAGGTTTACTCAATGTGTGTCCTCTCCATCTCTCAACCTTGAGGGTTCCAGAACAAAGACTTTATTGTTATGCTATCAAGAGCTTTACTCAATGTGTGTCCTCTCCATCTCTCAACCTTTGAGGGTTCCAGAACAAAGACTTTATTGTTATGCTATCAAGAGCTTTACTCAATGTGTGTCCTCTCCATCTCTCAACCTTTGAGGGTTCCAGAACAAAGACTTTATTGTTATGCTATCGAGAGGTTTACTCAATGTGTGTCCTCTCCATCTCTCAACCTTGAGGGTTCCAGAACAAAGACTTTATTGTTATGCTATCGAGAGGTTTACTCAATGTGTGTCCTCTCCATCTCTCAACCTTGAGGGTTCCAGAACAAAGACTTTATTGTTATGCTATCGACAGGTTTACTCAATGTGTGTCCTCTCCATCTCTCAACTTTGAGGGTTCCAGAACAAAGACTTTATTGTTACTGTCAAGTGCTTGCTGTGTGTACACATTGACAAATATGTATTACATACACAGGGAGCGACAAACATGGCTCGTTTTCACAGCAAATTGTTAATTCACTAAACTCGAACACGTAAATACGATATCCGCCGACTTTATGTCACAAACTTGAGTATAACACAATAACACAGGCAGACTGCCGCTTTGGCCATAAATCATCACATAAGAAAAGCGCAATATATGATGTGCATAATTAGAACAGCATCTCATGGAAAGAATTTCACAATATCTTAATATATTTCCTATTTTCCTTCAACCATTTCGCCTTCACTCTCCACGTAATCTCTCCTCGCTCTAATCTCTGTCTCGAATGACCTTTTTACCCATGACCCTTTTCACACCTGACCAATCTTCTCCCCCACTTCGTTCACAACAACTCAGTCATGCCCGTGAACTCGACATTAGCGCTTACTGCTACTAATGCATTCATGCCCGCAAGCAAACTTAACATTCACTCACTTCAACTCACAACTTACATAAACATATCTAGTTCCCACCGGAGCATGAGTACTGACATTCATTCTATAAACCGTTCGTGACATCCACCCCCCCTCTCCAAGTGAAAAACATAGTTTTTCACTGGATGGGTGGTAGATATCAGGAAACCAACCATCCAAAACCTCTGATTACATATGTGGGCAAAATCTATAGCATCAGTGTGAAAATATGCCATCTACAAATAATCAATAATAACATTCTGAAGAACACACAAAAATAAAAAAAAATTACAGTAGAACCAAGTTGCTAGAAAAATACAACAGCAACCATATGGCAAAAATCATGCATCTCTAATTACACACAAAATTAAAGGTGATAACATTACATCAATTTCACCAAATTCTACTATACCGGAGAATATCTATTTTATAACCCTGTACTAGATACACTACATATGATAAGAACTTAGCTTATACAAAAATCATGCAGAATACAGTTGACACAACATTACTCATGTACAAGTATCAAATACTACATAGAAATGGTGATTAAAAAAAAAACACACCCATTTACTACAAGCAAGTGTTCATAATCTAGATAACGAATCTGCAAGAACATTTAATTTACCCTGAATAGGAAAAACAGTGAAGTTGTACTGTTGTAACAACAACGACCACCTTGTTAAACGTGAATTTGGTGATCTAGATGACTTAAGAAAAGTCAAAGGACAATGGTCCGTTTCCAGTACAAAATGAGATCCTAACAAATACCTAGAGAGTTTGGAAACAGCCCAAATAATGGCTAAACACTCTCTCTCTATAGTGGCATATCGCGTTTCAGCCGGAAGCAACTTCCTGCTGACATACATGACAGGATGTAGAAACCCATCATGTTCTTGCATAAGAGACGCACCAATGCCCACTGCAGAAGCATCAGTCCTCAGTACAAAAGGCTTAGCCAAGTCTGGCAGTAGAAGAATGGGCTCGCTGGAGAATACAGCTTTGATGTTCCTCAGTGCTCTATCACACTCTTCAGTCCAGACCACTCTGTTTGGCGTGCCCTTTTTAGTGAGTGATGTTAGAGCTGATGACAATGAAGAGAACCTGGGGATAAATTTATGATAAAAATTTATCAGACCGAGTAAACTACGTACTTGTTTCTTTGTTTTTGGAGGTTGCAAATTCAAAATTCTTCCAACTGTCTGATCAACTGGTTTTAAAACACCCTGTCCTACCACATACCCCAGAAACGTTAACTCATGAAACCCCACCTTAATCTTACTGGGTCTTGCTGTAAGGTGATGCCCCCGAAGGCATGATAACAGTGACTTCAATCCCTCTACATGTTCATCCCACGTGTCATGAAACAAACAGATGTCATCAATATATGTGATAACATTCTTCTGTCCCCTCAAAAGCATTCTCATCATTCTCACAAAAGTTGCAGGGGCATCCACCAGTCCAAAGCACATATAATTAAACTGGAAAAGACCCTGAGGGGTACAAAATGCTGTAAGTGGCCTAGCGCCTTCTGCTAAGGGAATTTGCCAATACCCCCTCGATAAGTCTAGTTTGGTAAAATACTTTGCCCCCGCTATTTGGGATAGGAGGACCTCTTGGTTGGGCATAGGTTCCGCATCTATCACTGTGACACTATTCAAGCGGCGGAAGTCTATACATATCCGTAGGGATTTATCCTTCTTCCGCACGATGACCATGGGAAATGAGTATGATGATTCAGATGGGGAGATAACACCTAAGCGTAACATATCATTCACTTCTTTTTCAACAGCAGAAGTATAATATAGTGGAATAGGATATGGTCTCACCCGGATGGGCTCTCCATAGGTCAGTTTAATATCATGCTCAACTAAATCAGTTCTTCCAGGAATATCTGTGAGTACATCTTGAAATTCGCACAGCAGTGACTTCACCTGTTTCCTCTGATACTGTGGGAGAGATGCAGAGACCTCTACATCTCTCCATGACTCCGAGGCAACCAATGGCAATAGTGGGATCTGGAGATTGACCTCCTCTCCTTTATCTCCATCTTCCTCGATGACTGCTGCACTAGCTACAGTAACTGTACTATCAAGAACAGCGTTCACGACTGGTTCCAGTTCAGTTGGACGTACTACATATGGTTTTAGCATATTAATATGGAAAATCTTCTCCTTCCCTCGGACTAATATCAGATAATCCACATCGGTAATTGATAAGTGCAGATGTGATGAAAGGGAAATGATCTTGGGAAATACGTGTTGAGTAGAGTTAATTTTGGGTTAGAGTACTTGCTTACAGATTGGTATGGATTTGTTTAAAGATATCTCCTCTTAGTTTCGTGGAAGACAGTATGTCAGATAGCAGGTGAACTCTGGTCATAATGTACTGTTTCTGAACTGTTTTTGAGTGATGTGTGAATAGCTCTCGCGGCTAGTGTCCGCAGGGATTTTTGAGAGCAGTGTTAAGAGAACAGTAGATTCTCGTGACTGTGTGAACGGGGTGTGTTCCCGTGGGTTCAGTCTATGCAGGGTTTTTGACTGAGGTGGTCAGCCCTAAGGTGGTTTTTGGATAATGTATGCCTGCGCAGGGCTATAGAGATTTTGTAGGCCTTGATTATTATATATCTGCCGTAGATGCAGTATTTGTGCACTGATGTGAAGTATAGAGATTTTGTAGGCCTTGATTATTATATATCTGCCGTAGATGCAGTATTTGTGCACTGATGTGAAGTATAGAGATTTTGTAGGCCTTGATTATTATATATCTGCCGTAGATGCAGTATTTGTGCACTGATGTGAAGTATAGAGATTTTGTAGGCCATGATTATTATATAACTGCCGTAGATGCAGTATTTGTGCACTGATGTGAAGTATAGAGATTTTGTAGGCCTTGATTATTATATATCTGCCGTAGATGCAGTATTTGTGCACTGATGTGAAGTATAGAGATTTTGTAGGCCTTGATTATTATATATCTGCCGTAGATGCAGTATTTGTGCACTGATGTGAAGTATAGAGATTTTGTAGGCCTTGATTATTATATATCTGCCGTAGATGCAGTATTTGTGCACTGATGTGAAGTATAGAGATTTTGTAGGCCTTGATTATTATATATCTGCCGTAGATGCAGTATTTGTGCACTGATGTGAAGTATAGAGATTTTGTAGGCCTTGATTATTATATATCTGCCGTAGATGCAGTATTTGTGCACTGATGTGAAGTATGGAGATTTTGTAGGCCATGATTATTATATAACTGCCGTAGATGCAGTCTTTGTGCACTGATGTGAAGTATAGAGATTTTGTAGGCCTTGATTATTATATATCTGCCGTAGATGCAGTCTTTGTGCACTGATGTGGAGTAGAGATTTTGTAGGCCATGATTATTATATAACTGCCGTAGATGCAGTCTTTGTGCACTGATGTGGAGTAGAGATTTTATAGGCCATGATTATTATATAACTGCCGTAGACGCAGTCTTTGTGCACTGATGTGAGGAGTAGAGATTTTGTAGGCCAGGATGTGTAAGGGCCGTATGGTGTGTTAACTACATTATGAAGATTCATGTTTCGATGTAACTGTATTCGTCTAGATCTACGTGATGTTATAATTGTAATAAACCATGGTTAAAATATCATCAGACGTTACACCATTCCATGACTTGGTGTGTGCGCTACTGTGAGTGACTGTCCCAAACCACACTCACCTTCTTCACCATAATTAATTACATATAACATTTGGATTCTCCTTCACTAAAAAAAACCCTTTAATTATCAGTGGTGGACCAAACCAACGGGTCGTAACACCCACATTACATTCGCGTAACAAGAGGGTAAATTAGGTCAGATTCTGGACCAGTCATTACAAGTGGGAACACTGAACTGTGTTATGTTTGGCTCTGTGTGGGCGTGGCTTAATTCAACTGTACACAGGTATCAGCTGACTGCGCATATCCATCCTCATATCTTGGCGTGTTGTAGCAACTAAACTGACTTTATCAGTTGGTTTCCATATCAAACAGCTGTTATCTGATAGCGACATTGATGCCATAATTGTTACAGTGCTTGTTCCAGTCTTTCCATATGCAGATTCAACTATAGGTGCAGTATTTTGGAGAGTTCGTCTGCACGTATACCTCAAGTGATTGCGGGGTTGCTGTGATCGGTTCCTGTCGTCTGATGCATTGTTGAGGACATACTGTACAGTGGCAGGGATTTGAAGACAAGAGTGCCTAGTCCTTGTACCTTTTCTGCAGTGGAGTGTTTTAACGTCAGAACTTTGTGATATCCAGTGTGTTAGCGAAAGGGTCAGGATTACCTTCAGTTAAGTGCTTTTGTTGTGTGTAAATGTTGCCACTTCTGTCCATGTCAACAAGCCTCAATCTGCACTATCCTATTCTATTGATAACTATTGTTGTTGTTGTCGATAATTATATCGATTAATTATAGAATGTGATGATGTACAGGGATTGATGATACAATATTTGAGATCTAAACTTGATTTGGTATAATGAAAGTTTAATTAAGACATATATGGTTGACTAAGTAAACAAGTCACAATGGATTCTGATACAGATCCGGAGGATATGAGACCTGTATTAGAGTATCTGTTTCAGGAAGGGACAGATTATCAGGGATTAAAAAGCCCAGAGCTTGAGTCACATGTTATGGACAAGTTTTTGGTCTCTGCATCGAGATCTCTAAGAGAGTTTGCTAATGAGAGATTTCAGTCAATTCCTCATGTGAGTATGGCTGAGGATCTGGCAAGGTTATTGGTTTTGGACCTTCGTCTGTTCTTGGACAATTATATTAATATAAAACGTGATAACATATTGAAGAGTATACGTACGTTATTGCTCGACGGCATCCATAGTGACCAGAAAGAAGAGTTAAGGGATGAGAAGCAAATAGGAGACATAAAACGGAGTGCAGAGGAGCTAAGGGAAAGTTGCGTAAAAAGTACTACTGTAGTGAATAAGCTGTAGGAAAAAGTGACTAATCTTACAGGTGAGTTATGGCAAAATCTAATTCTGAGCTTGCTTGTGTTCGAGCAAAATTTAGACTCGGCATTGTGCAAAATTAAAGAGATGGAAGCTCAGATTGGGAAAAAGAAAAAAAAATGGCGAAAAATTAGAAATCTGACTGTAAAAAAGTTCAAGAGAAGACGGAGATTTGTGGTTGCCAAATTAAAGAAAAGGATACCATATCCCTAGAGAAGGTTGATAGGCTTACGAATAGTCATGATATTGAGATTGAGAGGATTGATAAAGAGAGAGTGAAAAAATTAATGGTGGAGAAAGACAAATTGATTAAGATTGAAAATTTGCTAGCAGAGGAAAGCTGCAAGGTCTTAAAAGCGGAGAGTTTAAACAAGAAATTAAGTGAACAGATTGCACTTAAGGACTTTGAGATTGTAGAAGCAAGAAGAAGAATAAATGGTCTGCTTGACGTAGTCTTGAATAGCAATATGTGGTCTTCCGTCAGTGTTGACGATGATAGACAGAAAGTTTCTTATCATCAGAACACTAAAGCAAAAAAGCCAGCCTTATACACTTTTTGCGGATTCTACGGTCAAGAATGGTGGACATAGATCTTTCCGTGGGAGATATAACTTCTCACGCAATACAGATGATTCCAATGATAATGATTGCTGGCGGCAGAATAACAAAGGAAAATCTACAGTAATATCCAGTCCTGTAGATAAGGAAAGAAACAGTGCTAAATCTCAAGTCAATGTGTTAAAAACCAACAGCGTATTTATTCACAGATCTGATAAATTGGTTACAAGTAACAAACATACTACTGCTTGTTCCATGAAGGAAACAAATGTTGTGAAAACAAATAAAGAGATTGTCAAACCTTCTAGTCATACCCAGTCAAGGCAGTGTGACTCATTTTTTAAACACACATTGCCACAAGCAAAAAAAAAAAATAATTTTGATAGGAGACATAACCCTAAGGTTATAAAGTACCAAGGGAGTTCATCCTACGATAACGTTTCTTCTCCAAAAAAACAAGAAAAAATGTGACAGATCTCAACATTGTGATTCTAAAAGTTTTAGAAAAAAACTATAGCAGAAGTAATTATATGAAAGTTCATCAGTCTAGTAATAATTTTTCTGCTAAAAAAGCCAGTTCTATCTGATGGACATTGTTATCTGGGAAGAAGTATTAAGAATAACTATTGTAACTGGGATTTAAATCAGTACAACGGTGTTAATAGAGCAAATAACAATGCTCTCAAAAGAAATTACAGATCGCAACCAGGTTAACTGTGCTCCACATAAGAGCAAGATTATTATTAGCAATCAGAGTAATAGGAACGGTAATAGGTTCTTAAAATGCTTTTGCTTGTCATGCTGATAGTTTTTGAGAGATCATCTCGGTCTTGTGAAGGTAGTAAATTTTTTTCAGCCTACCGCACTGACAACTGTGAATTATAGGTCAGGTTGTCCCTGGGGACGTCTATGTTGTCTGCTATGTGACGAGAGTTGTTGTTGACATCGCAGGAGGGCCACAACCTTACACCACGGAGTTCGGGTAATTGTGTAGTGAATTTTTCCGTGTTTCCTCATAATCTTACCATGGATTAAAATAGATATTTTCATTTGTATTGTCTCACAGCGAGCGACTTTGCGAGGGGAATCACCATTCTAATTTTACATTACCTGGGAGAGATGTAGATCACTGTGTACCATTTATCCATTCAAGCGAGCCTAGACAGTACGTTAACCCACCGTGTCATGATGTCACCTTGCGTGTTGATGAGATGTTCGCAAGACCTCGACGGAAGGAATTTTTTTTTTTTTTTTTTTAAAGGTCCTGTTTATTTTTTGTTCTGTTTACAAACACTGAATGTTATTGTATTCTTTAGTATAGAACTTTATATATTTGTTAATGAAAATATTATGTAATCTTTGTAACATTTGATTGCCATAATTATTTGTTGGTTGTTACTTATATGACTGTATTTTAATTATGCATTAAATAATTTCTATGCACAAACTTATTTACTGAGACAATGTAATAGTCATTTTCATAGATAGTCCTGAGTGTTTTATTCACTACTTAAAATTTTGTTTTGTTTTTTTCATCATGGATTTGATACCATGTTTAATTAACATATTTATATACAAATATTTGAAATTGTAAGAGAGTTTACCATCAACACACAGTTGCCATTTTTGACAAATTTTAAACATGGCTTGTATGTATCCAACGTATTAATGATTTTTCGTTGAAGTCCTCCTATCGTCCATTCTGAAACTTGAACCATTTTTTTCACCAATTATACATTTGTCTTCCCCTTGAATTTTTACCGATTCTGATTTTTTTTTGTCTTCTAGACAAGGTCTTTAAAGGTTTTTGCTATTTTTAAGTGTGGCCAAAGATTTTTAACTGCCGAACTTTCAATCTAATCTCATCATAGTTTCTCTAGATCATTTTCATTATTGTCTAGGACCTCCTTAGCGAGCGACTTTTCCAGGGAGATACGCCCCATTCTTCTTTTACATTTGGGAGAGCCTCAATCTTTGTGTATGCATTTTATCCATTCAAGCAGCCTAGACCAGTACGTTAAAACCGTGTCATGATGTATATTATAACACTTTTTGATCTCAGACTTTTAATTTCGCTGAGATAAGTTTGGTTCGAAAAATTTTTTTTTTTTTTTTTTAGAAAGGTCCTATTCTCTTTTATTTTTTGTTTCTGTTTTACAAACACTGAATGTTATTGTATTCTTTAGTATATAACTTTTATATGTGGTTAATAAATATCTTTTGTAATTTTGTAACATTTTGATTGCATATAATTATTTTTTGGTTTTTACTTATATGAAACTGTCCTTTATTTTAATTATGTTTCACTTTGACCTATAATTTTCTATGCACAAACTTATTTACTGAGACAACAACGGTAATAGTCATTTTATAAAGGTAGTCTTGAGTGATCTTTTGATGTTCAGACTACTTAAAATTTTGTTTTGTTTTTTTGAAAAATGGATTTGATACCATATAATTTAATTAACATATTTATATACAGATTATTTGAATTAATTGTTTAGTGAAAGGTAATTTTAAACATAACTTGTATGTATTATTAATGATTTTTCGTTGAAGTTAAGGACGTATTCTGAAACTTGGTTTCCATTTTTTTTCTCAATTATGACATTTGATAATTTAAACGATTCGATTTTTTTTTGTCAGCTAGAATTAACTTAAATTTCCTATTAAATTAAGTGGGTAGAATTAACAGCGACGGCTGATACTCTTGTTCATTTAAAGAATTTAAATATCTGATTATAATACATAGTTAAGATAAATAATATTACACTTATATATATTTATAACTTCGTTTGTAGTTAACATTTTATTACCCAATGTGACGTTTCTTTGATGTATTTTTTTTTTTGAAAAAAGAAGAGAAAAAAAAAACTTACACGTTTTGATGTGTGTCTATTTAAAGATAAGATTATTTTTATGTTACTCAGCTAATTTAATTGTTAGTTATTAATTATAGCTACATATTACTTAGAAATAAAAATACTATTTTTATTTAACCTAAAGAGAAGAAACATTTTTTGTATTGTAAATTTTTGGAAAATGTGTTTTGAACATTGTGATATTTTTTTTTTCTGCGCCAGCGCTAGATTGTATGTTAGGGTTACTATTATGTAGTGACATTAATTCTTTGAAAATGTTGTGATGTTTGGATGTATTTTTTGGTTGTTAGCGCTTGACTATGCGTCAATGCGGAACTTGTGTTATCGTTAATAATTTTTTGTTTGGGTGATATTTGATGTAATTTATTTTTAGTTATGTATAAGTTTATAATTTAGTTAAATTACTTATTATGCTGTGCTTGTCATAAGCTTTCTTTTTTGTGTTAGTATATAAATATACTTTAGCATTTTTGTATTTTACAATACGTTGTTATATTTGGATAGTTATTGTTAGGTGTTGTTACCAACTTTCTTTACATTTGCATCTTTACTGTCATCTCTCTTTGTTGACTATTCGTCATTTCTTTACATCTTTTCTGTTGTCTTTTCAGTATTGTCTGATATTTTGTTTATGCTTCCGTGTTTCATCTTTGATGTCATTCATACTTCTAGTATACTTTTTTTTTTTCGTGTTACGCTATTTATACTTTCATTCTTTGTAGTGTTAAGTTAATTATATGACTTTAGATAATGTAATTGGTTCTTATAGTTCTATTTGTTTTACATGTATGGAATTGTTGTCTTCATTGTCATCTTATGATTCTATTTGATTCTTATCATATTCCCATTTCATATTTTGTCTTTTCTCGTATGATAATTTATTTTCTGTTTAGTTTGTACTATGTATACTTAATTTGGGTTTTGTATTAGATTAATTTTTATTTTGGTATGCTTGAATGATTATGTTGGATGATTTAGTCGTTATCTTACATTTATTGATGATATTTTTGTAGATGTGCTATGTTCTCTTGTCATAGGTATATTTTTGTAGGTAATTGATAGAACTTCATTAATTTTTTAAAAAATTTTTGGGAATTAATTTAAGAGGTATCTGATATAACTTCATTGACCGTTAAATTTTTGGGAGTTAATTTTCAAAAAAAAAAAAAAAAAATGATATAATCATTTTTTTTTTTCCCTGGGAGTGTGGCAAACTGATAAGTGCAGATGTGATGAAAGGGAAATGATCTTGGGAAATACGTGTTGAGTAGAGTTAATTTTGGGTTAGAGTACTTGCTTACAGATTGGTATGGATTTGTTTAAAGATATCTCCTCTTAGTTTCGTGGAAGACAGTATGTCAGATAGCAGGTGAACTCTGGTCATAATGTACTGTTTCTGAACTGTTTTTAAGTGATGTGTGAATAGCTCTCGCGGCTAGTGTCCGCAGGGATTTTTGAGAGCAGTGTTAAGAGAACAGTAGATTCTCGTGACTGTGTGAACGGGGTGTGTTCCCGTGGGTTCAGTCTATGCAGGGTTTTTGACTGAGGTGGTCAGCCCTAAGGTGGTTTTTGGATAATGTATGCCTGCGCAGGGCTATAGAGATTTTGTAGGCCTTGATTATTATATATCTGCCGTAGATGCAGTATTTGTGCACTGATGTGAAGTATAGAGATTTTGTAGGCCTTGATTATTATATATCTGCCGTAGATGCAGTATTTGTGCACTGATGTGAAGTATAGAGATTTTGTAGGCCTTGATTATTATATATCTGCCGTAGATGCAGTATTTGTGCACTGATGTGAAGTATAGAGATTTTGTAGGCCTTGATTATTATATAACTGCCGTAGATGCAGTATTTGTGCACTGATGTGAAGTATAGAGATTTTGTAGGCCTTGATTATTATATAACTGCCGTAGATGCAGTCTTTGTGCACTGATGTGGAGTAGAGATTTTGTAGGCCATGATTATTATATAACTGCCGTAGATGCAGTCTTTGTGCACTGATGTGGAGTAGAGATTTTGTAGGCCATGATTATTATATAACTGCCGTAGACGCAGTCTTTGTGCACTGATGTGAGGAGTAGAGATTTTGTAGGCCAGGATGTGTAAGGGCCGTATGGTGTGTTAACTACATTATGAAGATTCATGTTTCGATGTAACTGTATTCGTCTAGATCTACGTGATGTTATAATTGTAATAAACCATGGTTAAAATATCATCAGACGTTACACCATTCCATGACTTGGTGTGTGCGCTACTGTGAGTGACTGTCCCAAACCACACTCACCTTCTTCACCATAATTAATTACATATAAGCCAGTTCACTAGCAGGTGATTCTCCTTGGTAGGTAGCAGCAACCATACCTCGCTGCCAGGACTGAGGGATACAAGTTTGCTATTCCTATTGGCGTATGCTCTATACCTTGCACCCGATGTCTGTAATGCCTCACGTGCTATCGAACACGATGTAATTATGCGTTCTCGCAAGTCAATGACATACTCATAACTTGACCTAACGCTATCATCAGCGTAATTCCCGGTCAGTAAGTCTCTCAAAATTTTCATTGGACCCCGAGGATTTGCGCCAAATACGAGCTCAAACGGTGAGAATCCTGTGCTCTCTTGTGGCATCTCTCTGTATGCAAACAAAACTCCCGGTAGGTATCTATCCCACAACTGTGGAAAATCTCCTGTAACCTTACCTAGCATTCTTTTCAGTGTCCCATTGAACCGCTCGCAGACCCCGTTACTCTGAGGATGATAAGGGGTGGTGAACACTTGGGCTATGTCTAACAGTTTAGATATGTGTTTCATCTCTTCTGAAATGAATTGCCGGTCCCTGTCAGACAAAATCTCTTCAGGAAAGCCTACTCTGCTAAATAAGCTCATTAGAGCCTCCGCTATATCCGTTGATGTTATGGATTTCATTGGCAATGCTTCAGGCTACCTCGTACATAGATCAACCAATGTTAGAATAAATCTATACCCCCGATCAGACATAACTGGAAGGGGCCCAATAATGTCTATTGCAACCTTCTGAAAAGGGCGAAATGCCAAATCTGTTGCTACTAATGGTGCCTTGGGAGTCCTTCCTTTCTGGCTTGTCTTCTGACACACTTTACACGACCGACAGTAAACCTTCACATCCTTATTGTATCCACGCCAGTAAAACTGGGACAACACTCTACAGCGAGTTCTTGCAATACCCATGTGACCCGCAAAAGGGATGTCATGTGCTGTCCTTAACACTGTATTCTTCAGTTCCACTGGAATAACCACTTGTGTAATGACTGAATGTTGCTCTGCAAAGCATCTGATTAGAATGGAGTTCCTAACCTCAAACCAGTATCGAGCAGACTTGGTATGCCGTATGTTCTTAGACTCAGCCAACTGAAACAAAGGCAGAAGTGAAATGTCTTTCCTCTGCATGTCTACAAAATCAGATGCTGTAATTCCAGCAACCGTAGGCACACAAGGGATATTATTGGGTTGCGATATCATAATATTTGAATCCTCAGCCTTAGTCTGAGCCCTCGTCATTACTGCATTAGCAACCAACTCATGCCCATTTTCCCACTCCTCAATATCCAGACTGGTGCAATCATGAACCCCATTAACATTTCCAATAATGAGATCAGCGATGGGAGAATCAAGGACGCATACTCGAACTCTACCCGACAAGAAAGGGGTGTCGATCTGCACAATCGCCAATGGATAGTACTTGACCTTACCACCAAATGTAATGCATTTTGCCATCTTTCCAATATAATACGTATCCTTAATAAATGTCTTCCTAATGCCAATGGTCGTACCTCCCGTGTCCCTCAAAACAGATACAGGTTTATTCTCCACAAAACCCTTATGTAAAGTTAAGGTTCCATTCCCATCAACTGATGAAAGGCAAGGCAAAGTGTGTCCACATATTAAAATAGGCTTGCCATCAGGCTCGAACAATGGTCTGCACCCCTCACATTCCTCGCTATTAAATGTATCAAGTACAGTAGCTGAATTTGCATGCTCAGTGTTTTCCTTTGGGCTCTCCTTTCGACTGTTTCTTCTCTCATTACAATTGGGGCAGTTGGAATCCGTCTCTTGGCGCTTGTGAGGGCTTCTCTTTGGACTGCCATTATAATTTTTCTTTGGGCTGGCATATGGACTTCTTTGTGGGTTGAAGGGACACCTCTCTGGGTCCCTCCCACATTGATAAGATAGATGACGCCTTGAGCCACACTTATAACAACCCCTTCTACTGTAGCCTGACCCAAATGATGGGTACTGTCTCTTAGGAGAATATCTTCTGTCCCCGTTCCATCTTCTATTTCCACCATCTTTATCAACATATCTGTCTAAGCTGCGGGCCCGAGGATGTATGTATGGCTTCTTTTCAGTTTTATCCTGAGCCACACAAGCTGGAAAGGTCTCAGCAACTATCTGCTTGTGAATTGGCTTCCCTGGGTGCGCATTGACATACTGCTGTCCTAGCTCTGACATAATATTTATATCTTTTGGCTTTCGCTCTTGTAGAAAAGCTACCAACTCTGGATTGCAAGAAGATAGAACCTTGTCCTGTAGCATAAGGTCGGTTAGCCCATCAAAATCCTTCACAATACCTGATAGTTCAATCCACCTATTGAACAGCAATTTGATTTCCGCAATAAACTCACTAAAGTCATTGCTTATTGTAGGAATAGCCTCCTTAAATCTTTCACGGTACCCTTGAGCAGTCAGTCTAAATCTTCGAAGCAGTGTCTCTTTCACCGTGTCATAATTCATGCGATCCTCTAATGGCAAAGCAAAGACACATTGTAAACTTCTTCCGGTGAGCAAGTTATTGAGCAGAGCTGGCCAATCTTCTTTCTTAACCTTCCAAGATACTGCTTCTTGTTGAAATCTTTCTAGATACACGTCCATCATATCGACGCCCTCAACAAATGACGGGGAGTCTCAGCTTGAAAGGACGAGTAGACTCCTTAGTAGCTGGTCTAGAACTCGCAGCCTCAAGTTCCAGTTTCTTCAAAGTAATTTCTTTATCCGCTTGAATTTCAGCTTTCCTTGTCTCTTCCTTCTTTGCTTCCCTTTCAGCCTCAATTTCAGCTTTCCTTGTCTCTTCCTTCTTTGCTTCCCTTTCAGCCTCAATTTCAGCTTTCCTTGTTTCTTCTTTCTTTGCTTCTACCTCGATTTCTAACTTCCTTAGATCTCTTTCCTCGTTGCGTATCCTCCGTTCCTCAGCATCCGCAAATTTAGTCTCAGCCCATAATTCAAGTTCATCCCCTGATTTACCAAGTGCCTGTCCCTTGGTGATAAAATCGAAGAGGCTAGTCATCCTGTAATATTTATCAACTATGATAACTACGAAAAAATGATGCAACCAACAAACAATTAAGGAGAGAGAAAAAAAAATGTATACCACCTGATATGTCAAATGGTATGGAAACTATAATGGATACCCCTTCACCTATGAAGAACGTCTGTCATACACAACAGATTTTGAACAACTCTTCACACTGGGTCTACACACTGGGTTAATCTCTTGTATCAGTCTGTAGGCATTACAAACTGTAATAGACCAAAATAAAATGTGTCTGCTTATGTTAACACAAATGGTATGATGATGATTGAAATGATAATGACAAAACACACGACACTACAACAACTGATAGGCCAGTGGAGAGGAAGTTATAGACCAAGAAAGTAAGAATAGATCTTATATTTACACCCAAACCTATCAAACGAACAAAAACAGGATATCGTAAAATAACTTATATACACGGATAGCAGAGCAAAGGACTGAGAATCACGACAGAAAAAAACACCACGAAAGAAAGACTATTATACAAGACAATAAGTAAACAAACTAAACGCAAACAACTAACGCCAACAATTGTTCCACAAATTACACGAGGCTTCACAACTCCCCAAATCTTAGACAGATTGGGTTCCCTACAGCGCAATTTGTCTCACAAAACTTATTAAAGACAACACAAGGCAAATTTCTTCAATGAAGAAAGATGGATTGTGCTCACCACTCAAAATCACCCTTATACAAAAATCAAAATTAAATACTACCACACAATATGAACAAAACAAAAACAAAACACTGGACAGTGAAGTAACCCAAGAGCTCTACTCGTGCACCCTGCAGCACGGGCAAACAGGAATGAATATATAAATGCTTCACTAATAACAAGAGCTAATATAAAAATAACATAAGTTTCGAGTACACTGTAGAAGTAATAGACAGAAGGAAGTCTAGATATGACGCAGCAAACTTGTCGTCCTAAAAGGAACTAGTATCAAAATAAACTAAGTTTAGTACACTTTTAAATATAAAACAGATCATAGGGTTCAAATATAACGTTAATTAATCTGCAAAAATGCTATTGAAGAAAGAATGGAGAGAGAAAAAAAAAACAACAACAAAAAACCAACTATTAGTTCCGGGCAATAACCTTATCAAGGAAGAAATAAATAACCAAATAAATTAATTAAAAGAAGTATAGCCTATATATATATAAAAGAAAATATGCAGACGCACAAGTCAAGTAAACAGAAGACTGGAAATTAACAAAATGAATAACAAACTTAACTTAACATATCCTGTGTCCGCAGCTCCACTTGAGATAGGCGCCGGCTTGGAGTCCCGGTGTTACAGCTCAATGATGGATACCACACACAACACGCATCACGTCGTAACACAGCACAGTCAAATATTAAAATCAGCTCCTAGGTGCACATCAGCTCTCAGTACGGTGAACCGGATCTTCTTCACTACTGGTCCAAAGGGTAGCAAAGGAAAATGTCTCTCTCGCTGCTTACACCATCTCCAGGCAAGATGTTACGATTTCAGCCGATCACCCGCAAAAAAAATGGCCTTGTTATTCCATTACAAGACCCAGCAGACGATTTTTCGTGTCAACAGTTATGCCGAACTACACAGCACAGATAAATTGACGACAGATCAGCACACACTCATCACGGGGCGGAATAACATAATATCAGTGCGCCGAGGTAAACAAGACTGATTACCGCCTTTTCATTCTTCGTGCTACTTTCCAAAATAACACTGTCGATTTCGTCAAAACTGTCCCTTCGCCTCTCCGCCAGTGATTAAACTATTCTTCGTTTTTAAATATTCAGTCCTTCTGCAACTATACCCTTGCTGACTATCACTGAAATGAAGATTTCAGTTTTGCACATTAAGTTCTTGTGACCTGATTCAAACAAATAGGCCTACTTTTCTGTTCCGCTTGATAAAATTTTTCCAACAACAATTCATGAGAAGGCGAAATTGTCAAAAATTCTGCAGAAAATTAGGGGTGGGTCCTCTCTATCCCGGACGAGCCCCCAAAATTGTCAAGTGCTTGCTGTGTGTACACATTGACAAATATGTATTACATACACAGGGAGCGACAAACATGTTTTCACAGCAAATTGTTAATTCACTAAACTCGAACACGTAAATACGATATCCGCCGATTTTATGTCACAAACTTGAGTATAACACAATAACACAGGCAGACTGTCGCTTTGGCCATAAATCATCACATAAGAAAAGCGCAATATATGATGTGCATAATTAGAACAGCATCTCATTGAAAGAATTTCACAATATCTTAATATATTTCCTATTTTCCTTCAACCATTTCGCCTTCACTCTCCACGTAATCTCTCCTCGCTCTAATCTCTGTCTCGAATGACCTTTTTACCCATGACCCTTTTCACACCTGACCAGTCTTCTCCCCCACTTCATTCACAACAACTCAGTCATGCCCGTGAACTCGACATTAGCGCTTACTGCTACTAATGCATTCATGCCCGCAAGCAAACTTAACATTCACTCACTTCAACTCACAACTTACATAAACATATCTAGTTCCCACCGGAGCATGAGTACTGACATTCATTCTATAAACCGTTCGTGACAGTTATGCTATCGACAGGTTTACTCAATGTGTGTCCTCTCCATCTCCAGTGTCTTCTTCTCATCTCATGTTCCAAAGACACTTGTCTGATTCTTGTCATCAGTTCCACATTGTTGATCTTGTGTCAACCTTTCAATCCTTCTACGCTACACAAGCACCCATTTATGAAAGCCTGTTACTTTATGGTTGTAGTTTTTCTAGTTCTCCATGTTTCATAGCCGTACAGTAGGAATGTCCTGATATTTAAGTTGAAGATTCTGATTTGTTTGTTTTTGACATTTTTTTGTATGTCCATATATTTCCAAATGCAATGGAAGCACCTCTTGCCCTTTGAATTAATATTTTGATATTTATTCATTTCAATTTAATCTTTCCTAGGTGTAGGTCTGTGGGGTATGTCCTACCTGGGCTGGATTGGCAAGGAAATTGGCATATTTAACTGTTGTGTTTTTGGTGCACTCATCTCAGCTGTTGATCCTGTGGCTGTGATCGCCATATTTGAGGAGATCCAGATTAACGAGATCCTCTATATCATTGTCTTTGGGGAATCTCTGCTCAACGATGGAGTGACTGTGGTCAGTACTGAAATAATTTCCATTATTTTGTTTATAATGAAGGATTTAATGAAATTGCATTGTTGTTTATGATGAACAATTTAACTGTTGTTTATAATGATGAGCAGCGGCTGGGAGACTTTATCAGGCCATAAATCGAGGATTCCTCAGCAAGAAAGAGGTTGGTAAGAAAACGAAGATGGCTGTATACCGCTCCACCTATGTCCCAGTCTTGACATATGGATGCGAGTCATGGGCAATGACTACAACCCACAAAAGCCAGATCCAAACCTAAGAAATGAGGTATCTGAGGAAGGTGGTTGAAGTAACATTAGACAATCTTTGAAGGACCGAGGACTAGAATGGAACCAGGCCAGGAAGAAGACAGCTGATAGAATAGTCTGGACTCTTATATCCAGTTTAATTGGATGATGGCCTCACATCACGAGGCAGTAAAAAAAAAAAAACTCCTACTTTAAAAAACAAAACTTACAGTACTGATTTACTAAGCTGTTCCTCTTCTACCTTGGAGTGTAGACGTTGATGAAAAATTTAATGGTGGTGTTATTGTTGTTGAACTTCTCGCTCTTTAGCAGCCAATACCAAGTTAAAGACTCCTTGGTATTATCTACACTGTACATCTAGGCTTTTCATGTGGCTTTTCTGCCATTCCGAAATGTGCTGAGTTGGAAGTCATGAGCTCCAGTTTCTCCAGATTGGCTGGCATTTAAAGGATCGTCACATCTGATCCCAAGATAGGAGGAAGAAGTTTGTGGCATACTGTGCATTCCCAACAATCCAAGGGGGCTCTCTAATTATACAGAGCTAAAATACTGTGCTCTGGTTCTGGGCTATCCCAAGGAATTGTCACGTCCTGCAGAGCCACTTCTCAGCTCCTCCTGCCTACCACTGGGTTCATAGTGAGATTCTCCTGCATGCAGTCAACCAGATCAAAGCCAAAGAATTACGTCTGGGGCTTAAGGGACTTCTCCAAGCTTAGTGTGCAATGCTGGGTTCTCAACAAGTTTCACCACAGGGGGAATCCCTGGAAGTGTATGTATGATTCAAGAGTCAATAAGGGTATAATTAGCCTCACAGACAGAGGTTCACTTCCACATATAGTAGCATTGCGCAAAGCTGGTGGTCATATAAGGATGACTTCAGATATGCCTCCATGCATAATTTAATGGTATGAAATGGTTGTTTATACTGAACAGGTTAACGATATTAAACATGATATTTATGATTGAGGAAGTTAATTATGTTAAGGTTGTTTATGATGAGGAAGTTAATGATATTAAATTGCTGTTTATAAAGAACAGGTTAATTATTTTAAGTTCATGTGATGATGAGGTTAGTGATGTTTCATTATTGTTTGCGATGAAGAAATGTATAATGTTAAATTGTTATTTATGATACAGAGATTAATAATGTAAAGTTGTTATTTATGAGGACCAGGTTAGTTATTTTACACTTGCTTGTACAGGCAGGGAGCATCTGTGTGCTAATAGTATATCGATTCATATATAAAATATCTTCATAGACACAATTGGTTATCTCTTGATTTGCTAAATACAATAGTTAGAGTCAACTGATCTTACTCGTGTGAGACCAATGTAAGTTGGCTTTGGGAGGGAGGAATCCCGTTACACGAATTGGTACCCAATTCATGAGGCTGGGTCGACCCAGAAGCCGTTTGCGGTCTAACAAATCCCGCCTCAACTGGGGGTCGAACCATAGACCACCGAGCTAAGAAGCCAGTGCACTAACCACTGTGCTACCACGGTTTCAAGTTGACTTTGACTAAATAATATTTTAGACAGATATAGAAAGATGTAGTCAATGTTGTCAAAGCCCTGACCATGCAGCTTATTGATATTCACAGAAAATGTAAATCTTAAAGTGATTTTTAAATATTAATAAATAGCATGTATGTATTTCATGTGATAAGTTGTATTCAGGTCAGTTGAACAGTTTCTTTGTTTACTGAATTTTTGTTGGTTTTGTTTACTGACTTTTAACAGGT
>JAMPIV010001581.1:0-335000 GCA_024509875.1 Oreohelix idahoensis
AGATGGAGATAAGTTGTGAGTTATGTACCAGTCAATATGAAAATGTACAAAAATTGAAAATTGATAAACTGAAGGCTGAGGGAGAAAAAACAAAAAAGCCGAGGCTTAAACAAGAATGGAATTAGCAATTGAGCAAAAGGAAATTGCCAGATGCAAGTTGACGAAATGAGCATTCCAAATGGAAATGGAAAAACACAAATAAAGAAGCTGAGTGCTGAATGAACAAGAGATTAGACAAAGAAGCTGAACAAAAGTGAATTTAGACAAAGAAGCTGAACAAAAGAGATTAGACAAAGAAGCTGAACAAAAGAGATTAGACCAGAGAAAGCTGAGGCTGAAACAAAAGAGATTAGACAAAGAAGCTGAACAAAAGAGATTAGACTGAGAAAGTTGAAGGCTGAACAACAAGAGATTAGATAGAAAAAAGCTGAAGCCGAGGAGAGAAAAGCAAAAAAAAGGGCAACATGAAGAAAAACTGTTTAGCATATTTGAGGTCGGAAAATTGAAATAGGACATATATGGAGTAATGTTTAATCAGTCCTCTAGTTGGTCATGGGTAAAACCCTCTCCCTTACAAGTGTTCAAGGTACCAAGCATGCAATCCTTCCAGTGATGATCTTTAACATTCTGGTCTGGATTAGGTTGTTGAACGCTCTTGTCGAGCTTCATAATGTGGATAAATAAATCACAATATGGATAACCAGTTTTAACAGAAAATTTGAAAGGTTGATTCTTGACTAGATTTAAGTTTGGTTGAAGAGACTGACAAGGATTAATTATGATGGTTTATTTGGGCAGGGCTTATATTGAGAATATACTCAATTAACAGAGGAAAGGTTACCGTTATTTTGTTTATAAGAAAATGGGATAGCTGTATTCAGGGGTAGAAATCTCAGCTTTCATTGCAAGGGACACGTCTGTACATTTAATCAGTTGGATTGAGCTGTCCAAAACAGGAACAAGACATATGAAGCCCTTATGGACAGAAGAGACAGATTATGTCAAGTATAACTAAACAAAACATCCTTGTATTTCCTACATGAGCGTAAAACCCAAGACACTAAAAGAAATGGGAAGAATATTGTACCCCAAATACGTCACGGCACACTCCGGACGTGCTTGCTTTTAGCAATGCTAAGATTAAGGAGAGTATGCCAGTTGCTTCAGCAACACCATACAATCCCAATTATTCACACAGATTTCAGGGACCTCAAAACAGATTTGATAAAAAAGGTAACCATAAATAGTTATCAAAACCAAGGTAACCAATCATTTCAGGGTTCTTCTTCAAAGAACTGGAGACGAGCCGATAGCTCTCGACACAGGGGTGGTCATAATTATAGGAATTTCAGCTGAGGAAGTCATTATAGGAAACTATTTCCAAGTCATCCATCACGGAGACAACAAGGGACCATAGTTATAGAGATACTCATTATAATGAATGTATTAATGGTAACCATGAGAACTATGACTCAAACCCTAATAGGGGTTACAATAGAGGAAATAATAATGATTACAGAGGCAATAATAATCGAGGTAGATCACAATACAAAAAACATAAATCACATTATCAGGCAAACTCTGCACAGCAAGAGTCACATGAAGCCTATAAACAGACTAAAGATAATAATGACGCTAATAATATGGCATGTTCCGCTTTTGATTTTGAAAGGGCATCTCAGTGCCCTCAATGCAAAACATTATTTGAACCAACTACGGTATCCACTTTAAGTTGCGGCCATCCTCTCTCCGCTCTTCCTGCGTCAGTCGCGCCTTAGTTGATGGAAGAGGTTCTCTTGTCTTACATTAAAGGGTTTAGTAAATGACTCCATCCAGTCTCAGTTCTTTTTGATTCTGGTGGATGCACGGACAAATTGGTGTTAGGCAATCACTTGTAGATACCTTCTCGTGCCACCGGGGAAAAGTAGTCAAATGTGTTGTGACACATTTGGCGGCACCTTAGAGAAATACTCTACTTGCTATCATTAAGATTGCTACTCCTTTCTTTACAGGAGAATGTACACGCATGTCTTCTGCCGAATCCGATAGCTGATCTTATCATCGTTTCGTATTCACGGAGTCAAAGAATGCACTTCACAACCAATTTCTATTTGGCAAAAAAAAAATATGCAAACTGCTAATGCTGTAGTCACTAGAGCACAGGCTCTTAATATGCCTCAAACTTCATCTACTGAAGATAATGAAGTGCATAACCAAGATAATCCCTTGGTAATTTCTCGTGACTCGTTTATAAAAGAGCAAGAAGATGATCCGACTCTAAAGAAATTCTTCACTCTTGCAACAAAAGGTGATACGAATAAAGATACAAATCGTAAGTCTTGGATTACAATGAAGAATGGCGTACTTGTACGTATGGTGCAAGACTCCGCTAAGTCAAGTCATTCTCAGATTCTTGTGCCCAAGAATTTGAGAGTTAAAATTTTGCAACACGCACACGATTCTCAGTGTGCTGGACATATGGGTTTTTCCCGTACAGAGTCAAGAGTTCTTGCGGCTTTCTTTTGGCCTTTTGTGAACAAGGACATACGGATTTATTGTCGATCTTGTAAAGTATATCAAGAGGTCAAATCCAAAGGTCCACGCCATGCTGCACCTATTCAGGCTGCAGACATCCCTATTCGACCATTTCAGAAAATGGCGATAGACATCATTGGTCCATTTAAGATCAAATCTGCTAGAGGACATCAGTTTATCTTGACGTGTGTGGATATGTGCACACGTTGGCCAGAGGCTATTCCTCTGAAGAGCATTACTACTGCTGACAATGCAGATGCTCTTTGGCTTATATTTTCTCGTCTGGGATTCCCCGGAGAGATATTATCAGACCATGGCACCCAACTGATATCGGATGCCATGTCTCAAGTAATGTCTACTCTGCAGATAGAGAGATCTTTGAGTAGTATCTATCATCCTATGTCCAATGGGATGGTCGAACGGCTAAATAGAACACTCAAAAACTTACTAGGGAAGATAACTGAGGATCATCCTCAAGATTGGGACAGGGTTTTACCCGCGGCCCTCTTCGCTTACAGAGAGGTCCCCAATGAACATACAGGATTTTCTCCCTTTGAACTTGTCTTTGGCGCGCGACCGCGCGGCCCTATGTCTTTGCTTCATGATCTCATAACCGCTGATAATATTACCGATGACACAAAATCTTCTTACGAATATGTCATCGCGTTGAGACAAAAGATAATCGAAGCATGCAAATTAGCAACTTCTTCTTCTGAATTTGCGAAACAGAAGGCAAGGCAATTTGCCAATAAGAAGAGATGCTTACGACAACTTTGTCCTGGTGACAAAGCATTTGTATTACTACCTTGTAGGGAAAACAGACTTCTTATTTCTTGGAAAGGTCCGTACGATATAATCTCGAAAATTTCCGATGTTGACTACATTTGTCGATATTGATGGAAAGCATAAAACCTTCCACATCAATATGCTTACGGAATTCCATGAGAGTCGTCGGATTATTTACAGCCTATTTTCCAGGCAACGGACGATTCACCAGTCCAACATGGTCATTACTCATCACTGTCCGTAATACAGGATGAGGAAACAAGTTTTTCGGATGTTAATCTTCCGCTTCCGATGATTCCACTTCATTCTAGTCAATCATGGAAAAATGTTACTGTCTCTCCTGATTTATCTCCAGGAGAACGGCGACAAGTTTCGGTTATGTTACAAACATTTCAGGATGTCCTTACTGACATTCCTGGACAAACTCATGTCATTGAACATGACATTATTCTAACTGACCATAATCCTATTAGAGTCAGACCTTACCCTATCCCTATACATTTTCAAGCACAGGTTGAGAAGGAGTTGGATGAGATGATAGATTTAAAAATAATTGAACCATCCACTTCTGCATATTCTTCTCCGATGGTTATTGTTCGAAAAAAAGACAATAACATACGTCTTTGTGTTGACTATCGCAAATTGAATCAAGTTACGAAGTTCGATGCTGAACCTATGCCTTTACTAGAAGAGCTACTTACTAGGCTTTCTAAATCTCATTTTTTCACTAAACTTGATTTGTCTAAAGGATATTGGCAAGTTCCTTTATCTGAACGCGCCAAACCAATTACGGCTTTTTCTACACCTAGAGGCCTTTTTCAATGGAATTTCATGCCTTTCGGCCTTATGAACGCACCAGCTACATTCGTACGCATGATGCGTCGAATCCTATCTTATCGGTCAGATGTCATTGCGTACCTAGACGACATCTGTCTTTTCAGCGATACTTGGGAAGATAACTATTCGGGGTTAGTTGAATTACTGTCTACTCTACGCGAGTATAACCTGACAGCGAAACCCTCTAAAGCCTGCATTAGTTTTAGCGAAATTTCTTTCCTAGGCCATCGAGTTGGTCATGGTTTCCTAAAGACAGAGGACCATAATATCACTAAGATACTTAACATCTCTATTTCTAAGACTAAAAAGCAAGTGTGAAGTCTCTTAGGTCTTATTCAATTTTATGGAAGATTCATTCCGAATCTATCCTCTATCATGGCACCTCTTTCTACACTACTAAAGAAAGGGTCGCCTAATATGGTCCACTGGTCACAGGAATGCCAATCCTCTTTGGATAAGATTAAAAATTTGTTTTCAACACCACCTATTTTAGTGTTACCTACTACAGATAAGACATTTGTTCTTCGTAGTGACGCTTCATCCACTGGGATTGGAGCGGCACTAATGCAAGAGTACTCTGGAACTCTGCATCCTGTAATGTATATCTCCAGAAAACTTAATGCTGCAGAAAGGAATTATTCGGTTTTAGACCGTGAACTATTGGCTATGGTATAGTCAATTCTCAAACTACAAAGATTCCTTCTAGGCACACATTTCATAGTAGAAACCGACCAGAAAGCTCTTACAGCTATACAGAGTAAGAATTTGAAGAGCTCGAGGTCTACTCGATATGCAATTGCTCTTCAACCTTTTCATTTCTCAGTACGAGCTATCCGTGGATCAGATAATATGATGGCAGACATTTTGTCTAGATGCCCACATGATTCCACCTAACTGTTAGGTCTTGGATTTCTTAACACGTCTAAGTCTATAACAGTTCTTTCTCTATATCAAGATAGATACACATTGTAATTTGTAATATAGTGATTGTATCACTACTATCACTACGTTCATTGATATATATTCACCGCTGTTCTTTGATGATTTTTCTTCTTTGTCAATCATGTACTTATAGTGCTTAAATATCAAATTGTTATATGCATTGTGACATTGCCAGCATTATTGTATACGTTGGTGGCACCTCCCTGGAAATATTTATACTTAAGAGAAATGCTTTCTCTGAGATGTTGAGATATATTCTCACGAGTTGATCTATGACTTTACCTTAATTTGACATTATAAATTGCTCTTATTAGTCATCTGCGCATTATTCGTGCGTTGTGAGCCTATTGTATGTTGCTCTCAGATGAAAAAAAAAAAAATTTCATTTTTTTTCCCGGGGGTTGCGGTAGTCTGTTACCAACAGATTACTGGTGACAATGAATATATATATATATATATATAAATATATATATATATATATATATATATATAATATATATATATATATATATATATATATACTATATATATATATATATATATATATATATATATATAGGAAGATATGTATTTGTTTGTATACTTGTTATGTTTGGAAATATTTGGCAATAATATTTTGAGTCTGAGATTAGAACCCTAGTCAAAGGGCGAATACTCATGTTTTGCTTCGAGTAAAAGTAAATATTCGCCCCACTTGAATATAGTTGAAAGGTTAACATTAGCGCATGCCCAATGAGACGATGAGTCGTCGTTGTAATGATGATGTTGATATCAGTGTAATACAATTATCAAGCGTATATTGTATTGATGATGATGATGATTACGCTGATGATGATGATTATGTTCAATGTGCGTGTGTGTGTAAGCAAATAATAAAGTAAGAGAGGTTGTTTGCGTGAACCGTAAATTGCGTAGGCCTGTGTGTACGTTAAGTGCGAATGAAAAGTGGTCAGTCGAGTTTTACGTGAGTTTGCCTCGTGCGATACTGTGGGTCAAAACACGGGAGAATAGTTCAAGGTGCGAAGTGGTTAGTTTGCTGACTAGAGGGTGAACTGAAAGGTTGTGTGTCAGGGAGAAGATGGCTAGATGTCATGGCTAAATCTTGTTGTTTAATTCTGAAGGAAAAATTACGAATTATTACCTTGGATATTTGCATTTCATATAATGTTTGTGTTTCATGACATTTCCGTAATACAGTGTTCTTTTTGGGACTAAACTTCGGTGTTGATTGGTTTACTCAGGAATGAATGTGTCAATTATGATGTAAGAAGACAGTAAGCATCTTTGAGGATTAATTAATGTGACAGCATGCATCCCCACAGCATGTGTCAATTACTCTTGACAGAGATGTAGATAGAAGGGTAATGACACTTCTGTTAAAAAGGGAGTCTTCACAAGATATTCATATAAGCGAAAACAAAGCTGCTTTGGCCGAGCACGTTAATTCTAGAATCTGCCGACAACTTTTGTGAAGGAATTGAGCACTTATTAATTTCAGCTCGTTCAAGCCCCCACCCCTAATTTACTCAGTGGGATTCTTATTATTCTGGTACAGCTCTGTTTAGAGTGTGTGTAGTAAAGTGACTGAGACAAACATGAAGTAACTTTAAAATGATTAAATCGAAATTAAATGTGTAAATTTACAAATAATAAAATTTAATAATCACTTAAGATTTAACAGTTTGAAAATAATTTGAATAGTTTAGAAGAAAAGTTTCATCATTGATTTATAGTAGAGACGATGGAAAAGTTCAATTAGGCAGCGTATATTTTTCACTTAGCTGCCAATAGTAATTTCTGATCCCGCTGATGGGTTCTGTGTACACTGTCTTCGCTCGTCGCTGGTCACGGTTAAAGGCGCCGCACGTTCCTAGAACATCAAGGAGTAACGGCCAAGGTGGTCCTGCGTCTGTCTATAAAACCCTTTTATGATAGCGTCTCGCACAGCGTCAGTACACTTCTACCTTCACTTGGTTCCAGAGATAGTACTTTCTGCTGGTACCACCAGTAACTATGATAAAGAATATTAACGAAACGCTTTCCTCAAGATTGCGTTTCCCGACACATATTTATGTGTCCCCCTCTTCTATTCTACCATCCCATTTATCTCAGAATTTACCCACGATGAGAATAAAATTAATCCCTCGGGATAAAACTTTCTTTACATTTAAATAGAATAGCTTTAGCTTTACATTACATTTAAATGAAAAAGTTAATAATACAGATAGAGTCTGCTTACATTTACATCTCCACTGATTGAAAAGTGTTCACAATATAAATTGAATATGTTTTCATTTATGTTTACACTGATTGAAAAGTTTTAAACTTTCATCAGTTTTAAAGTGAATATGTTTTACATTTACACTGATTTAAGGCTTGAAAACTTACAGTAATTTTAAAATGAATATGTTTAAACAGACATTTCACTGCTTTGAAAATTTAAGTATTATAATTAGAATGTACATCATTTCTTTCATCTTTCCCTCCCTGCTCCGTATGGAACTTGTGATTACCTTTTGCTTTTAGTTCTCTTTAAGAAACTAGCAATAAAGCAATCACCAGCCCGTGCAGTGATGGTTCATGAATCATCATTCTATACGCTGAGGTTGCCAGCCTCAAATGACTTGGACATCCAGGAGCAATTTTCACATATTAAAATTCACATGGCAATAAATATATATATGTTAGTTCACATGTTAGTAATGAGAAATATAGAATGTAAAATGACAACTTACGCCAATCCTGGCTCACAGACATTTTGCTCAGATGAATCGAATAAAAGAGACTTGAATCGGCCTCTTACACGCGTCTGGGGTGTCGTTAATTTAATAAGTTCCCTCTCTGACTTTGTGTGTGGTTCTTTAGTTCCCACAGTCCCGGTTTCCTTGTTAAAATGATAGTAATTTCCTGGGCTGTTTTTCATCAGTCCTTATAAATACTCCAATAAAAGGTGTCCGGTATGTTAAGAAAGAATTCTGAATTTTAGGCTTCACTCTAACAAGGTCTGGTATCTTGGCAAGCGATCTTTACAGTGGAATAACACTGAAACGTGTGAGGTTATATGCCCGGTCTCCCACGCATCTGTTTGTTATGGAGTTAAATAAACGCTCCAATCATTTTCAAACAGGCGGGGGTCGAGTGTAGTACTTTCAAAATATTTCACGTGAAATAAGGTGTATACAGCAAAAGGTCACGTATTACCATATATGGCAATAATACACGCGATGCCTTGCGTACAGACTCGCGAACATGTCGATAACCTCATATGACAACGTGTGTCAGATGTAATAATAATTAATTTTATCACAATGTAATCTTGTCATCAATGTCTGTCCATAAGTTGTCTTCCCTTATTCCAAGCTTTGGTGATGCCTGCACCCGTCTTATCGGTGATTAGGCAGATAGCGCTGGGCGATGTGCGTGTTAATCCTTCGTGGCCAAGATTTGGTACAAAGGAATTTTACTATCCTGCCTGTCATTAATATTATTTATGCCGCTCCTTGCAAAGCTTAGCGAAGGGACGGGAAATTAACAGACATAATAACATATCCCTGAGAGGAGTGTAAGAAGGAAAATACCAAATATTTGCTACACATAACATAGAAAGAAAGAAAGACAGTGCGACAAACAAAATTGCAATAAAATCTGTACCACAAATGTACCGATACTGCCGGAGTGAAACATAGATTGAAAGGGGGCGCCCAATTCTGTCACAAAGAGTACGAAAAGATAAGGTGACAGGATATCACCTTGTCTTACAGCAGTGGTGGTCCTGAACGCTTCTGACTTATGGTTTGCCGTCCTCACATAATGTTTACAAGACTTGTAGACGCTCTGCATAGCATGAAACAGAGGTGCTGGAATGTTTTTCTTTGCCAAACAGTCCCAAAGTCTGCTTCAGGAGACCTTGTCAAACGCCTTTTCCAGATCTAAGAAACAAAGATGAATCTCAATCTTATACTCAGCTGTTTGAGTGTGAAGATCAGGTCTTGAGTACTTCGGTTTGCTCAGAAGCCACACTGGACCTCATCCATTTGTGGGTCAGCTAGGCGTCTGCTCCTGGATTCCAGAGTAGATTTTACCAGGGACACTGAGAAGGGATATCCCTCTATGGTTTCCATTTTGTTGGTTGTCAACCTTTTTTGAAAATCTGTGTTATGATGGTAATCTCCCAATCCTTTGGTATGGTCTTGTTGCACCAAGCTGCCTGTAGGACCCTCAGGAGTAATAGGTCGCCTGATGCTCCCATGTACTTAACCATTTCTGGTGTTATACCATCATGCCCTGCTGCTTTCCCCATCTTGATATTCTCTAGTGCTGCCTTCTTCCATCTTTATGTCATCTTCACCACCATTGGGGTTCTCTTCTGTGCTAGTGGTTAACATTTCTGGTGCTTGACTATGCTCACCAACTCCACCTAATCCGGTCCCAAGCCCGGCTGAAAAAAGGAGAAGGGCGGCCTGCATGGAGGCCTAAGGAGGCAGCCCCTCCACCATGCAAAGGCACAACAGGCCAATCACCTGTTTGCTTTAAATGATGGTTACGAGATCTACAAGAGAGAAAACCGAACTGATTCTAAAGGCGACGAACTGGAACGGACTACGACTTATGGAACTTTGAACACAAGAAGTATAAATGGGAAAGTAGAGGAACTGGTTAAAGAGATGAGGAAAGCAAAACTAGAAATCCTGGCTGTAACGGAAACAAAGAAAAAGAGACAAGGAGTCATGGATCTCGATGGCAACACGCTGCTCTACAGTGGAGTACCCACATAGGAAAGAGCTAAAGGGGGCGTGGGTTGCATTGTGGCCAAAAACCAAAAAGATAGTATCAAGGGATGAAACTTTGTCTCGGAGCGCGTTATAGTTGTAAAACTAAAAGAAGGAGAAACCATAGTCACCCTGGTCATAGTGTATGGGCCAAATGAGGATGAGAGAGCAGAGGTCAAGGAGGAATTCTTCGAGCTGCTTCAAAGGACAGTGGATGACTGCCTAGATGAAATTATCATGCTCGGAGATTTTAATGCCAGAGTTGGAAATGACCATGCTAGATGGGGTGGAGTTATCGGAAGATAAGGAGAAGATACTCTCAATGACAATGGAAAGCGACTCCTTAGATTCTGCAGTGAGCAGAATCTGATCATTACAAACACAAAGTTCCCCCATAAGCGCATACATGTATACACAAGATGTGAACCAACAAAGAATGAGAAGTCAATGATCGACTATGCCATTGTTAGGAGGAGCTCATTCAAATATGTCCGGGATGCTAGAGTCTGGAGGGGGCCAGAGATTGGAAGTGATCACTACCTGCTTACAATCAAAAGAACAACTGAAAGAGTTGCTAAGCCTATGAACTGTCCAACATCACGCAAGAAACCAAATAAACGAACAAGAGAAATGAGCATTAAGACCTACAAGCTGAGAGAGCCAGAAATTAATACCAGATATCAGGGGCTTATTGCTTCAGCGGTGAGCAACACAGAAGAACAACCTGATGACTTGGAAACCCTCTGGCTTAAATTCAAGGACATCATAAAGACAGCTGCTGCAGAAGCATGTGGTGAAGTCCGACTTGGGAACAAGAGAAAGAGGACATCTTGGTGGACAGAGGAAGTGAAAGAGAAAATAAGAGAGAAGAAATGGCATGGAAACAATACATAGGTGCTTAAAACACAACAGGACAAATGGAGAAATATAGAGAATATGTGACACTCAGAACAGAAGCAAAGAACAAGGTGCTAGCAGCAAAACAGAAGTACTGGGAAGAATTTGGAGAAAAGCTAGAAAAAGATGAGCAAAAAAACCAGAAATTGTTCTATAAGACCCTAAAGAACATGAGGAAGGAAAAACAATGCCCTCTCAAATTTATAAAGGACAAGCAAGGCAAATTGCTTACTGCCCCGAAGAAAGTGATGGAAAAATGAAAAGAATATTTCTCAGAACTCCTGAATGGTGAGCAAGGTCAAGCATCAGAAATGATAAACACTAGCACAGAAGAGAAAACCAATGATGGTGAAGATGACATAAAGATGGAAGAACTGAAGGCAGCAATAGAGAAAATCAAGATGGGCAAAGCAGCAGGGCATGAAGGTATAACACCAGAAATGGTTAAGTACATGGGAGCATCAGGCGACCTATTACTCTTAAGGTTCCTACAGGCAGCTTGGTGCAACAAGACCATACCAAAGTATTGGGAGATTGCTATCATACCACCAATTTTCTAATAGGGTGACAATCGACAATGTGGAAACCATAGAGGCATATCCCTTCTCGGTGTCCCTGGTAAAAGTTACTATAGAATCCAATATCAGAGACTCCGACGCCTAGCTGAACCACAATTGGATTAGGTCCAGTGCGGGTTCCGAGCTAACCGAAGTACTCAAGACCTAATCTTCACACTCAGACAGCTGAGTGACAAGTCCCTTGAGTATAAATGTAAGATCCATCTTTGTTTCATAGATCTGGAAAAGGCGTTTGACAGGGTCCCCTGGAGCAAACTTTGGGACTGTTTGGCAAGGAAGAACGTTCCAGCACCTCTGATTCATGCTATACAGAGCTTATACAAGTCTTGCAGAAATTATGTGAGAACAGCAAACCATAAGTCAGAAGAGTTCAGGACCACCACTGGTGTAAGACAAGGTGATATCCTGTCACCTTATCCTTTCATACACCTCATGGACGATGTTATCAAGACATATAAGGAGAGAACAAGAAAGTATTCAGTGGGGTACTGGAAGATGGGACAGGTCTGTATTTCAGAGCTGGCATTTGCTTATGATGTTGCCATGATTGCTAAATCAGAGGCACATCTCCAATCCAACCTGCAAGTCTGGAAGGAAGAGCTGGAGAAGAGAGGGATGGTCATAAGAAGCTCTAAAACAAAATCCATGGTGATATCACGAGAAGAACGAAGACATCAGATTAAGCCAGGAGAACAGGTCCTGGAGCAGGTCGACTACTTTCAATACATCGGAGCTATTATAGACCGAAAGGGAGGCATCAAAGAAGAGTTGGCCACTCGAAAAGCAGCAGCTGGGAGACTTTTTCAGGCCATAAATCGAGGATTCCTCAGCAAGAGAGAGGTTGGTAAGAAAACGAAGATGGCTGTATATCGCTCCACCTATGCCCCAGTCTTGAGATATGGATGCGAGTCATGGGCAATGACTACAACCCACAAAAGCCAGATCCAAACCTCAGAAATGAGGTATCTGAGGAAGGTGGTTGAAGTAACAAGAAGAGACATGGTCTGCAACCAGACGATATGTCAAGGCCTAAAATCCCACCCCCTGCAGACCCAAGTAGAACAGTCCCAACTAAGATGGTTTGGCCATGTCTGCAGAATGGGAGAAGATCGGCTCCACGACAAGCATGGGAAACAAAGAGCCAGGGATCCAGACCCCCCAGGACGACCCAGAGTCCGCTGGGAGGACATTATTAGACAATCTTTGAATGAACGAGGACTAGAATGGAACCAGGCCAGGAGGAAGACAGCCGATAGGATAGTCTGGCGCTCTCTCTTCCAAACCTCTACACCTCACGGTAGAAGGGGAACAACTAAGTAAGACTTTGCTCACATTAAGGAGTTATGAGAAATATTCTTTCCATCTTTCCATTATTTCCTTCGGGGCAGTAAGCAATTTGCCTTGCTTGTCCTTTATAAATTTAAGAGGGCACTGTTTTTCCTTCCTCATGTTCTTTTGGGTCTTGTAGAACAATTTCTGGTTTTCTAGCGCATCTTTTTCGAGCTGTTCTCCAAATTCTTCCCAGGACTTCTGTTTTGCTGCTAGCACCTTGTTATTTGCTTCTGTTATGAACATCACATATTCTTTATATTTCTCTGTTTTTCATGCCGTGTTTTTAGCTCCTAAGTATTGTTTCCATGCCTCTTTCTTCTCTCTCATTTTCTTTTTAACTTCCTCTGTCCACCAATGTGTCCTGTTTCTCTTCTTTCCAAGTCGGACTTCAACACATGCTTCAGCTATAGCTGTTTTTATGATGTCCTTGAATTTAAACCAGAGGGTTTCCAGATCATCAGGTTGTTCTTCTGTGTTTCTCACTGCTGTAGCAATAAGCCCCAGATATCTGGTCTTAACCTCTGGCTCTCTCAGCTTGTTGGTTTTAATGCTCATTTCTCCTGTTCGTTTTCTTAGCTTCTTGCGTGATGTTAGGCAATTCCTAGGTCGAGCATCTCTTTCAGTTAATATTGTTACCATTATTTATTTAATGTACAATTTATAGCCGAACAATATTTTAAAACTAAAATTCACAATTTCCGGAGGGCAATAAAAACTAGCCTGATAAATCTGAGGTAACAAAATAGTAACTTCAAAAATAAAGTTTGCGAGTACTAATATAGTGTCTATAAATCGATTTCAATATTACTCAAGCCTGCACGTCAGCACACGTGATCACTGCGTGCAACTGCTCATATGTAAATGAGGCATACATTATTGAACTAAATCGAGGTCAGCAGCTTACTGTCACAGATGTTTAGTGCAGCTAAACGTATTTCTCGAAAACCATGTTTTTTTAGAATATGGTGACGTTGTTGCCTGTTCACCCACGTACAAAGTCTTACGAACAAAATCAAAAGTTTTTGGGTCAGTTCATAATGCTCACGTTCGGGTAGAGGCCAGGTGACCACTTGTGAGAAAAGTACAGTTTACTAGGTGAGTTAAACAGAGTTTAGCTTTGTGGGTTAGGCGGTTTGTAAATAAGTTATGTACGTAGAATTTAGTTTAATGAGTAGAGTTTAAAGTGCTCAATTAATTTAAGTAGTGTTTAGATCAGAGGGTTTCTATGAATTAGGCTTAGTTACTTAAGTAGAGTATAGCTTCCTGCTTTACGTAAAGTCTGGCTTTTTGTTTTAGCTAAGTAACGCTTAGTAACCTGAGTAAACGTTAGCTCAGCCAGAAAAGTTACATATGCTTAATGAGTTAAGATACGTTTAGATTATTGAGTAAATATTCCCTATTACTATAGCAATGGGCTTTATAAGACAAGACTGTCAGTTCTATAGATAAACTCAAATGTCGCCTCAATCAATATGCCACAGAGACAAGTAGCACTGTTCTTTCTTCGTCTCTAATCAGAAACTCCCAGAAAGTTACAGGGTTTAGACATGGCGGCTTGAAATTCTAACGTGCGTTTGTGACACTCATACGTGAGTTTGTAGTACCAGTGTTTGACTGAGTGATAATCAGATGTGACTATGTGATAATCAAACATGACTGTTAGATAAACAGACATGATTAGGCAATTATAAGACACAGTTGTGAGATAAACATATGTGACTGTGTAATAATAAGACGTGACTGCTAAACAGTTGTGACTATATGATTCGAGTAATTGTGAGATAAACAGCCGTGATGTAGAGTAATAAGACATGACTGTGAGACAAACAGATATGGCTGTGGAGTAATAAGACACGACTGAGATAAACAGACGTGGCTGTGGGATAATCAGACGTGACTGTGTGATAGTTAGATCTTACTGTGTGATAACCAGGCGTGACGTAATGATTATTAGACTACTAGGCAGACAGTCAAGAGTTCTGTATGAGCTTTTAGAGGACTAAACTTCTAGACAAGTATATCCAAGGTTCTTGTCGACAGGTTTTAGAGGTCACTGCTGTTCCATACCATCATCGTGCAGGAGAGATAGAATACACCATGAAAACAGACACAATTGATTGAACAAAAATCTAGAGGACGACAAAGAGGTACTATTTAATTGTTGTTGCTGCTGTTAAGTCTGCAGGTTGCATCGCCAATGTCAAACTGAAGAATGTGTATGCATTCCGTAGCTGTTATTGTTGCCGTCTAGACGGTCATTGTTGAAGTACGCAACACAAATATTTTATTCCTGATTCTGGAAGAGCTAAAAAGAAGATCAGAAGATAATTAAAAATTATGGAATGAAAAAGCAATCAACAGATATGACAAAGACTAGAGAGAGAAAAATGTGGTGAGGTATGATCGCCTACTACAGTTGTCATGCCACTTGAACTAGACTTTCATTCTTTCTTTGATCCTTAGCCGCCGACCGTCAAAGCAGTCAGTGGCCATCACGCCTAGTGGCGTCTTGTAGGGCAACAAAAATTGATTCCACTTTGCTCGGTCGGCGGCCATCCTTCGTACAGTGCCCCAACTCTGGTTCATTCTTTGCATCTCAGCTTCCAGAGTCCTCCGCCAGGTTGTTTTTGGTCGGCCTCTCTTTCATTTTCCTTCAGGGGTTCAAAGCATAGCTGTTCTTGTGATGGCATCTGGGTCTCTTCTGAGGACATGGCCAACCCAGCTCCAGCGTCTGTGTGGTAAAGTGGGATTTTATAAATATCTATAGGGGACTTAGTGTACTGACTGAGATCAGCTGTGAAGGTATCTGTATCTAATAGGTGTAGTGTTTTACAGATAACCTTACTTGCTGCCACATATTTATACCTCAGTCAGAATTATTCTGGAATATTGTGATGACTACGTTATATGTCTAGGGTATGTATATGATGAAGTGTAAGTCACAACAACAACAGACAGATAAACAATTTAATTTATTCCACCACACTTGACAACACTGTGACACTCACACACATGAAACATTCTATAAGACTATCTTAAACGAGTCACTGGTAAATTTTCAAATATCAATATGTATTAAGTACTTTTCATTAATATACATGTGTCCTGATTCAAATACAAAGTGAACCAGGAATCACAATCAATTTCAATTATAAGTTATATATATAGAATTTATCAATATGAATCTTGTAGTGACATATTTTATTAATATTATCATATGTGTGTCAGTTGTGTAGTAGTAATATGAGGTAATACTGGTTTTTTTTTTTTTAAGCTATGTTGTTATGTGTCATCATGACTTCACGTGTTTGTTTCTGTTGGAACTAGTATTGGAGATGTTCTCAGTTCCTTTCATTAAAACAATTAATTTCCCCTCTTATTTTAATACAATGTCAGTTTAAAGGGGTATACATAATGTTGAGCTCCGCTGGCCACATAGGCTTAACTTTCGTGATGGCGGCAGGAAAAGACTCCTCTGCTCGATTGCTCCCCTGTGTTCTGGAGACACCTCACTGTTTGCTATATGGACCGAGGAGTATGCTGTCCGCCTCTGGATTCAGCAAAGCTCTGACCAGGTACTGCTCAATAGCTTTAGGACCACAGTCCCTGAAACAAGAAGGTTGTACCTCCTACTTCAGAACTAATTTATACTCTATTTCTACACTGAGCACAATACATAACAAACACTGAGTTCAGAGCGGTAGGCCAACTGTCAGCTTCATCTGAAATAATTTACACCAGTATATTCCTCCCTAATGATCACTACGCCTCTGCAATTCCAGCATTATTTCTTTCTAGTCAATAATATAGGTGTCAGTGTACTGCTTGGCAATTCCATGTAGTTTTACTTTCCTCCGACACCTTCTGTTCAGGCTGGAGCACTATAGAGGTTTTACCTCATGTTCGCTACTGAACCACACATATATACAGACATAAATTATCAATTTACATTCAATTTTCATTAAAAGATATCAAATATTTCAAGCTTACCACAATTCATGGAAAATTAAACAGTTTCGTTGACAACCAATGAATAGGCACAACTTCCGATCTGCCTCTGTCCCAGGCTTTTATTTAGCAAAAATATGCACTGGTGCTCAACGCACTGTTTCTTATTAGGTTTATTACAAGATGTGGCCCGGAACAGACGCCCTGAATTGAGTATATTGGCAGCTCTAACCAATCATGCCATGTTTACCTACTTTTCAAAAAATATTACCCTTCTCACGTTTCCCCTAACAACTAAACTAGTATTTGCAGTCCAACTAATCGTGTTTAGTCTTACATCTCATTCCCGCCAATCAAATAGGAGTTAACATGGTAGGCTATTTCCGTAACGTAATGTTTTTCAAACACGTTATATAAAAAAAATTTTATGAGCAGAAATGATTTCATGCTGTCAGGCACCCCCACTATTGTATTTTGGCCATAACTATTTTATTAACAGACTAAAGGCGTAACACATAACATATTCTTGGTTAGCAAGTCCGGCCGTACAATAATATATAAGTTAAAGTGAGCTACATGGCGGCGTTCAAAATATGTGTTTTCCAAAGATAGTCGTATATTTGTTCTTTATTCCTTTTCGTTGTTTAGAACCGCCACCTGTCCTGCCTTTTCCACTGTTATGTCATACTAAAGTCAGGAGCTTAGATGTAAATCAGTAGAATTTCATATTTCCTAATAAGCATTTTTCATGTTTTTAAACCTGATTCTTGTAGTAGTAGTGTTTTTTATCACTGACTATTTGAAAAAAAGTTAGTGCTTCATGCCTTACGCATGGGTTTTGCGTTCACTTTTGATCGCGAAACGCGTGTTAGTGTTGCATGCTTCCTGCCTTCAGTCGTCCCTCTCTCTCTATCCTACTTTCATCTGTCTTTTAGTTACGCCGTGTATAAAATGGAATGAATGAAATATTAAATCTAGGTCAACTTGCGTATCTCAAGGTTTTTCTTAGAAAGGCAGCACATGTTTTATCGTAGAAAGCGGGAATTGAAGCAGTAGGCTTTTACTATCAACGTGAAACGTTACAATTTGCAGACGCAGGAGAAAACAAGGGGGATTTCGAGTACAGTCATTGTGACAGCACTGTTCTTTACCATTCTTCTTTCCTTTTATTGAAGTTATTTGTTAGGCTTTATATTTACGTTTTAATTTATATATGTGGATTAGAATATTTCACGACATCTCCCCTCTTAAAACAGACATCTTATGTCAGTCCTTTATTCTATATATACATAGATAAATGTAAGTCAACTTGACTTTACTCTGCTGTTGTGCTATCATGGTTTTATGTAGTTGGGTTCATTCAGAGTAGGCACTACTCATGAAATCTGCCTCAGACCTCTACAACCAATAATATTTTTCGGTTATGTTACTGAACAGCCGCAAGTGGGACTGCTTGTCTTAATGCTGCTTCACAACCCGTATTCACCATTTTTCTTCTCTGAGTCTGCGCAATGACATGCCCAGAGAACATTAGATTTTCCTCCAAATGTACGTTATGAGGAGATAACATATACCTGGTGATAGCAGAGTTTTCTTAGGGGATCCCATAATCTTCTTAATAGCCTGTATGAAACATTCGGAATATCCTCAATCAAAGAGGCAACTCAGGGATTCATTACGTTCCTCCGAATTGTTTCCATCTAACAATTTTGTCTGATCTCAGGTTTTACTGGAATCTGATAGTAGCCTTTACTCAGATCCACCCTTGAGAAATATTTAGCTTTATTTAGCCTGGCAAACAACTGATTTGTATCCGGCAATGGATCCACCTGTCCTTCTGTAATAGCTTTCAGTCTCCTGTAATCTATACAGAGTCTATGTTCTCCAGAGGGCTTCCTTAAGAGTACAACACCGGAACTATACGAAGATTCACTGTGTGAAATAATTCCTTCCTTCAACAAATAGTCTATCTCTTCCTTCAAAGCTTTCTCCTTAGCAAAAGGAATCGAATAGGGTTTCATACAGACAGGTGTGGGGTCTATCAGCTTCATATCATATTCCAATAAGTTTGTATGTCCTGGTCGGTCTGTTAACACCTCTGCATGATTATCTAGAACCTGTTGCACTCTCTCTTTCTGAGTTTTCGTTAAATGTGTACTGATTTTCACCTGTGCCGCTGTCTCACAGGGGTGTAATGGATATTCAAATGATGAAAGTGGTTCCTTTTTCATCTCCATGGCAATGGACAAGGTCAACAAGTGTGTCTCTTCCTGATGTTCTCTTTCCAAATATTTCTTCAGGAGATTCACATGATAGATTTTTTCTTTCCCCTTCTTATCTATCTTATAATTGGTTCTAGACACCTTCTCTAGAACTGTATATGGACCTTGCCATCCAATTTGTAACTTATTCTGACTCCCGGGGAGAAGAAGCAGTACCTTCTCTCCCAGAGCCAAATCTCTGTCTTTCGCTTTCCTGTTATAATAGGCAGCATGTTTCTTCCTGGCTTGTTTCAAATTTTCATTGGCAAGTTTCCAGCCAGTTTTTAAACGAGTGGTCAGCTCATTCACATATTGGTATGAGGATGTAATATTTTCCTCTGCCTTTTCATCAGTCCACGTTCTTAACAGCGTTACATATGGACCTTTAATTTTGTGGACCTATTTGTCCATGCACCGGTATGGTCTCTTCCACTCGAAGCGCTATAGTGATGATTTTTTCTTCCCAGAATTATCATGCATAAAACGACCGCTACCAATTTTCCTCTTGGGGCTTTCTCCCCACTTAAAATTCTTGATGAGAGATTTCCTCTCTACATCTTCTTCCTCCAGTTTGTTTAAGTCCGACTGAGGGATTTTCGGCTTATCCTGGGGTAAGACATCTTTTTGCACTCTCCGCATAGTGGCCATTGTAAAACAGTTAAGTGAAGCTTGTCCGTGAAAAGGGGCTTCCCATTCCATTTGGTCCACTTTATCAAATTTATATTTCTTTTTATTATCAGGCCTAATTTTGCCCCTTGGCGTGTCCAGGTCCTGATCAATGTTCCCACTTGTGGGTGTTCCCTCATGTGCTATGCTACACCTTTCTACAAAATTCTCAATGTCCCATCTTGCCTTGGGCCAATAATAATTGTGAGCCACCTTTTGGATGATGGTACCTATTTTTTCATGGTCCCCATCTGGTTTCACATGTAGGCTCCTTATTAAGTCTGCCCTATATCTTTTAGGAAGTACCAGCTGTCCCTGACCTTTGGATCTAGCTCCAGTCTTCCTATACATCAACTTGTTTTTCATGTAAAAATCTCCCTTGCCTGGAGTTGTATGACAAGTTGACAATTTCCTGAAACAAGGCTTGAGGGTCTTATCCCCAGCCTGTGCCTTCCTCATCTCTTCTGGAGTGGTATCCAACATAATATCCTCCTCCTGTCTTGAGGTCGACCTGACCTGAAGGGTGGCCATATACACAGGTTTCCTTCTGCAACGGTCAGTGTCATGATTGTCCATCTGACAATTTTTACACCACCTTTTTCCTTGGTTGAAAGATTTTCTTTCATCATATTTCCTTTCATCGAATTGTGGGGTTTTATTTTTATTGTCATACCGTGGCCTATCAAATTGGTGCTTACCTTTGTTTTGATCTCTTGGATCAAATTTATTAAAGTTCTGTGGTGCCCTAAAATTATCCTCCTGTTTCTTCCTATTACCTGATACCTCTGCCTGAGCCGCTTGATACCTTTCAGCAACATTTAGCAGCTCACCCAGCCTCTCTGCACCTTGTTCCATGAGAAACTTTCTCATGTCTGGAGCCATGGACTCTCTTAATTGTTCTATAAGGATCATTTCCTTAAGATCTTGGGTTTTCCCCAGAGAAGTCCATTTCTCCAAGTATGTCTCTATTCGTGCAGAGAACTGGTGATAGGTTTCACCTGACAGTAGTTTAGCATTCCTAAATTTTTTTCTATAAAATTCTGCGTTCTTTTCATACCTTAACAAAAGAGCCTGCTTTAGCATGTCATAATTTTCCTGATCACCTCTGCTCATTTTAGCAAAAACTTCATAAGCTGCCCCACGAAGTCCTTGAGATAACTTTAAGCTCCACCTTTCTCTCTCTAACCCATATGTGGTAGCTAATAGTTCATATCTATTTAGATAGCTCTCAATATCATCGTCTTTCTCAACGAAATGATCTAAATGAAAATTCATAGCTGAGGCTGAGGCTCCTTGGCTAGCAGTGGCATCAGAGGTAAAGGGACTGGCACCATTTTCAGGAGCATGGCCTTGAAACTCAAACTCCCTTAGTCGTAACTCATGTTCCCTTTGTAATCTCTTCTCCTCCTTTTCTGCTTCCCTCTCTGCAGTCAATCTTCTTTCCTCGGCTTCCCTTTCTGCAGCCTGTCTTCTTTCCTCGGCTTCCAATGCTTTAGCCTCTTTGTCAGCCTCAATCTGCAACCTCTTAGCCTCAGCCTCAATCTGCAACCTCTTAATTTCCTTTTCAGCCTCTAACTTTCTTTCGGCCTCTTTTTCTAATCTTCTTTCTTCCCGTTTAATATATTTGTCACATTCAGCAGTGACATAAGCAATCATAATTTGCCCGTCCATTCCTAACTCTTTCGCAGTCTGTACAGCAGCAGATCGAAATTTTGCCAAGTCGGCCATTGTCTAACATACAAATGTAACAATTCAATCTATCAATATTTATCTAAGGACACTACAGGCACTGAGAGCTCAACCTTATTTATTTTCACCCAAGGATACTTTTTAATTCTTATTATTCCCTGAAGTGAATTACCCCCAATATTTTTAATAGGGAAAGATTCAAAATCCCGAGAGCGAGCCCCCAATATATGTGGTAAAGTGGGATTTTATAAATATCTATAGGGGACTTAGTGTACTGACTGAGATCAGCTGTGAAGGTATCTGTATCTAATAGGTGTAGTGTTTTACAGATAACCTTACTTGCTGCCACATATTTATACCTCAGTCAGAATTATTCTGGAATATTGTGATGACTACGTTATATGTCTAGGGTATGTATATGATGAAGTGTAAGTCACAACAACAACAGACAGATAAACAATTTAATTTATTCCACCACACTTGACAACACTGTGACACTCACACACATGAAACATTCTATAAGACTATCTTAAACGAGTCACTGGTAAATTTTCAAATATCAATATGTATTAAGTACTTTTCATTAATATATATGTGTCCTGATTCAAATACAAAGTGAACCAGGAATCACAATCAATTTCAATTATAAGTTATATATATAGAATTTATCAATATGAATCTTGTAGTGACATATTTTATTAATATTATCATATGTGTGTCAGTTGTGTAGTAGTAATATGAGGTAATACTGGTTTTTTTTTTTAAGCTATGTTGTTATGTGTCATCATGACTTCACGTGTTTGTTTCTGTTGGAACTAGTATTGGAGATGTTCTCAGTTCCTTTCATTAAAACAATTAATTTCCCCTCTTATTTTAATACAATGTCAGTTTAAAGGGGTATACATAATGTTGAGCTCCGCTGGCCACATAGGCTTAACTTTCGTGATGGCGGCAGGAAAAGACTCCTCTGCTCGATTGCTCCCCTGTGTTCTGGAGACACCTCACTGTTTGCTATATGGACCAAGGAGTATGCTGTCCGCCTCTGGATTCAGCAAAGCTCTGACCAGATACTGCTCAATAGCTTTAGGACCACAGTCCCTGAAACAAGAAGGTTGTACCTCCTACTTCAGATCTAATTTATACTCTATTTCTACACTGAGCACAATACATAACAAACACTGAGTTCAGAGCGGTAGGCCAACTGTCAGCTTCATCTGAAATAATTTACACCAGTATATTCCTCCCTAATGATCACTACGCCTCTGCAATTCCAGCATTATTTCTTTCTAGTCAATAATATAGGTGTCAGTGTACTGCTTGGCAATTCCATGTAGTTTTACTTTCCTCCGACACCTTCTGTTCAGGCTGGAGCACTATAGAGGTTTTACCTCATGTTCGCTACTGAACCACACATATATACAGACATAAATTATCAATTTACATTCAATTTTCATTAAAAGATATCAAATATTTCAAGCTTACCACAATTCATGGAAAATTAAACAGTTTCGTTGACAACCAATGGATAGGCACAACTTCCGATCTGCCTCTGTCCCAGGCTTTTATTTAGCAAAAATATGCACTGGTGCTCAACGCACTGTTTCTTATTAGGTTTATTACAAGATGTGGCCCGGAACAGACGCCCTGAATTGAGTATATTGGCAGCTCTAACCAATCATGCCATGTTTACCTACTTTTCAAAAAATATTACCCTTCTCACGTTTCCCCTAACAACTAAACTAGTATTTGCAGTCCAACTAATCGTGTTTAGTCTTACATCTCATTCCCGCCAATCAAATAGGAGTTAACATGGTAGGCTATTTCCGTAACGTAATGTTTTTCAAACACGTTATATAAAAAAAATTTTATGAGCAGAAATGATTTCATGCTGTCAGGCACCCCCACTATTGTATTTTGGCCATAACTATTTTATTAACAGACTAAAGGCGTAACACATAACATATTCTTGGTTAGCAAGTCCGGCCGTACAATAATATATAAGTTAAAGTGAGCTACATGGCGGCGTTCAAAATATGTGTTTTCCAAAGATAGTCGTATATTTGTTCTTTATTCCTTTTCGTTGTTTAGAACCGCCACATGTCCTGCCTTTTCCACTGTTATGTCATACTATAGTCAACATGTTTTATCGTAGAAAGCGGGAATTGAAGCAGTAGGCTTTTACTATCAACGTGAAACGTTACAATTTGCAGACGCAGGAGAAAACAAGGGGGATTTCGAGTACAGTCATTGTGACAGCACTGTTCTTTACCATTCTTCTTTCCTTTTATTGAAGTTATTTGTTAGGCTTTATATTTACGTTTTAATTTATATATGTGGATTAGAATATTTCACGACAGTCTGCCAGCTATAATGGTGTGCATGTCCTCTTGCTTGCTCCGAGTAAGCAGATCTTGGTTGGTGATGGTATTCGGCCAAAAGATTCGGTGAATTTTTTTAAGGTATGTTGGGTGAAAAGAGGACAATTTCGACATTTCCTTCTCTGTAACTCTTCAGCTTTCCGCACCATAGAGAAACACAGAAAGCACACAGCTCTGATATAATCTTAATTTTGTGCTTGTGCTGTATTGAGAGGGCTTCCAGATGTTGTTTAGGCTAAAAAAGGCTGTTCTTGCCTTATTCATACTGATGTTGATGTCTTTGCCTGCCCCGCCGTCTGGTGTTACTATGCATCTTAGGTATGTGAAGGTGTCTGTCTGTACCAGTTGTTGATTCCTTACTGATATGGGCTCAGGGTTGCTCACATTGAGCGTCATGACCAGTGATGCCACAGCTGGGTATTTCTTACTAGATCTGGGTTTTTGGGCTTCCGTCTGGGTATCTGGGTAATTTTTTTCAAAATCTGCATTAATCTGGGTATATTTGACAATTGGCATTTACAATGTATGTATATTCTGTGCACTGAACATTATACATTATACGTATATTATAATTAAATGTAAAACAGTATGTGCTATATATTTTTTATTCCACTTAAATTTAATTCTTGTTTTTAACCACATCAATGACGCTGTTTTTTGACTCGTTTACATCAGCTATCTAATTCCTGTTATTCTGTTAATGGCTGTCATCTGCAATACTCAGTCATTTTTGCGATGTGGTATAAAGTCTTCTTTTTACATTTTAGACTTAAGCAGATAAACAGCATTTTTTTTTGGTTGTTATTATACGATTATAAAATGAGCGATGATGAAGGTACGCTAGGTAGTTGTGGTAGCATGACGACACACACGCCACCGCGTAAAAAAGTGAAGCCATGGTATCAGCAGGCTTTTTGACAGGAATGGCTAACAGACAGCGAACTGAAGGATTAGATAAAGCCGGACTCTGGCAATCGCTATGCTGCGATTTGTACGGTCTGTTCCTGTACATTAACTAATGCCAACAAAACAGCTTTATTGACACATAAAAGCACACAGAAGCACATGAAAAACGTCGAAGCCAAAAGCAAAACTCTGAACATTAACAAGTTTTTCATCAAACCAAAAGAGTCCTGTCTCCAAGACAAAATTGCTAAAGCGGAGATAGTGTTGTCGGCTTTCATGGCAGAACATAATACTCCGTTTTCGCAAGCTGATCATTTGATTGAATGTTGCAAGCAGATATTTCCAGACAGCACAATTGCTCAAAAAATGTCACTGAAGCGCACCAAGGCTGCCTATGTGATGCAGTACGGCATCAGACCTCATTGAGGTGGAGGATGGGACTGGTCTTGGCATGTTTACAGCTGTTAAGAAATTGTTGAGCACGCATGAAATCCCGCTTAGTAACGTCATTGGTTTTGCTGCAGACAACTGTGCCACTATGATGGGGACTGCAAGTGGTTTACAGGCACATCTGAAGAAAGAGATTCCACATGCCTTTGTTATCGGCTGTGTTTGTCATTCATTTGCACTTTGTGCAAATGCTGCCAGCAACCACCAACCATCTTGGCTTGAAATTTTCATAAAGAATGTCTGCTTCTATTTTTCGCGTAGTAGTAAAAGAAATCTTCAGTTCCAGTTAATACAAGATGTAGTTCAGGCCCAGAAACATAAAGTGTTGAAGCTGTGTGAAACACGCTGACTGTCCCATAAAGAGTCATTGAGAGGATCCTTGAGCAATGGGATGCTCTGCACTTGTATTTCCAATCCGAAGCTTCAGTGGACAACGTCGACGGTGCGGGGCAAATCCTGCAGACGATGAACACTGTTTGCACGAAGCACATGCTTCTATTTGTCGGCTACATACTGGGTAAAGTTAACGTCTTGAACATTTAATTCCAGTCCGAGAACTTCCGTCTTCACAAAGTGTACACGAGTGTAACAAGAGAGTATCGTTTTCTTCTCAGTATGTTTATTAGGCAGGAAGTATTGCAGCACGAGCATCGCACTCTTGCTGACATTGATCCTTCAGATGTACAGGTGCACAAGAAACTGAATTACATTGAGCTGGGTGGACGATGTGAAGCGCAGTTAATGCGACAACCGTTACGAGATAAAGAAGTACAGTTTCGCAAGGATGCATTGGCGTACCTGATTGAACTTTGTACTCAAATACGACGCAGGTTCCCACTTGAACAAAACAGTGTTCTAGCGCAAATGCAGCTGTTGGATCCAAAGCAAGCTCTCGAGATAAAAAAACCTGTCATTCCATTAGCAGCGCAGTTCCCAACAAGTGTTTCAGAAGAGAGCCTTGATTGTCTGATCAATGGTGAGAACTGGCATCGTACCGAAAAGATCTTGGACATCTAGTGGATGAGGATCCGCCCGCATTCTGGCTGGGAATGCAACAAGTAACAGATGATAATAACCAGAAGAAATTTGATGTTTTGGCTGACCTCATGTGCACGCTTATGGCACTACCTCACTCCTCAGCATGCGTCGAAAGAGTGTTTTCGAAGGTTAACTTAGTTAAAACTAAACAAACCAACAAGCTTTTGTGTGAAACAGTTTCCAATCGAATACAAGCCAAGCAAGCAGTTGCCAAAGATGGAGTTTGTCATAAGTTTAATCCTAGTAAAAGCGTGGTTGAAGATGTGCGTGAAGGACGTTGTCGGCAGAGATATGCAAAGATTTTGGAACTTCACAATCAAGATTCCACGTTGTCAATTCATGCATATGATCTTGACGAAGGAGAAGTTGTCGACATGGATGCCGGGTCTCTGACAAGTGACATTTTTCATCAGTAACAGATTACAACTAACATTTTATATTTAATTTGAGGAACATTTTGTTAATGTAACTAATGTAAGTATATTACTGTTAAAATATCTCATTCTCAAGAGTTCATATATTGGGGTGTTATTAAAATCATTTTTATTTAATTGTGAGTTTTTGGTAATAAAAAAAAATGAAGAATAAAAATTGATAGCACACAGATTATTTGTGCTAAAGATGCACATTAAAGATTATGTAAGTATCGTCTATCCCGTGTATTTGAGGCATAAAATAATCTGGGTATTTCTGGTTTTTTTTTAGAAGAACATCTGGGTTTATCTCTAGAACTTGAGTGGCAACGCTGGTCATGACCTCTGACTTCTTTAAATTGATGTTCAAGCCCACCTGCTGGCTAAACTTATTAAGTCTATCCGTTTTTTCCTGGATGTGTTGATGTGAATGTGCTAGTAGTGCAATGTCATCTGCATATTCCAAATCTTCCAATGTAGAAAATGTAGTCCATCTTATTCCTCTTGGACTGCCCTCTGTTGTCTGGCGCATCACCCAGTCAGTCTATGACTGTTAAAAATAGAGTGGTTGATAAGGGGCATCCCTGTCGTACTCCTGTCTTCACCTCAAAGGTTAGGTTGCTCTGCCCAACACTACACGTAAAGTTGGCATAGAGGCTTTTTATGATTGACACTATGCAGCTTGGAATTCCATAAGCCCTCAGTATTTTCCATAAACTGTCCCTATGTATGCTGTCAAAAGCCTTTTCAAAATCAACGAAGTTAATGTACAGCTGTCTTTGCCATTCTGAGCACTGCTCTATAATGTTCCTGAGAGTGAATATATGATCTACACATCTTCTGTTCTTTCTAAATCCTGCTTGTTCCTTCCTCAGTTTGTGGTCTACTGCTTTTGAAATTCTCTGTATAATTATCCTGCCTAGTATTTTGCTGGGAACTGAGAGAAGAGTGATTCCTCTCCAATTATTGCAGTCTGCAAGATCTCCCTTCTTGGGCAATTTGACAATTATTCCTTTGTTCCACTCTGATGGTGTTGTCCCCGTTTTCCACACTTGTGCAAATAGTGGTTCTAATAGTTCTGCTGCTAGCTCTGGGTCTGTCTTAAATAGCTCTGCATTTAAGTTATCATGGCCAGGAGCTTTTCCGTTCTTTAACCCTTTGATTGCTGTGATGATTTCTTCTTTTCGTGGAATGTCTGTATTTACATCTAGATCATTTTCAGCCTCAGGAATATTCAATTGTGTCTCTGGTTGTTCCTTGTTCAGAGTTTCTCTGAAGTGCTCTGCCCATCTTGTTTCCTGTCTCTCTGCTGTCGTGATGAGATACCCTTGCTTATCTCTTACTAATGTAATATTGTTTGCACCTCGTTTTCCGCTGATGAATTTAGTTATTTTGTATACTGTGCTTTGTTCATTTCTCAGTGCTGCCTCTTCTGTCTGTCTTGCAAGATCGTCTAGGAAATTCCTTTTGTTGGCTCGGGTTTGGCGTTTAACTTCCTTGTCCAGCTGACTGTACTGTTCGCTATATAGTTGCTTTAACCTGGGGGACTTCGCTTCTGTTTTCTTTCTTTTCATTTCCTTTCTCAGTGTTATGGTGTTTAATGTTTCTGATGTTATCCAGTCTTGCTTCTTCATTTCCTGGAATCCCAAGCATGATTTGCTGCTTTCCTTATATATTGTTGAAATGGTGTTGAATTTCTGGTCTATATCATCAGTCAATGTCTTTTCCTGACTTTTGGCAAATTGATATCGTTTCTTTATGTCAGCCGCAAAAGCTTTTCTGGTAAGGGGGTCCTTCAATTTGCTGATGTCAAACCTTTTCTGTGTAGTTACAATTGGTCCAGCCCTTCTTAGTTTCACTTTCAGTTTTGCTACTACTAAATGGTGATCACTTCCCACATCTGCGCCTCTTCTTACCTTCACATCTTGTAATGCATGTCTCCATCTACCGTTAATCATGATGTGGTCTATCTGGTTTCTGTCCCGACCATTTGATGATTCCCATGTTAATTTGTGAATTTCTTTATGTGGCAAAAGTGTTCCTCCAATGACCAGGTTGTTAATACTACAGAAACTTATTAATTTATCCCCATTTTCGTTTGCTGTTCCGCTGCCGCATTTCCCCATTACTCTTTCATTATATGTATTGTGTGTACCAACTTTCGCATTGAGGTCTCCCATTACTATAGTAAGATCATATCTAGGTGTGTCTTCCATTTCTTTCTGCAGTTGTTGATAGAATTCATCCTTGACCTCTTCATCGCTGTCATTCGTTAGTGCGTAGCATTGTACTATCTTAGTATTGGTGAATCTACCTTTCAATCTTAATCTTATCAGTCTGTTGTTGATGAGTTTCCATTCCAGTAATGTCCTTTCTATTCCTTTCTGTAAAATAATGGCTACGCCTTCGTTGTGCTGTCCATCCTCTCTTCCAGAGTAAAGTACTGTTTCTCCTGTTGCTGTTTTAACTTTTCCTGCCCCTGTCCATCTGCTCTCGCTTATCCCTAGAATGTGTGTGTAACCTATAGTTTCTCATTTCTGCAGTGAGCTGTTTTAGTTTACCCGTCTCATTCATTGTCCTGACATTCCAAAATCCTATTCTTGTATCATGTATTGCGGTCAGGACGTCCGTTCTCATGTCAGTGGCTTCCTTTCGGCTTTCACCACTGACAGTCATACGAGCCTCAGACTCCGGATGTCCGTCCCGCAGCAAAGTTTGTTTATTTGTTATCGTTTCCGTAACTTCAATTTTTTTTTACATAGACAGGGGTGTCAGCCCTATGCTAAAACCCCCAACCTGGAGGACCAGGGTGTCTGCTTTCGTCTGACCCCTGCCCGCGCAAACCTGTCCAGCTTGGTAGAACCTTCCAGGAGTAAAACTCCCGCTGGCATAGCTCTGGGGGTAATCAGGGTACCCAAGCCGCCATACCTCGACAAGGTATTGACACCGGTCATGGCAATTGAACTAGACGAAGACGTCTAATCCATTCTTTCATTGACTACCTTCCAGCATCTAAGTAGCATAGGCCATCAACAAATGTTATCATCTACAAACAATCTTTCATTGACTACCTTCCAGCATCTAAGTAGCATAGGCCATCAACAAATGTTATCATCTACAAACAATCTTTCATTGACTACCTTCCAGCATCTAAGTAGCATAGGCCATCAACAAATGTTATCATCTACAAACAATCTTTCATTGACTACCTTCCAGCTTCTAAGTAGCATAGGCCATCAACAAATGTTATCATCTACAAACAATATTTCATTGACTACCTTCCAGCTTCTAAGTAGCATAGGCCATCAACAAATGTTATCATCTACAAACAACCTTTCATTGACTACCTTCCAGCTTCTAAGTAGCATAGGCCATCAACAAATGTTATCATCTACAAACAATCTTTCATTGACTACCTTCCAGCTTCTAAGTAGCATAGGCCATCAACAAATGTTATCATCTACAAACAATCTTTCATTGACTACCTTCCAGCATCTAAGTAGCATAGGCCATTGTTGCATGTGGTTATGAAGACGTTACAGTCATACAGGACGATGAAGTCATGAAGCATTGAAAACGACTGTTGACGTTTCATACATTTATTACGAACAACAGTAACTTACGCTGACATCGAACGATTCACTGTCATGTAAGCACATATAATCATGTAGATAGCAACAACTCATAATATTCAACATCATGGAGACTTTGCGTGTAAACCTTGGCTGCAACAAATAAGTCGCGCAACTGGCGCGCTTCATATGACTACTGTTCTTAGTTCCTCATGACCAAGCAGGTCAGGTAGATCTAGGCTACCACATCAGCCGCACGAATGGTGGACTGCTTCAAAATATCTAGCTCAGTCTCTTCTATATAATATAACTCCTTCCCCGGAGTAAGCCACCTTAGCAGTAAAGTTCTGGGCTCCACATGAGCCGTACAAGCAGCGTGATTTTCGAAATGGCCAGCATTAATCTCTCCTGTTTAATATCTCCGCATTAGGAGAAACCCACCTTAATGAAGTACTTGACTCCTCTTGACCAGACAGGTCGTGTAGGTCTAACCTACAACGAATAAGCCGTATAAGCGGCAAGGTTTCTTCAAAGAAATGGCTAACATCTGTCTCCTCTATTCAGTTTATCTCCGCATTAGGAGGAAGCCATCTTAATACTGTTCTAGGCTATAACATAAGATTCAAAAGTCTCTTTACCTGTCTGCCGTTTAGAAATAACACACACCACACTTCTTCACATCCATGGCTATACAGTCATAAGCCAGAATAATCACAAGGGGGAAATTCAATATCATTTAACACCTAAACAAGGCTTCATTTCCCAGAATTATCAACAGAGACGAGCGCTGACTTCTGGTCAGCTCGGAGACTTTTCAACGACTGCCCGGAAAGCCAGTCTTCAATTCCCCGCGCAAGTTAACTGCGCATGTGTAAGCCCCAAAGTAGAGCTAGCCACAGAACAATCCAGACCTTTCCGTGAAATCAGAGCAAGACCGCTCCATATAAGGCCATCTGTATGATAGATATCCTAATATAGACATACAGAATAATGGACATTGTCCAGACAAGGGAGATAACAGATAAATCTCATCCTGAACTAAAAAAATATACAATTAATGGTTTCCCTTTGATCACAAAATAAAAAGTACATATATTCCTATCTTAACAGTTTACCGCACCCCCCGGGCAAAAAAATGATAACATCATTTTTAAAAAAAAATTACAATGACTGGAAACAAAGGAGGGCGGAAGCATACACATATCTACCTTCAAGTATACTATAAATATAAAGTCATAAACACAGAGGTATAAATAGTAGCGAGACAAAAGCAGAGATGGACGACAAGTAAACAAAGGCAAGATGAGATATGTAAAGAAGGAGAAAAAGGAAAAGACTAGGATTATGAAACTGTAATCAGATACAATAAACAATGCATGATATCAATGCATATCATAATAATATATAACCGTGTACATGATAAACCCTAATAAACTTAAAGACCAAAACCAAAAAAAAAATAATAGCGAGCATGATACTCTAGCAATCATAAAAAGCCTCTATGCCAACTTTACGTGTAGTGTTGGGCAGAGCAACCTAACCTTCGAGGTGAAGACAGGAGTACGACAGGGATGCCCCTTATCAACCACTCTATTTTTAACAGTCATAGACTGGGTGATGCGCCAGACAACAGAGGGCAGTCCAAGAGGAATAAGATGGACTACATTTTCAACATTGGAAGATCTGGAATATGCAGATGACATTGCACTGCTGGCACATTCACATCAACACATCCAGGAAAAAACGGATAGACTCAATAAATTCAGCCAGCAGGTGGGCTTGAACATCAATTTAAAGAAATCTGAGGTCATGACGCTCAATGTGAGCAACCGTGAGCCCATATCAGTAAGGAATCAGCAACTGGTACAGACAGATACCTTCACATACCTAGGAAGCATAGTAACACCAGACGGTGGGGCAGGCAAAGACATCAACATCAGAATGAATAAAGCAAGAACAGCCTTCTTTAGCCTAAATAACATCTGGAAGTCCTCCCAATACAGCACAAGCACAAAATTAAGATTATACCAGAGTTGCGTGCTTTCTGTGCTTCTCTATGGTGCGGAATGCTGGAGAGTCACAGAGAAGGAAATGTCAAAATTGTCCTCTTTTCACACAACATGCCTAAGAAAAATTCACCGAATCTTTTGGCCGAATACCATCACCAACCAAGATCTGCTTACTCGTAGCAAGCAAGAGGACATGCATATCATCATAGCTGGCAGACGCTGGTGCTGGGTTGGTCATGTCCTCAGAAGAGACCCCGATGCCATCACAAGAACAGCTATGCTTTGGACCCCTGAAGGAAAGCGAAAGAGAGGCCGACCAAAAACAACTTGGCGGAGGACTGTGGAGGCTGAGATGCAAAGAATGAACCAGAGTTGGGGCACTGTACGAAGGATGGCCACCGACCGTGCAAAGTGGAATCAATTTGTTGTTGCCCTACAAGACGCCACTAGGCGTGATGGCCACTGACTGATTTGACGGTCGGTGGTTAAGGATCGAAGAAGAAGAAGAATGATACTCTAGCCAACCAGCCTACCGCGTATAAATGACGAGCATGTAGACAGCATCAACACATTCATCGCCAAAACGTAAGGCCATAATGACGCACAATGGAGCGTCGGGTGAGAACAAAAATTATCTCCAACTTTAGAGAAACTATGTTCTCACAATTGCACTATGAAGTGCTGGGAATATACATACATATGACTTTCATATATTCCCCCCCCCCCCCCAAAAAAAAAATACAATGTAGCCATATTTCGCAATAATGAGTTACAAAAAATAGAGGTGTCATTACGATATCATCCTCTTAACATTAATATACAACAATATAGAGACACCTGTATATATCCTCGAAAGGTTATGATTACAAAGTAACATATATTTAACGTAATATCATGTGACAATGTACAACAAATTTAATAAACAAGCAGGAATCCTCGATGTAGTCAGGAGTTCCAAAGCATAGTGTACTGTAATGAGAGCCATAGACATCAATAGAAGCACCCAACGCTAAATGAAAAGCAAGGACGTCACATCTTAATACAGCTGGCAAGCTGTTGACACTCTCCATATCACAGCCTGATTTGCTGTGAGAAAATACAAATGATACACTCTGTTTGATAACCGTAGGATTTTATAATATATAACATTCAATCCTACATTTTTATCTATAGAATACGGCTATGTAAACTTTTGGCCCATGTATGGATATAATCAAACCTTCCTCTGTTACAGAGAAAGATGAACAGACTATTCTAGAGTCTTAACTTAACAGGATCATAGACATGTACTATCTGAGTGTTAATCTAAACCACAGGTATCTAGTTAACCCTGAAATTTATAAAGATAGTCACGTAGAATTATGTGGGCATCGAGACAGTATATCTGCCATTACATTATCCGACCCACGGATAGCTCGTATCGAGAAGTGAAAAGGTTAAAGAGCAATAGCATATCTAGTGGACCTTGAGCTCTTCAGATCCTTACTTTGAATAGCTGTTAGAGCCTTTTGGTCAGTTTCTACAATAAAATGCGCACCAAGAAGGAATCTCTGAAGTTTAAGAATCGCCCAGACCATAGCTAATAACTCTCGGTCTAATACAGAGTAATTCCGTTCTGCCGCATTTAGCTTCCTAGAGACATACATCACCGGATGCAGAGTTTCAGAATACTCTTGCATCAATGCGGCTCCGATTCCTATGGATGAAGCATCACTGAGAAGAACAAAAGTCTTATCCGCAGTGGGTAGTCTTAGGATAGGTGGAGAAGAAAACAGACCCTTAATCCTATCTAGTGAGGATTGGCTTTCTTGGGACCAACGTACAATATTAGGTGACCCCTTTTTCAATAGTGTAGAGAGAGGTGCTGTAATAGATGATAGATTAGGGATGAACCTACCATAAAATTGTATTAAGCCTAATAGGCTAAGAACTTGCTTCTTTGTTTTTGGAGTAGTAATATTGAGAATTTTAGTGGTATTGTTGTCCTCCGTCCGCAGGAGACCATGACCAACACGATGACCCAAAAAAGAAATCTCGCTAAAGCCAACAAAGGCTTTTGACGGTTTGGCCGTCAAATTATGCAAGCGTAGGATAGACAATAGGTCAACAAGACCTCGATAGTGGAATCAGTAAAGAGACAAATATCGTCCAAGTACGCAATGACATCAGGACGATGAGAAAGGATACGACGCATCATGCGTACGAAAGTCGCTGGAGCATTCATAAGGCCAAAAGGCATAAAGTTCCACTGGAACCGCCCCCTAGGTGTTGAGAAAGCAGTAAGAGGTTTGGCGCGTTCAGTGAGGGGAACCTGCCAATAACCTTTGGACAAGTCGAGTTTGGTAAAGAACCTAGAATTAGAGAGCTTAACGAGTAGCTCCTCTAATAAGGGCATAGGTTCAGCATCGAATTTCGTTACCTGGTTCAATTTACGATAATCGACGCAAAGACGTATGTTATTGTCTTTTTTACGGACAATAACCATAGACGAAGAATATGACGAAGTGGATGGTTCAATTATTTTCATCTGTATCATTTCATCCAATTCTTTCTCGACCTGTGTTTGGAAGTGTAAGGGAATATGATAAGGTCGGACTCTGATAGGATTTTGATCAGTGAGTATTATGTCGTGTTTAACAATTGATGTTTGTCCAGACATGTCAGTTAGAACATCCTGAAAAGTATGTAAAAGAGAAGAAACTTGTTGTCGTTGCTCAGCAGACAACTCCGAAGAAACAGTCACATTTTCCCATGATTCTGTAGAATGCAATGGGATTACGGATAGAGGAAGATATACGTCTGAGAAAGTAGATTCCTCTTCTTGTATGACTGAAAGAGATGTGTAATGACCATGCGGGACTAGCGAATCGTTCTTCGCTTCATAAATAGGTTGTAGGTAATGTGGTAGTTCATGAAATTCTGTTAGCATGTTGACATGAAAAGTTTTATGTTTTCTGTCCACATCGACGACATAGTCAACATCAGAAATTTTAGAGATGATAGTGTAAGGACCTTTCCATGTAATAAGAAGTCTATTTTCTCTACAAGGCAGTAGTACCAGTACCTTGTCACCAGGAAAGAGTTGACGTAGACATCTTTTTTATTTATGAAGTTTCTTGCTTTCTGTTTAGCAGACTCGGATGCAGAGGTAGCTAATCTACATGCTTCAATAATTTTCTGCCTTAAAGCAATTACATACTCGTAAGAGGATTTAGTGTCTTCGCTGATATTCTCAGCAGTTATTAGGTCGTGCAGCAATGACATGGGACCGCGCGGTTGCGCACCAAAGACAAGTTGGAATGGAGAGAACTCTGTATGCTCGTTAGGGACCTCTCTATACGCAAAAAGAGCAGCTGGCAAGACCCTGTCCCAATCCTGAGGATGATCCTCAGTTATATTTCCTAGCAAACTCTTGAGCGTTCTATTGAAACGTTCAACTAAACCGTTTGACATCGGATGATAGATACTGCTCAAAGATCTTTCAATCCTAAGTGTAGACATCACCTTAGACATAGTGTCTGATATTAATTGTGTGCCATGATCCGATAAGATTTCATTGGGAAATCCTAAACGTGAGAACACTAGCCAAAGAGGGTCTGTAATATCGGCAGTAGAAATGCTCTTGAGAGGTATAGCCTCTGGCCAACGTGTACACATGTCTACGCATGTTAAGATAAATTGGTGTCCTCTGGCCGACTTGATTTTAAAAGGACCAATAATATCTATCGCCATCTTTTGAAAGGGACGGATAGAAATTTCCGCAGCCTGGATTGGTGCTGCATGGCGTAGACCGCGTGACTTAACCTCTTGGCATATCTTGCAAGAGCGACAATACATACGTATATCTTTATTTACTTGTGGCCAAAAGAATGAGGCAAGAACCCTCGATTTGGTACGGGAAAATCCCATATGTCCTGCGCATTGAGAGTAGTGAGCATGTTGTAGAATACGAACTCTCATACTCAAAGGTACTAGAATTTGCGAATGAGTAGACGCAGTAGAATCTTGCACCACGCGGACTAGTACTCCATTCTTTTTAGAAATCCAAGATTTACGATTTGTGTTCTGGTTTGGATTATCATTCTTAACTTGTTGGAAGAATTTTTCCAAAGAAGTGTCATCTTGTTGGAGTTTTATAAAAGACTCTTGGGAAATCACCGAGTGATCATCATCATCGGTTTCGGTAGATGGAGTTTGAGAAATATTTTGAGCTTGCGCTCTTGTAGTGACTGCATAAGCAGCCTGAATATTTTGTTCTTCCCAGATAGTAATTTGCTCCGGGGTACACTCTCTAACTCCGTGTATACGTCCAACGATAAGGTCCGCTATAGGATTCGGGAGCAAACATGCGTGAACATCTCCCGTGAAAAACGGAGTAGCTATGTGGATAATAGCAGTGGAATACTTTTCGAGTGACCCACCGAATGTCACACATTTTCTACTTTCCCAGTGGCACAGGAAGGATTTATGAGAGATTGTCTAACTCCAATAGTAGTGCATCCAGAATCAAAGAGCACTGAGACTGGATTATTTTTCACTAAACTTTTATGTAGAATAAGAGACCCTCTTCCGCCATGCGCAACTGCGGCAGGAAGAGCGGGTAGAGGATGACCACAACTCAAAGTTGATATAGTTGTAGGTTCAAATAAAGTTGTGCATTGTGGGCACTTAGATGCTCTCTAGAAATCGAAAGCATAGCAAGAATTAGCATTAGAGGTACTATTACCATTATCACCCTGATTATGATTACATTGGGATTCTTGTTGAGCAGAGTAAGCATGGTGACATGATCTATTATTTTGTTGCGATTTACCGTATGTATTATTTTTCTTGCAACCATTGTTATTTGGTCTATTGCAACTATTGTTCTGATTTGAACCACAGTTTCCCTGGTTGTAATTGTCATTTTCACATTGATCAAAATATCTCTTAGATGGGTTTTGTTGTCTACCTGAAAAGTTATTATAGTTTCGATTACCTCTATTGTAGTAACCTCTTTTAAAGTTCCTATAATTACTAGGACAAAATATTGAGGACTTTTAGATTGCCTCCAATTCCCTGAGGATGAATCATTCCGTGATGGACCCCATTGTTTCTGTCCAAAATCACGATTACTCCTCCTATCAAAATTGCGTTGAGCACCTTGATATTTACGAAGAAAATTAGGACCCTATGGTGCTGCTGACGCCACAGGTAAACCTTCTTTGACTTTAGAATTACTAACAGTTACCTCTGGGTGTGCAGCGACATACTGGCAACAATATTGTTCCATATCTTTTAAGTTCGTAGGCTTACGTTCATGTAAGAATGCAAGAAAAGTCTCATTAACCGATGACATGACTTTGTCCCGAAGCAATAAGTCCATAAGGGCTTCATATGTGTGTTCAGTCTTCGAAAGTTGAACCCAACGTGTGAATGTAAGACGTATCTTTGAGATACATTCTGAAAATTCTACCCCAGTTTCTGGTAGCATAGTCTTAAAGCGAAGACGATAACCGTCTTCATTAAGCTGATATTTCTTTAACAAGGCCGCTCTGGAAACCTCATAGTTAAATTTGTCAGGCCTTTCCACCACACTTATAGTATTTAATGCATCACCTTTAAGTATTTCACTCAGTTGTGAAACATATTGCGATTTGTCTACCTTATGAGTTTCGCGTGAAAGTTCAAACCTATTCAGGTAGAACGTTATATCATCACAGGTAGAGTTGAAAGCAGGTAATTTAACCTTATAAGTACCAGCATTCATCTTACTAGAAGATGTTTGGTTATTTGAATCGTTTTGTGAATTACCCATATTCATCAACTTTATCTTTTCCATCTCCAAAGCTAACATTTTTTCTTAGTGTTCCATTCTTTGTTTTTCTTTTCTTTCTTCAGCTTCTCTTTCTGATTTCGTTTGTTCAGCCTCTTTTTCTAATTTCTTTTGTTCAGCTTCTCTTTCTAATTTCTTTTGTTCAATTTCCATATTGAATTTTCTCTCCTCAGCTTCCATCTTTTGTCTTTCAAATTCCATTTTCTGTCTCTTCTCTTCAGCCTTCTGCGCCTTGCCATATTCAGCAAATGCAAATTCTTCTAATTTTTCTCCACTCTTGCCAAAAGCTTTCCCTTGCTCAATGAAATAGTCCAGAGTAGACATTATGTCTAATAATATGATATAACACCTTGTATAAATATTTATTAACTGAATAACTCACTTTGTATCAGTCACACTGTCCCAACTTAGTGGGTGACAAGTCTTTATACCAGAACTTGTATAATTACCTTACTTGTCACTAATATAATTACTTAATTGTATACATAATGTGCATAATAATATTGACAGTGTATAATAGCATATTCAGTACATACAAAAATAACAGGGACAAGATATAAATCACAAATGAAAACGTCCGCAGAAATCAAAAGAACAATAAAGCAGAACTAAAAGAGAATGTTACAAAAAATGTAATGACAACTGCGAATAATACGATGAAACAATGATAACACAGTGTATAAACAAAAAGGTGTATAGAAATAAATGATAGGAAAGAGAAGGAAGATTAATAAAAACAAAACAACTCAAAACTAAAAACGTTGAAAAATAGACGAAAACAACACTAACACATCTCGTCACAACTAAACAAAAATAGCAACCCAAAGTCGCTAGCGATTTCCACTGAAATTCGCAATGGTCCCTAAATAACGCTTACAGTAGGCCCTCGGTTAAGTGGGATACCCTACTCGAGTCACCGCCCAACCTTGCCCGCGAAATATCAATATAAATATAACATATAAATACAAAAACATGTATAAAAAACAAGGAATATCAATAGTATGTGCAGAGAGGAAGGCTTAACTACCACACATACAGAGGCACAGTTTACAAAACAGAAAGCCACTTATCTTAACTGGCGAAAAAAATCCTGGCCTCGAGAATAACAATGATGAAGTCCTCAGCAAACACCGTTCAGCGAAGAGAAGATCCAACGCTGAAGGAATACATCAATGACGAAAACAGACACTGTCCTTCAAACTACCGCAATGATGAAAACAGGAACTGTTAACACAGGTGTAAGTACGGACATCCGATGTTGGCTGGAACAACGTATTCTTGTGAAGTAATGATCTGGTGTAGAAACCTTCTGGACAACGCCGGGTATTTGCAGTCAACAATGACAAAAATTTTAAAGATGCCAGGCAGACGACAATGTCAATGACGAATCAACACAGGAACGTCATAGGAAGACATGGTGCTTTGTTAACGCTATATTGCCTTTCACAGTGACATGGACGTCACCCAATAGCGTCAGTGGAACATAGATCAAAATCATCAAGGACGTAACGAACAAGTTGAATGCATCTTGAAAAAAACGAATGTCGTAGGTGACGTTTCAATTACTGGAAACCACCACTGTTGCGAGTGGTTATGAAGACGTCACAGTCATACAGGACGATGAAGTCATGAAGCATTGAAAACGACTGTTGACGTTTCATACATTTATTACAAACAACAGTAACATACGTGTTACGCACAGATTCTGGTATTGGCAATGAATAGATATATAGATATAGGAAGATATTTATTTGTTTGTATACTTGTGTATGTTTGAAAATATTTGGTAAATATATTCTGAGTCTAAGATTAGAACTCTAGTCCAAGGGCGAATACTCATCTTTGGATTCGAGTAAAAGTAAATATGTGGTTGTCCCACTTGAATATAGTTGAGGGGTTAAACATTGGCGCATGTGCAGACGATTGGTCGTCAAGGCGCGTTTCCGTCAGGCTGGGTTGCTGAAAGCTGGACGGACAGAAGTCCGAAGATTTGTTCTTTTGCTGTGAAATTCTGGGGAAAGGTGACATCGTCTGTATGACTATTATGTCTAGGTTCCTCCCAGAATACATTCTTTACGCCAAGGGAATGGCGTGTGCTGTTATTAGTGTTTTTCTAAACCTAAGGTAAAGTGAGAACATTTTCTAGACTTTGCCTAGGGCTAACGATAGGCGGACGCCATATCATCGTTATATATATATAGTTAATGGAGCGGACATAGACAATTCCGTGTCTAGCAGCACTAGGAGTGGACATGTGTAACCCTTTTCTATGAGGTATGAAAACCCAAGATACTAGTGGAATATATGAACGGAGCCTTCATTTACAGTGAGGATATCTTCTATATGAGCGCCGCTCACTGAGTCTTGCGCCATCTTGAATCCCACTTTAGGTCTGGGTGAATCATCGGTCAGAGAAAGGAAATTTCTTATTATCTGATGACGATATCGAGACCTACAATTGTTTTGGAGTCCACTCTTTGTTATTTATGATCGACAGCATAACTATAAAACCCTGTGAAGTTATAGCCTAAAAAAACTTAGCCTGAAGACTTGGCCAGCAGAGGTTCTGCAAGGGAGCATTATGATGAACATTCTTATTGTTACCTCCAACTGACGCGATTAGTCAGTGGAGGCATGAAACGTCAGACATTCAGAATTATATATATACTTGCATACTCTTTCGATTAGACTCTCATGCTATACGTATGCATATTTGATGTTGCCACCTATTCTTCAAGTACCTAATGATTTATGGTGTCATCCTGTTTCTATGACTGTAACCGTGCTGTCGGAGTTTACGTCCATTAACTCTTACTATACATGAGCTAAAACCGCGTTTTTACGCGCTAGTTTAGCTATCGTTACCGTCGCACGCCAGTTGAACTGGCGAGCCGTAAAATTGGTACTAAACCCGCGCCACTTCACGGGGCTTGCCGGATAGTAAGAGTTAAAAGTGTAAGAAATTATCAACAGCAGTTCCAGACATCTTTGACTTTCACACATGAGTGAATGAGTGCCTTGTACTTGTCAACATACGAACATTCCATACATTCGCGTAACCTGCATTCTCACTCAATACAAACACTGTCCCTTGTCAGGGCCCCAATACTGGGTGGACAAGATGTCATATATACACCACACTGTGTTGGTTTGAGTTGACCAATTACTCTGATCAAGAAGACGAGTAGATACAAACATTTTCATTCCATCAATAATACATAAAGAACCACATTCATCAACGGTGTGAAATATACATTTATCACTGCTGTCCAAAACAACCGTTATAAATACGCTGACATCGAACGATTCACTGTCATGTAAGCACATATAATCATGTAGATAGCAACAACTCATAATATTCAACATCATGGAGACTTTGCGTGTAAACCTTGGCTGCAACAAATAAGTCGCGCAACTGGCGCGCTTCATATGACTACTGTTCTTAGTTCCTCATGACCAAGCAGGTCAGGTAGATCTAGGCTACCACATCAGCCGCACGAATGGCGGACTGCTTCCAAATATCTAGCTCAGTCTCTTCTATATAATATAACTCCTTCCCCGGAGTAAGCCATCTTAGCAGTAAAGTTCTGGGCTCCACATGAGCCGTACAAGCAGCGTGATTTTCGAAATGGCCAGCACCAGTCTCTCTTGTTTAATATCTCCGCATTAGGAGAAACCCACCTTAATGAAGTACTTGACTCCTCTTGACCAGACAGGTCGTGTAGGTCTAACCTACAACGAATAAACCGTATAAGCGGCAAGGTTTCTTCAAAGAAATGGCTAACATCTGTCTCCTCTACTCAGTTTATCTCCGCATTAGGAGGAAGCCATCTTAATACTGTTGTAGGCTATAACATAAGATTCAAAAGTCTCTTTACCTGTCTGCCGTTTAGAAATAACACACACCACATTTCTTCACATACATGGCTATACAATCACAAGCCAGAATAATCACAAGGGGGAAATTCAATATCATTTAACACCTAAACAAGGCTCCATTCCCCAGAATTATCGACAGAGACGAGCGCTGACCTCTGGTCAGCTCGGAGACTTTTCAACGACTGCCCGGAAAGCCAGTCTTCAATTCCCCGCGCAAGTTTGCTGCGCATGTGTCAGCCCCAAAGTAGAGCTAGCCACAGAACAATCCAGACCTTTCCGTGAAATCAGAGCAAGACCGCTCCATATAAGGCCATCTGTATGATCGATATCCTAATATAGACATACAGAATAATGGACATTGTCCAGACAAGGGAGATAACAGATAAATCTCATCCTGAACTAAAAAAATATACAATTAATGGTTTCCCTTTGATCACAAAATAAAAAGTACATATATTCCTATCTTAACAGCCATCAACAAATGTTATCATCTACAAACAATCTTTCATTGCTTTCTAAACCCTCTCACTTCTGGCTGCAGCTCTCTTCTCCAACTAATGAAGTCTAGTTCAAAGGTTAAAAATATCACCTCAAAATATGAATTATGAACTATGTATAGGTAACATCGTTTGTTCTGCGAACAGGCTAAATAATCACTAAATCTTAATTTAAAAAAAAAAAATGGCAGTGTAGTATCAACATCGTCGTCGTAAAAATCAAAGCCATCATCATCAACATCATCATCAATTCTTGTTTTGTTATCTATGGAGCATGAGAACGCCACCGAATAGACTACCAAAGCATTCGTGTGCGCTTGCAGCAGTAGTCATGAGGTCATCCTTCACTATGAGAGAACTAAATGGTGTTATAACAAAACTAAAAAGACAAGAAAACTCCAATAAAAGATGCTGTTAGAAATTATATAATCAAGAATCTCGGACTTCCACAAGCTCCTCCTAATCATCAATCAATCACGGAGTACTGAAAATTTCCAGATCGATGGGGAGAAGCGATCATGGTTTCCATCAGAAAGAAGAGAAAAGAGAAAACATGTAAGTCCTGCTACAAACCAATTAGCCTACTGAGCTGTCTGGGCAAGATCATGGAAAGAATAGTGAACTCAAGATTACTTAAACATCCAGAAAAAAACCCATCTACTTGACAACACACAGTAAGCATTCAGGAAAAACCGCAGCACCATAGACCAGCTAGTATATCTAGCACAGGAAGTAAGAAAATGCCTTTCAGGAGAAGAACAATGTATTGGCTGTTTTTGTGGACCTGAGAAAAGCTTTTGATAAGGAATGGAAAGGGGGACTTATTTTTGCTATAGGGGATGCACTACAGTGAAAACTAACTTTTGTTCTAATAACATTTTCAAACTTTTCATGTTCTCAAAAGACACAATGTATGCCCATGAACCAAATTCTACAGTTTATTTTGTAAAAGAAAAACACGTCGTTACCATGGTAACAAAAAAAATATCCACCATATTGGATTTTTCACCAGTATTCAGATGTGATGCTCCTTAAACAACTCTTTAGTCAAAACAGACTTACCAGATATTACTCTCTATGGACAGAAAATTGAAAGGCACGAAAAGATGAAAAACCTTGGAGTTAAAATCGATCGTGGGCTATCATATAAGTACCATGTTGAGCACATCATATAGAAATACAGGAGAGGTCTAGCAGCCCTGAAAATATTGGCCGCAGCGCGTCTGGAGCAGATATTACTATCTTCCTTATCATCAGCTAGTAATATCGGTCATTTAGTATGGACTGGGAATACTCACGCTGTCAGTAATACAACGTGAACGACTAGAACGCATTCAAAAATGACGGGATGCGTGTAGTCATGGGCTGTACAAAAGATACCTCCATTGTGACAATGAAGTACATGCTTAGAGTCTTGTCGTTAGATCCAGATATGCGATGACCTAGGCAAAAGCCTATATGCGAGTAGCCACAGACAAAAGGCACACTCTGCATAGAAACAAAGCTGACATTAAGGGAGCAAGAAGAAAGAGAATAGCATGGATGGCACAGGCAGAGACAACGATCAAGCAGGTGGCCACAGTCGACAATATATTCAAAGGGGAAAAGTGGAGAAAGTCAGATGAGAACTCTATTAACTACCAGCAAGTCATCATCAGCCTTGGCAGAGAGTGTAGAACTTGGGGCAATGGGAAAGCAGAACTGGAAATTAATCAGCCGATACATGATCATGCCGGTGGACTGTGATCCGTGGTGAGAAATCAGGTTAGCGCTTCTCAGCTAGGATGAAGGACAAAATCGTCGCCGAACATATCAGGGCTTACAAGATACTAACTTCCAGCATGAGAATGGAGGTAGAGGCAGCTACTGCAGCCTTAAGGTGGCTAACTGAAACTTCATTAACAAAGGCAGTAATTGTGTCAGACTCTCAGTCCATGCTTCGAAGGTTCAAAATGGTTGGCTAAGGCATGAATGGAAAACATTAATAGAAGCATCGAGTCTGCAGGAACTGGTGTAGATTTACTGCCTTGGTCATGCAGGAGTACGCGATAATGAAAGAGCTGACAGACTAGCATCAAGGGCCCCCACATTGTGAACACTGGATATGAATAAAAGATATGGATACCGAGAACAATTAATGATCGCCTGTTAGAGAATGACACAGCAAGAGATATTTCATCAAGGGTAAGACTGTTGGAATTTGGAATCAAACATAAGGCTATCAAAGATGGACGTGTGAGAGGATGCATCCGTCGTGTTTACAACCAGCAAACTACAGGAACAGTTAGCATTCACACTCTTCGATATATGCTGAAGGAGGCTGCGCGCCTATGGATTTACCTGGAGTGCAATGATGTCGATTTTGGTCAACAGTAACAATAACACTAGAGCAGAAAGCAGCAACCAGCTAAGATAGTAATCTTTACTGACCGTAGATCAATACTGGAATCAATATAGAACACCAGAAATGAAAACATGGTGCATGAGATCAGATGTGAACTAAGCATCATCCAAAAGTTATCAACCCTTACCCTCCAGTGGTTACCTTCCCATTGTGGAATCACTCGAAATGAGAGAACAGATGCTGTATCTAGATGTGGCAGTAAAATGGAACATTTCTGTCATCCATTGTCCTAGCGAGAAGATAACACCATTATCCACAACAAGTGCAAATGCCAGTGGAAGAAATAAGGTGATACATACAACAGATATGACCCAATGCAGCAGCTTAGTAGACACCAGAATAGAACAGTATTTTCCGCCTGAGAACAGACCACTGAAGATTATTAGGCGACCTACATCGCCCCAATATATCTCATACGAATAAATGTCCATGTGGAACCGCAATCCAGATAACTGAAAAAATTATCCAAAACTGCCTAACTCATGATGGTCACGTGGAGAAGAGAACTGGAGACGGATATAAACATGATGGTCACGTGGAGAAGAGAACTGGAGACGGACATAAACATGATGGTCACGTGGAGAAGAGAACTGGAAACTAATATAAACATGATGGTCACGTGGAGAAAAGAACTGGAGACGGATATAAACATGATGGTCACGTGGAGAAAAGAACTGGAGACTGATATAAACATGATGGTCACGTGGAGAAGAGAACTGGAGACGGATATAAACATGATGGTCACGTGGAGAAGAGAACTGGAGACGGATATAAACATGATGGTCACGTGGAGAAGAGAACTGGAGATGGATATAAACATGATGGTCACGTGGAGAAGAGAACTGGAGACGGACATAAACATGGTGGTCACGTGGAGAAGAGAACTGGAAACGGATATAAACATGATGGTCACGTGGAGAAAAGAACTGGAGACGGATATAAACATGATGGTCACGTGGAGAAAAGAACTGGAGACGGATATAAACATGATGGTCACGTGGAGAAGAGGACTGGAGACGGATATAAACATGATGGTCACGTGGAGAAGAGAACTGGAGACGGATATAAACATGATGGTCACGCGGAGAAGAGAACTGGAGACGGATATAAACATGATGGTCACGTGGAGAAGAGAACTGGAGACGGACATAAACATGATGGTCACGTGGATAAGAGAACTGGAGACGGATATAAACATGATGGTCACGTGGAGAAAAGAACTGGAGACGGATATAAACATGATGGTCACGTGGAGAAGAGAACTGGAGACTGATATAAACATGATGGTCACGTGGAGAAGAGAACTGGAGACGGATATAAACATGATGGTCACGTGGAGAAGAGAACTGGAGACGGATATAAACATGATGGTCACGTGGAGAAGAGAACTGGAGACGGATATAAACATGATGGTCACGTGGAGAAGAGAACTGGAGAAGAACGAACGAACGAACTTTATTTTCGAAGGGTAAAGTATTGGGTGCGCAGGCCCGTCTAACATTCTGTCCTTCCACTCTCATTAATCTTGCATACTATATCCTTTCATTCCGACATGATGCTTTAAGCATTAATTTAAAGGCATGCAACATTATAAAGTTACCATAACAGCATTCATTTACAGTATTCAATCATAATAAAAAAATGAGTAGGTTTTTTTTTTTGAAACAAACAAGCTAGTAAATGGGGGAAAAAAGTAATAATAAATAAAACAATAAATAAAAATAAATAAATTCTGTATACCGACACTCACTCATGCGGTCAATCCGTCTACAATTAATCTGTATTTTTGGTATGCGGGTACATTCTCACGACTCACATTTCTAAAGTACCGTATTATGTGGGTACATTCACACATACATTACATTATATAATAATATTTTAAAGTGAATATAATAATGATATTACATGGATATAAAACAAATTATTCACACACAAAAAATGAGCGGAAGAGGAAAAGAAATGTTGACCTATGGATGAGATGTTGACAGGCAAATACTGTTTCTATGGGGGTAGATAATCAGTGTTGAGGAAGTGTTTGAAAAGTGCTTTGTTAAAAGAATATTGTGTAGGTAGGCTTTTTAGGTGGTGTGGAAGGCTGTTCCATAAGTAGGCACCAGAGTAGGCTAGACTCTTTTTGAACAGGTCGATCCTAGATTTGGGCAGACGTAACTGATGTAATCGTTGTCCCTCCCTTCTACTGGTTTGAAACAATGATCTTAGGTACGACGGGGCATTGTTAGATAGAATTGTGTGAGTCAGCTTGGCTTTGTTGTAGAGAAGACGTTTTTTTTTTAGCGACAGTATTTTGGGTTCTTTTCCTGTCCTTGTGTGTGGTGTCGTGCGATTATCGGTGATCAGACGCACTGCTCTCTTTTGCAGGAAGTGCAGTCTCTTCGAGGTGGAAGCAGGGCAACAATCCCATAGTGTAGAGCAGTAATCTAGATGTGTCTGTATATGTGAGGTGTAGAACAATAGTCTAGTGTCTGCGTTTAAGAAGTGTTTTATTTTGGCTAGCTGGTACGTCTTTTGTGCTATGTGTTTGGTTAAATTCCGTACATGGGAGTTCCACGTTAAGTGCTAGTCAATCGTGATCCCCAGAACTTTGTGTTCTGTTACATGTTCAATTTGTATTGATTCCGCGTGTAGCCGTAGACGGGCATAAACATGATGGTCACGTGGAGAAGAGAACTGGAAACGGATGTAAACATGATGGACACGTGGAGAAAAGAACTGGAGACGGATATAAACATGATGGTCACGTGGAGAAAAGAACTGGAGACTGATATAAACATGATGGTCACGTGGAGAAGAGAACTAAAGACTGATATAAACATGATGGTCACGTGGAGAAGAGAACTGGAGACGGATATAAACATGATGGTCACGTGGAGAAGAGAACTGGAGACGGATATAAACATGATGGTCACGTGGATAAGAGAACTGGAGACGGATATAAACATGATGGTCACGTGGAGAAGAGAACTGGAGACGGATATAAACATGATGGTCACGTGGAGAAGAGAGCTGGAGACGGATATAAAAGTGATGACGAAGGCATAGAAAGACCTTGAGCTGATGTCACGTGACAGGAAGATTTAGAATAAGTTGAAGGTCGATTCTCTTTGGGGGGAGCTGAGACGTGAATATGTTTATATTGAGAATGATGATCCTAGTCACATGACATGGTTTCCCTAGGTGACACATGTTTACATACAAGAAAAATAATTATTTACTTAATTACTATCTATCTAGGGCGCTTATTTCTTTACAGCATCAGCCAGAAATAGTAGAGCTGTGAGCAATGGGACAGTGGGCATCGAGAAAGGTATGTGTTTCTAACTAAACTGTAAATGTTACTTACGGCAACAACAAGAATTACTACTAACTTCACTATTACTGCTTCCTGACTAATAGGCTTCCAGACTTCTTAGAGTTTCATTTGATAAAGTAACTGTTGTGTCATCAGTGAATGCCTTCATTTGTGGCACGTGGCACACCCGAAGTAACTGTGAACCTCTGGAGAGAACTTCAACCGCCTTGAGAATTACCTGCATACCCATCACAAGCAAAGTCATTTCAGTGGTACAACCACTTGGATGACAATACAGTTTGTTGGGTACTCTCTTAACAAGAATCTGACCTACGTAGGTCTCTCGACTACAGCGTCATCGCTGCAACAGTTTCTTGTGACACATGCTCCATGTCAAGGGTCTGCCATAACATCTTGTTGGAACGATCCATATGCAAATAAAAGAATAGAATGACCTTATTTGAAAGTATGTGCGTTAAGTAAAACTATCGCATCAAGTCATTCATTTGGTTTGTTATTTAATCTCGTACTTGTGTATTAATTTAGTTTGTTTCTTCGCATATACATTTCTGTTTTTATTTTTTAAAAATATATTTTTACTCGTTTAAACAAAATTATTACTTGTTGCTCGTGTTTGCCACACCCGTTGATTCTTTCTTTAAGCCGTTATATATAGCTAATTTGTTTCTTGTCACTTGTTTTTCGTGACCTTTATAATTTTATCTTAGCCTTTCTATATTTCCCACCGTTATCTTCGGTTTACCCAACTGTAAAGGGGTGCCTAACTTCACTTTTGCTTTAGGGAAGGCAAAGGCAGAGAGGAAGGGAACAGGACACATGATTTTATAAAGGATCCACTGTAAGGAAGATATCAGGTCACATGACCTTATAAAGGATCCACTAGAATAAATTAATTCATTGTCTCTTCTTATAGAACACGGAGCCACCACTACAGATGATCCTTATAGAACACGGAGCCACCACTACAGCTGATCCTTATAGAACATGGAGCCACCACTACAGATGATCCTTATAGAAAACGGAGCCACCACTACAGCTGATCCTTATAGAACATGGAGCCACCACTACAGATGATCCTTATAGAACATGGAGCCACCACTACAGCTGATCCTTATAGAACATGGAGCCACCACTACAGATGATCCTTATAGAACACGGAGCCACCACTACAGCTGATCCTTATAGAACATGCAGCCACCACTACAACTGATCCTTATAGAACATGGAGCCACCACTACAGCTGATCCTCTTAGAACATGGAGCCACCACTACAGCTGATCCTTACAGAACATGGAGCCACCACTACAGCTGATCCTTATAGAACACGGAGCCACCACTACAGCTGATCCTTATAGAACAGGGAGCCACCACTACAGTTGATCCTTATAGAACATGGAGCCACTACTACAGCTGATCTTCTTAGAACATGGAGTCACCACTACAGCTGATCCTTATAGAACACGGAGCCACCACTACAGCTGATCCTTATAGAACATAGAGCTACCACTACAACTGATCCTTATAGAACATGAAGCCACCACTACAACTTATCCTTATAGAACATGGAGCCACCACTACAGCTGATCTTTATAGAACATGGAGCCACCACTACAACTGACCCTTATAGAATACGGAGCCACTACTACAGCTGATCTTCTTAGAACATGGAGCCACCACTACAGCTGATCTTTATAGAACACGGAGCCACCACTACAACTGATCCTTATAGAACACGGAGCCACCACTGCAGCTGATCTTTATAGAACACGGAGCCACCACTACAACTGATCCTTATAGAACACGAAGCCACCACTACAACTGATCCTTATAGAACACGGAGCTACCACTACAACTGATCCCTATAGGACACGGAGCTACCACTACAACTGATCGTTATAGAACACGGAGCTACCACTACAACTGATCCTTATAGAACACGGAGCTACCACTACAACTGATCCTTATAGAACACGGAGCTACCACTACAGCTGATCCATATAGAACACAGAGCTACCACTACAACTGATCCTTATAGAACACGGAGCCACCCCTACAACTGATCTTTATAGAACACGGAGCCACCACTACAACTGATCCTTACAGAACACGGAGACACCACTACAGCTGATCCTTATAGAACACGGAGCCACCGCTACAGCTGATCCTTATAGAACACTGGGCCACCACTACAGCTGATCCTTATAGAACACGGAGCTACCACTACAGCTGATCCTTATAGAACATGGAGACACCACTACAACTGATCCTTATAGAACACGGAGCCACCACTACAGCTGATCCTTATAGAACAAGGAGACACCACTACAGCTGATCCGTATAGAACACGGAGCCACAACTACAGCTGATCCTTATAGAACACGGAGCCACAACTACAGCTGATCCTTATAGAACACGGAAGCCTGCGCCAAGCGTTCTCACATTCCTGCTGCGGTGGTTCATGTAACAATGTGTTCTACATAGGCAGGTTGTCAGCTCCGTGCATAACATCATATTGGTTGTCTTGTACGACACGCTTGAGAGACTTGAATAAATTTAGAGGAAGTAAAGCATATGATTATTCTATGGATGCCAGAAAGAAAGCAAAAGACAGGTCGATCAAAAAACAATTTGACGGAGAACTGTGAAGCATGAATCTGAGTTGTGGCCCCACAAGATGGATAGCGACCGACCGAGTAACGACAGTTGATTATTTCCCTGCATGACGTCAGCAGGAGTGATGGCCATTGACGGTTTTGTCAATCAGAAGATAAAGATCCAAGAAGAAGGAAGCACATGACCAAGGAATGAAACAACTAACAATCTGTCGTATGCTCTACAGGGAACCAAAAGAGTAAAGTCATTTCACAACTTATTACAATCTTGAACAAGCCTGTACATTTCATCAAATATTCTAATTTCAAGACGCTGTTGTTGTGATGTCTCTTGGCTTATAGCATGTCTCGTAGCCGTACAGGACAATACTGTCGCAAGGTGATTTGTTTTTTGTCAAATGACAAAGTTGAAGGTCGGATAAATTCCCGTAAGACCTCCTTTATTGGCCTATGAAGGCCTACATAGGACACCAAGAAGGAATGAGAGAAGGCGAATCCTCACTGAGAATAAGACGGTTTCAGTAGATATTCTGATCTCCAGCGACAGCTTCACTCTGAGATCCCGAAAGTTACAAGAGCCCACACTTCCAGTTTTGCCGGAAGGGACATTGATACATTTAAACACCTACAGCACAAAAGATATAAACAAGTGATAAACTAAAATGTAAATTTATTTACCTCTCTCTCTCTCTCTCTCTCTCTCTCTCTCTCTCTCTCTCTCTCTCTCTCTCTCTCTCTCTCTCTCTCTCTCTCTCTCTCTCTCTCTCTCTCTCTCTCTCTCTCTCTCTCTCTCTCTCTCTCTCTATATATATATATATATATATATATATATATATATATATATATATATATATATATATATATATATATATATATATATATATATATATATATATATATATATAAAATATGGTGCAAGATGATGCAATCATCAATAATAGAGATTTACTTAATTAGCAACTCAATTACTCTTAAAATTGAGACTGGACTAGAGACAAATATGATAAAAAATCTTCAGTCCCACAAATAAGTAAACCACTCTGGACAATAGTGAAAGGGCAAGTATAGTGCAAGTATATATGAAGACGAAAGTTCATAACACAGTGAAGGGGTAGCTCTTATGTTATCTAAAGAAGCACAGAAAGCACTCATTGAATGGGAAGCAGTTGGATCCAGAATAATAACAGCTTCTTTTAAAACAGCTAAAAAGAAAATAAATGTAAATGTCATCCAATGTTATGCACCAACTAATGACAAAGAAGAGTCTGTGAAAGAAGCATTTTATACTAGACTACATGAAATTATGGAAAAAGTAAAAAGAAGAGTCATCACAATTTTGATGGGTGACATGAATGCAAAGATAGGTACAGTCAACACCGGCTTTGAAGAAGTCATGGGAAAACATGGGCTAGGAATAATGAATGAAAATGGGGAACTATTCTCAAACTTCTGTGCTTCAAATCAACTGGCTATAGGAGGAAGCATGTTTCCACATAAGAGAATACACAAGGCAACATGGATATCACCAGACCATAGAACAGAAAATCAGATTGATCATATGTGCATAAACAAGAAGTTAAATCATCATTGCAGGATGTAAAGGTATATAGAGGAGCAGATGTGGCATCAGATCACTCCTTCTGATAGCCAAAGTAAAAATGAAACTCAAGAGATATGCAACAATTCAAAATTATAGACAACAATTTAGTGTAGGACATCTAAGAAATCAAGAAACAAGAGACAAATTTGCGGTCACAATATCCAACAAATTTCAAGTGTTCCAACAGCTGGAAGATGCAGAGAATACAGAAGACTATTGGCAGCAAATCAAAACGGTATGGAATGATACATGTGAAGAAATACTGGGGAAAAGGGAACGACCACAAAAAGCATGGATAACAACAGAAACCATCAATAAGATAAAAGACAGGAAAAACAAGAAAGCAGATTTAAACACAAGCAAAACCAGAAGTTCCAAAGCCAAGGCTCAAGAAGTGTACACAGAAGCAAACAAAGAAGTAAAAAGAAGTATCAAAAGAGACAAGAGGACGTATATTGAGGAGTTGGTAAGAGAAGCTGAAGATGCTGCAGCCAAAGGGAATATGAGAGAACTGTATAACAGCACAAAGAAGCTAAAGGGGAAATACAAGCAAACAAGATGCTTCATAAAAGACAAGAATGGGAAACTGCTCAGCAATATACAAGAGAAATGAAGAGGTGGTCAGAATATTTTGAGGACCTTCTCAATAGACCAGCTCCACAAAACCCCCCGGACATCCAGCCAGCAGAAGAAGAGCTACAAATTAACGGTGAAAGACCAACGAAGGAAGAAATAAAGAACGCCATAAAGCTTCTAAGAGATGGAACAGCGTCTGGACCTGATGGCATTCCAGCAGAGGCCATCAAAGCAGATATCGACACTGCTACAGAGATGTTTGTCGTAATTTTATCTGAGAGAGTTCTGTTTGATATTGGTCCTTTTAGAGTGTAGAATGATAGTGAAGGCTCTGTGAGAATAAGGATTCAGGAAAGTGAGGTAGTAGATTCATAAGTGCTGGGAAGAGTAAGGACAGTCTCTTATTACGACAATATCTGTCTCTCAAAACTATTCCTACCACTCTTCTGAACAAACAATTGTTTGTCAGTTCCAGTTGCTCATGCGCACACACCGATTTGGTGATTCTGACGCACAACGTACATGAATACACACTACGATAACCAAATATGGGAAATGTTTGGGTTTTGGGCCAGCCGACACCAATGCTAATAAAGTTTTTAATACTTTTGTTATCATAAAATCAAGTCACAAGTAATTATCAATTTACATTCAGAAATCATGGGTTACCAAATACAAAATGACAAAGAAAGGGGGGGGGGGGGGGGGGGGGGGGGGGGGGGTTTGAGGAGAAGTATCCAATACACCTTTTCCCGCTTGTATTTACTAACAGAAAAGACCCGGTCCCAAAGACAGGGGGGGGGGGGTTACAGTAATAAGGGGTAAAGGAAAAGCTAGGGTTCTCAAATGTTTTCCTTTAATCAACCAATTTTTCCGGGAGGGGGGAATGCACACCGTTAAATAATCCCGCTAGGAGAAATCCCGTACAATTAATACAGTACACCTTAATACTAGGTTGAACTAATTATAAGGGTAAAAAGATTAAATATCCTTTTCATTAAAAAAAAAAACACGCTTGGCGGGCTAGCACACAGTCACACACACAAACTTACCAAATGATGAATTCTGACATTTTGTAGGAATTTTACCCAACAGCAGATAATACCCTAGAACAATGGAAATTGTCCTTTTATTTCTTCTGTGTCAGGCCAGATTTAACGAGGTGGGCAGGTAGCTAATAGTCTCAAAAAATCGCCAGACGGTGAAGCGTAAAGGCTACTGTTGGTTTTTTAGATAAAAATTCCTAATGAATGGCACAGGCACTTGGCTAGGTGTGAGGTATGGTGTGGTTTCTAAAATTGGCACAGCTGGTGGAGATAACTTTCTTTTGGCGTAATGTCACAAACTACAAAACACTGAGGTAAGTTCTTCAGGGGGTGGTAAAATCCGATGATTATGCTTGACAGACAGTGTCATGGAAATCTATGTTCTTCTTCACAAATAGAGCAGTGAGTAAAATATTGCTACTGGCAAAATGTTCTGCTTCCAGTTTTAACGACTTTATGAATCGGGATTTTAAAACAGTCTTTGGGTGTGCTTTATTTCTATAAACTTCAGATAGCTGAATCACACAGGATCGCCATAAAGATTAAATTTCAAATATGTTCATAAGTCACTGGAGTAATCGAACTGAGTTGGCAGGACCCAGTGTATAATTAATTAATTGCTGGGATGCAAGGTCGAAAGATCAATTCTGTATAGAAGAACATGAAATGCAATAAAATCATATTAAGATCTAACGCGCGATACATTTACAGTTTGACTATATTCTGCATTCGCGTCTTTAATTAATAAAGCAAGAAAAACTCCCTGTGAGGTTAATAGTTGAAAGCACATCTATCTATACGGAACTAAACTGTATTAAAGTTATAATTCCCTTAATCGGCTGCACAGTTAATTTACGCGGCTATCGTATTAGGAAATAAACTTATAGATGTAACATTTAGTTTGCACTAGAACTTTGAAAATGGGTTTATTTAATAAGGTTAAATTTACACCACAATCCAGTGAAATAAATATGAAATAACTAAACCACTGATCACTCGAAGCTAAAGTATAAATTACCGTCTGCGCAGAAAAGAATTTCATTCCAATAGCCAACAATTTAGATGAAATCTAGCAGGAATTTAACTATATGCTAGTGAATCTTAGAATTCTGTCAGAAAGAATGATAACGTTGCCCTTTTCAGATTCTGTATATATCTATTAGGAATGCAAGATAAATGGTACGTGTGAAAATTTCGCGCCTCTTCAGATCCCAGGAAAAGTCGAAGTTATTTAGCCGCCATGCTATCCGCGATGGCCCGGCTGGCTTCCGATCTTCGTTCGTCTCAGGCTGCTCGCACGAGGATGTGAAATTTCTGCGAGACTAGCCTCGTTCGCGGTGAGTTTCCTGATTCCTCAGATCGTATCCGCTACGCTGAGCGTTCCGTCTTTCGGGCAAGTCTGCCGGTTGCCACAGAGGTGCGAAGTCTGCAAGAAGCTTTCTTCTGACCGCTCGTGTCCGTCTTGCAAACGGTTCAGTGTTCGCACGGAGATGCTAAATTTCTGCTTCTCTGTTCTGGGGATCTTCTTTGACTGCTTTGATCATAGCCGCTACTCTTCGTTGATGAAAAGTTACAACAATACTGATGTTCAGGGGTTCTAATGTTATGAAAAGCTAAAGTCCCTTTAATCATCCATCAAATCAGGGAAAATTCACTTGACAAACTAGACGTACGTCACAATCGTCCCCACTTTTAGACATGAAACCATTTTTCATGTTTTCTTCTTGACAATGGAGGTGACCAGATTGGTGATTTTAGGATGAGTGGTATCTTCAGTTTGCTCTTCCTCTGTAGACCAGTTTCTACTCAAGAAGTCAGCTCCGACATTCTGTTTTCCTGGAATATATTCCACTTTGAAGGAATAAACGCTCAATAATAATGCCCAGCGCATAATCCTTGCGTTGAATTCCTTATTGGCACCAAGGAAAGCTAATGGAGCATGGTCGGTTTGTACTGTGAAAGAAGTACCATACAGGAACTCATGATGGCGTGTGATGCCATGAATCAGAGCGAGACATTATCTTTCAACGACACTGTAGTTGCGTTCAGCCTTGTTCAGTTTCCGACTGCCGTAAGCTACTGGGAATAGCATATTCGGGTCACTGTCCTCGGCTTGCAACAATGTTGACCCGATGCCCTGACCTGACGCGTCCACTCTCAGTACGATAGGTTTCTTAAGGTCAGGTAACCTTAGGGTGGGGTATGCTGACAACTGTCCTTTCAGAGTGCTGTATGCATGTTCGCACTTTTGATCCCACATGACCTTGTCAGGACAACCTTTCTTGGTGAGGTCAGTCGGAGGTGCCGTAAGTCCGTTGAAGTTCTCGATGTATTTCTGATAATATGCACATAATGATAGGAAGGAACGCACATCTTTCTTCGTTCGGGCCTTTTGGCTGCAGCTATTTTCTCCACGTTCTTCTGAACAGGCCAACTACAGCCGTGGGAAATAGTATGCCCCAAGAAGTCTAGCTTTTCAAACCCGATGAGACATTTGCTAGGTCTGGCTGTGAGACCAGTTTCCTTTAGTCTCCTGAGGAGCATAGCAACCGTAGCAAATGTTCTTCGTAGGTTTCCGATGCAATTAATATGTCATCCATGAAGTTATGGATGTGGGGACTTTGCAAAGGTTCTAACATCTTCCTCATCATTCTGGTGAACACTCCTGGTGCGTTATGCAATCCGAACGGCATCACATTAAATGTGTAATGTCCTTCACTAGTGCTGAAAGCTAACAAAGGTTTAATTTCCTCCTTGACTGGTATTTGATAATACCCTTTACTGAGGTCAATCTTAGAGAAAATCGTTGCCTTGCTGAGCTTGGTGAACAACTCAGAAACAGTTTGGAGAGGTTCGGGCTGAAATTCCGTGACAGCGTTTAGCAGCCGGTAATCTATACACAGCCGAACTTCCTTATTGAGCTTCTGCAAAAGCACTACACTCGAACTGTAAGGAGATGTAGACTCACTGATAATTCCTGCCTGTCGCAGCTTGTCTATTTCTCCGCGAAGTGCATCAGCTTTAGCGTACTGGATGGGTTAATCTCTGGTTCGAACAGGGGTCTCGTTTGTTAATTTCATATCAAATTCGATGAGATTTGTTCGACCAGGTACATCCGTTAAGACTGCACTGTACTATTTTAGTAGCGCCCTGGTTTCTGTTTGTTGTTCTGGTGAGAGATTGTCGCCGAACTTGACATCTTTAAAGGATTCTGTGGGTTGTAATGGGTACTCCATGCAACCATCATCATCTTCCTCGTCTTCCGTTGCTATGGCGACAGCCAGGAGATGCTCGGAGGATGGCACCGGTCTTTCCAAATATTTCTTAAGCAGATTTATGTGGAAGACCTTCTCCTTTCCTTTGATGGAGATCTTGTAATTGGTACGTGAGATCTTTTTAAGGACGGTAAACGGCCCTTGCCATCCGATGCGCAGTTTATTGCTTCCGGTTGGAAGTAGCAACAAAACTTTTTCCCCTGGTTGGAGCTCTCTCTCTTTTGCAGCTTTGTTGTATCTTTTAGCATGTTTAGCGCGGGCTTTCGTAAAGTTTGTCATAGCTAGATCCCATCCTAGCTTTAACCTTTCCTTGAGCTCAGATACATACTTGCTTGCAGAGACGACTGTCTCGTCAGCCTTTTGGTCTGTCAGGGACCAAAATAAGGCTTCTAGTGGCCCCTTAATAGGTCTGCCAAATAAAAGTGTAGCATGCGGGAATCCCGTAGACGCTTGGGGTACCTCTCGGTAGGCGAATAAGGAAGCCGATATATATATATAGGTCCCAGTCTTCCAGTTTCTCCTGACCCAGCTTACGTAACATCCTGGTGAGGGTTCCGTTGACTCGTTCTACTAACCCACTTCCGACCGGATTATAAGGGCTTGCGTAGATGTGCTGGTTCCTCAGGATTGTTACAATCTCTTCCACCAACAGGCTACGGTATGGGGATTTATTGTCCGTCAAAACGTTTTGAGGGAAACCCAACCTTGTAAATATCTGCACAAGGGCTTCTGCGACATGCTTGGAATTCGTGCATGTTAGCGGTATAGCTTCGGCCCACAAAGTGCAAGTGTCGACTAAGGTCAGGATGAACCTGTTCCTTCTTTTGGTCCTTTCCAGGGGTCCAATGATGTCGACTACAACCTGTTGAAATGGGGTCCCCACTACTGGCGCACCACCCATGGGAATAAAGGGTGTCCGATGCTTGGGTGCCATCCGTTGGCACTGGGCGCAGGATTTCACATACCTGATAATGTCAGAGTTCATTCCTGGCCACCAATAGTGGGTTTTTATTCGCTGAATAGTAGCGTTTTTTCCATATGTCCGCTAAAGGGAAGAGAGTGCCCCATTTCTAAGATCTGGCTTCTGTACTGCGTCGGTACTAGGAGCTGGTTATTCCCCGTGTCCGGATTGCCCGTTCTACGATACAATACGCCATCCTTAGAAAAGATGTTTCCGTTGTGTCTGGGGTCCTTAGCCATGGGCAGTTTTCTAAAGCAGGGCTCCAGAGTAGGGTCCTTTTGTTGCGCTTCCTTCAGTTCATTCGGCAACAACTTTGGCGCAGGCTCCCTCTCCTTCTTGGCTTGCCCTCTTGTGGTTACCGCTGGCACAATCGGCTCCTTTGGTCTCCCAATAAACACATATCTACATCCCAGGATAACTGGGTAGATGGGATCATCCATAATGGCCGCTTTAATAACACCTCTGACAAAATCAGAGTGTATTTCTACCAGTGCGATAGGAAGCGTCCTGGGTGCATCACTCTTGAAAACTCCACTAAGTTTGACGGTTTCCTCTGTCTCCTGACCTGGTTTGACTAGGTGCCTAGCGACAATACAACTTAAGCTTAGTCCAGTGTCAAAAAGACAAGTAGTAGAGGTACCATTCAAAAGTACAGTTCCTCGCGTTGAGGGTCGGTCCCCCTCAGGTTGAGAATCACTGACATTGACTCTACCTTTCGAGGCTGTATGCAAACATCCGATGCGGTTAGGACCGGTTTATTTGCCCTGATCAGACGTTCCTGTTGTAGGGGTCTTCCCTTTTCCTTGACCTTGGTGGCCGCGCTGCCACGTAGGCTTAGTGGGTTGATCAGAAGTATTATTTGGGGGGTATCGGGTTTTGTAGAATTTCGATTTTTCCTGGGGAGGTCTCTGGTTATTATTATCTCGTTGGTTATAATGTTGAGAAGGATTGGAAGAATAGGATGACTGCTCTAGATTTTGTTTTCGAGATGGCTCATCTGCGGGTTTACGTTTAGTGTTGGGAAGTTCGGCCATTGCATTGCTATAGCGTTCGGCCTTATTGAGGATGTCCTCAAGCCTGACTGCCCCCTGTTCAGCCAAAAATCTACGGGTGTCATTCGACAAAGTGGATTTTATCTGTTCAACAAGAACAATTTCTAGAAGTCCCTCATATGAAAGAGGTAATTCAGATAATTCTATGCACTTTGTCAAATAGCCCGTGAGACGTGAAGAGAACTGCGGAAAAGTTTCAGAGCTCTCTTTCCGGCTGTTTCTGAACATTTGCAGAAATTTTCGGGCGGTCATCTCAAACCGCTCTAGCAAGGCCTTCTTCAACATGTCGTAATCATGTTGGTTGGTTCCCAGCTTTGTGTATACGTCATAAGCATTGCCTTTCAGTGACGTTGAGAGTTTAAGTGCCCAGCGGGAACTCTGTAACCCATACAGATTGGCGAGCCTCTCGAATTTTTCTAGGAAGCTGTCAATTCTTTCGTTAGGGCTAGGAAAAGACTCTAAAGCAAAAGACATCGCAGTTAATTGGGCAGATTTAGTACTGGAGAGGTCTACTGACTGAGACTGGGGCGAAGACGGCTCTCCATTATTTGAAGTAGAGGCACTCCGACTCTCTAAAGCCTTGAGCGCCAATTCGTGCTGTCTTTCCCTCTCTCTTTCTCTCTCTCTGCGGGCTTCCATCTCTGCCTCAATTTTCTTCTGCTCCACTTGACGATCGTTCGCTTCTTTCTTCTCAGCCCTCTCTCTTTCTTGATCCGCGTCATACCTTTCCAGTTCTTGGTTGACAAACGCGTTTGCAGCTTCTGGCTCTAATCCTGCCTCTTTCGCCTCCTATCTCAACATGGACCTGATCCTAATTCTCTCTGCCATGATAAAGAACCGGATGCTTCTAAGACTAGAGAATAGGAAGAAGAAACAAGGAGGGGAAAAACTCAAAGCCACTACGAGAAAAAAACACAAAGTATAAATTTACTCGTGTTACCTACTACCTTGTAAAGTGCTAACTTATCGCTGCTATTATCTGGCAATTAAGGCTCTAAACGCAAGCGACTAATGCCACTAAAATTGTAAGTTACACTGGAAAAATTTACTTTTACTAAAAGTAGAGAAAAATTTATGAAAAACAATTTAAAGGAAAAAAACCTTTCCTGAAAATTTTAATTCTCCACTAACCGAACTCCGCCCTTCTGAAGTCAATTAAAGAGTAGAGACGATGTTAACTAGATTTAAAAAAAAATTAGAACAAGCGTCTTTAGCTTTTCTCAGCTCTTCTAACTTCAAAAAGCTTTTGTGACTGAAGACAATCACGCAAACCCAGCAATTATATAACAAAATTTCAATTTTCTCTGCCATAGAATACAAAGGTGACAAATATTTTATTATCACTAACTTCCTGCTCCTGTGGAAAGAACAAACCTGTAATACTTATTGTGTGGTCGGCCCAAAATACTAAAAGGCTTTGTCTAGGGGAAGTAATTACTTTTTAAGATTATACCCTACTTCACAAAGACAATCAACCACACTCTATTTAAACTAGGCTCAGAATCCGGGACGAGCTAACCATTTATTGTCGTAATTTTATCTGAGAGAGTTCTGATGGATATTGGTCCTTTTAGAGTGTAGAATGATAGTGAAGGCTCTGTGAGAATAAGGATTTAGGAAAGTGAGGTAGTAGATTCACAAGTGCTGGGAAGAGTAAGGACAGTCTCTTATTACGACAATATTTGTCTCTCAAAACTATTCCTACCACTCTTCTGAACAAACAATTGTTTGTCAGTTCCAGTCGCTCATGCGCACACACCGATTTGGTGATTCTGACGCACAACGTACATGAATACACACTACGATAACCAAATATGGGAAATGTTTGGGTTTTGGGCCAGCCGACACCAATGCTAATACAGTTTTTAATACTTTTATTATCATAAAATCAAGTCACAAGTAATTATCAATTTACAGTCAGAAATCATGGGTTACCAAATACAAAATGACAAAGAAAGGGGGGGGGTTTAGGAGAAGTATCCAATACACCTTTTCCCGCTTGTATTTACTAACAGAAAAGACCCGGTCCCAAAGACAGGGGGGGGGGGTTACAGTAATAAGGGGTAAAGGAAAAGCTAGGGTTCTCAAATGTTTTCCTTTAATCAACCAATTTTTCCGGGAGAGGGGAATGCACACCGTTAAATAATCCCGCTAGGAGAAATCCCGTACAATTAATACAGTACACCTTAATACTAGGTTGAACTAATTATAAGGGTAAAAAGATTAAATATCCTTTTCATAAAAAAAAAAAACACGCTTGGCTGGCCAGCACACAGTCACACACAAAGACTTACCAAATGATGAATTCTGGCACTTTGTAGGAATTTTACCCAACAGCAGATAATACCCTAGAACAATGGAAATTGTCCTTTTATTTCTTCTGTGTCAGGCCAGATTTAACGAGGTGGGCTGGTAGCTAATAGTCTCAAAAAATCGCCAGACGGTGAAGCGTAAAGGCTACTGTTGGGTTTTTAGATAAAAATTCCTAATGAATGGCACAGGCACTTGGCTAGGTGTGAGGTATGGTGTGGTTTCTAAAATTGGCACAGCTGGTGGAGATAACTTTCTTTTGGCGTAATGTCACAAACTACAAAACACTGAGGTAAGTTCTTCAGGGGGTGGTAAAATCCAATGATTATGCTTGACAGACAGTGTCAGGGAAATCTATGTTCTTCCTCACAAATAGAGCAGTGAGTAAAATATTGCTACTGGCAAAATGTTCTGCTTCCAGTTTTAACGACTTTATGAATTGGGATTTTAAAACAGTCTCTGGGTGTGCTTTATTTCTGTAAACTTCAGATAGCTGAATCACACAGGATCGAACAAAGATTAAATTTCAAATGTGTTCATAAGTCACTGGAGTAACCGAACTGAGTTGGCAGGACCCAGTGTATAATTAATTAATTGCTGGGATGCAAGGTCGAAAGATCAATTATGTATAGAAGATAGAACATGAAATGCAATAAAATCATATTAAGATCTAACGCGTGATACATTTACAGTTTGACTATATTCTGCATTCGCGTCTTTAATTAATAAAGCAAGAAAAACTCCCCGTGAGGTTAATAGTTGAAAGCACATCTATCTATACGGAACTAAACTGTATTAAAGTTATAATTCCCTTAATCGGCTGCACAGTTACTTTACGCGGCTATCGTATTAGGAAATAAACTTATAGATGTAACATTTAGTTTGCACTAGAACTGTGAAAATGGGTTTATTTAATAAGGTTAAATTTACACCACAATCCAGTGAAATAAATATGAAATAACTAGACCACTTATCACTCGAAGCTAAAGTATAAATTACCGTCTGCGCAGAAAAGAATTTCACTCCAATAGCCAATAATTTAGATGAAATCTAGCAGGAATTTAACTATATGCTAGTGAATCTTAGAATTCTGTCAGAACGAATGATAACGTTGCCCTTTTCAGATTCTGTATATATCTATTAGGAATGCAAGATAAATGGTATGTGTGAAAATTTCGCGCCTCTTCAGATCCCAGGGAAAGTCGAAGTTATTTAGCCGCCATGATAACCGCGATGGCCCGACTGGCTTCCGATCTTCGTTCGTCTCAGGCTGCTCGCACGAGGATGTGAAATTTCTGCGAGACTAGCCTCGTTCGCGGTGAGTTTCCTGATTCCTCAGATCGTATCCGCTACGCTGAGCGTTCCGTCTTTCGGGCAAGTCTGCCGGTTGCCACAGAGGTGCGAAGTCTGCAAGAAGCTTTCTTCTGACCGCTCGTATCCGTCTTGCGAACGGTTCAGTGTTCGCTCGGAGATGCTAAATTTCTGCTTCTCTGTTCTGGGGATCTTCTTTGACTGCTTTGATCATAGCCGCTACTCTTCGTTGATGAAAAGTTACAACAATACTGATGTTCAGGGGTTCTAATGTTATGAAAAGTTAAAGTCCCTTTAATCATCCATCAAATCAGGGAAAATTCACTTGACAAACTAGACGTACGTCACAATGTTATATAAATTACTTGGTAAATTCTGGGAAAAGGAAGAGATTCCAACAGAATGGAAGAAATGATATCTTTTTAAGTTGCCTAAGAAGGGAAATTTACAAGAGTGCACAAATTATATAGGAATAATGTTACTTTCAGTGCCAGGAAAAGTATTAAACAGGATTATCCTTGAAAGATTAAAAGAGTCCATAGACAAGAAACTGAGAAATGAACAAGCAGGTTTTCGACAAAACAGATCCTGTACATAAGTACCCCGTAAATCTATGCTACGCATGTGGTGTGTTCCATGTATGTAAAATCTTATCAATATAATGAATTAATGCTCGGTGTTTACTGCACTGTTTACCGGGTAATGTAAGAAGTAATAGAAAAGTGTCTTGTATTTACCTCGTTACGGTTATTGGAAACTGTGCAATCTTATAAATATAATAACTCTCTGCACGGTGTTTATTGCAACATGTACCTAATAGAGTGAAATATAGTATTATGGTAAAAGTAACTGGTATTTACAGTGTTATATTTATGGAAAATATGTATATATATATAACTGAAATTGAAATGAATATATATATCAATATTTTACAAACAATAGTACACTAACCTTGGTCCCGTATAAGGAATTCACTGACCACAGGTTCTGAATCTTCCTCGTGAAATATTGAACCAAGTCTGGCTGGCGGGATGTTTTCTGTAACAACCCCGAAAGACGAAGTTTCCTGGATTATATGTTGAAAATATTGCCTCCAGCAATGTCGGTGTTCTCTCTCATGATGTCTTGTGAATGCGTTCTGATCCTATGTAATGTTTCATTCGTCTTTACTTTAGTTCAGACAACCGGGCCCCATTACTCTGTAAAGTTTTCTGTAATATTTTGCTATGTTCGCTTTCGTGTTTTGCTTAGCCCAGACAAACCATCTACGTCCGTCTTTGGATGTCTGTGCAGTGTTTCTAGTCTCTTTATAATTACTTCATTCATATTTATCTTCGTTCAGACTATCTGTCTCTCTTAATCCAATATTACTTTGCCAATTCCCTGAGAAACGACTCATTCTAAAGTTTCCTCGCTGATCTGTCTCCGGTCGTCCATTATGCTCTGTTATTAGCCAAAATAATACGTGTGTATTACTGCCGTTGTGTAAACACAACCGAGCCGTATTTGCGACTACTTCTAATTGTTCCTGGATGATCTGTTGTACTAATGTCTCATTGTTATGTACACATTCCCTGCAAAATTCCCATGACTTACGAAGAACGCTGTCTATTGTGGACAATGGGTTTTCACCCTCGACTGCTTTCTCAAGCCATGTGAATTTTATCGGCAACTGTTCGGCAATAGGTTTAAAAAATCTAAATGCAGCATTACTCGCCTCCCGTGACAGGCTGTGAGCGGCATTGTAGAGCAGTCTCAGAAAATAATAATGGATTGGTGTTATGCGTGGGAAGTGTGAAGTGAGAGTTGTGATCTTGGGTTTTTTCCATTGTTCAGGTGGAAAAGGGAGGCGTGTGAAAAAATGTCATAAAAAGAAAACAGAGAGACGTGTGTAAAATTAGCGAGACGTGTGTAAAATGGCGGGAAAAAGAAGGAGCTGTATAAAAGGTGGAGAAATGCGAGAAAAGAGAGAAATGTGCTAGGTATTCATTGTGTTGTGTTAGGCAAGCCAGATTCGAGTTTCGTCTACAAGATTATGAAGATCAGTTGTTTTTTTGGGGATTTAACTCCCTATTTTGTTTAAGCGTAAGTAAACGATCATGTCATTGTGTAAATACCAGTGCTTGTCGAATGACGTTCAATAAACTTCTGGTTGAATTTACTGCATTGCTGTTTTTGGAACGTTACAGTTTTTATTTTGGATATACCTTGTCATTTTGGGGCCGTTTGCTTATTATTAAACCTAAAAGGATAAGAACAAACCCGGAAAGGAAAATTAGCAAAAGCTAAGAATCTCCATCTCAGGCGGAAGGCATGTAGTCACTTGAACAACAACATATAAAGGATTAGCTCTGATTAAAAAAAAAATATATATAACTACTTGCGCATTTAACTGACACGGGCACACATCCAGTTATTTTGGCGCCATGACCAGCCCTTTTCTTTAATGAAAGAAGACAGAAATAATCACTATCATGGATCCATAATCGTTGCAACAGCAGCTTGACCAGCAACAAAAACTGCTACAACTGCAGCAACAACAACGCTTGATTAATATCCAGCAACAGTAATATGATTGTCAACTATACCATAGAAAATGGGACAGAGACACTGTCAAAATATTAGCAGATTGGAGTAGTCTAAATAGAAGACACCATCGGACAGCAATCAATTTAAGGAAGTCAGAGGTCATGACGCTCAATGTGAGCAGCCCTGGGCCCATGTCGGTGGGAAGTCGGCGGCTGGTGCAGACGGACACCTTCACGTGCCTAGGGTACGTGGTGACACTGGACGGCGGGGCAGGCGGGGACATCAGCATCGGAATGGGTGGGGCAAGGGCGGCCTTTTTTGGCCTGCACGGCATCTGGAGGTCCTCTCAATACATCACGGGCACAAAGTTGAGATTGTGTCGGAGCTGGCGGACGCTGGGGCTGGGTTGACCATTTCCTCAGGGGAGACCCCGATGCCATCACGGGAACAGCTATGCTTTGGACCCCTGAAGGAAAACGAAAGAGAAGCCGACCAAAGACAACCTGGCGGAGGACTGTGGAGGCTGGGATGCGGGGAATGAGCCGAAGTTGGGGCGCTGTACGAAGGATGGCCACCGACCGAGCAAAGTGGAATCAATTTGTTGTTGCCCTACAAGACGTCACTAGGCGTGATGGCCACTGACTGCTTTGACGGTTGCGGCCAAGGATCAAAGAAGAAGAAGAATTGGACAGCAGTAAGAAACTGTGTTGGTCAAGTCATGAAAGGAATGACACTGCAAATAAATAACATTAACATAGGGAAGCAAAAGAAATGTCAGTTAAGAACTGTGGCGTATAATGGAAATATAGCCTACAGTATCCAACAGTCTTTCGTGACCTCGAGGCGTTCTATGATTTGTTAGCAAAGTCAAGCATTTAGCAGCCTGCATTATTCACCTTTAATCCACGCCTCTTTTCCCTGAGACGTAAATAAACTAAGTGTTTACCAACGTCCGCGACCTGCCAGCGAACAGGGAGCGAAATCTGGTTTGTTTACCCGAGTTTCTCACGCGAGCTGATCTGTCAATCATCAGATATAAAACAGAGGCACGTGGAAACATCGGACTTCTTTTGTAGTAGCCGCTCGGACAGAAACATTCCCCAAGAATCCTCCAATGTTCGTACAATAGGGGAAGACTAATCTCCAGAAGCAGGCAAATCTACTAGTACCCGTTACACGGTTCCAAGTCTTTTGTTGTCGATTAGCAGCGCCAAAAAAAGCGACCGCGTAAAGCCTTTTATCTTGGGAAAACTTAGATTTGGATTTCTCTGCTACGCACAGGTGTGTAAATTAACATCCTCTAGAGATCATAATAACATGATGTATATAAAATGTGGATCCTCAAATCGGTTATCAGTTGTCGCTCAGAATTTTTCGGAGAGTCTAAACACGTTATCTAGAACCATTGTGAATAGATGTGTTAATAGTTTCATGGGAATTTCATCCTGAATCTCTGGTAAAATAAATTTGTGCGTAAGCGTATTAAAGTGTTAAAAGTTTTATCATCTTAAATTCACTGTGATTTTCTAGGTGTTAGAACCAGTGGAAAATAACGTGTAGCTATTTGTATGCCAGTTGTTCAGTAATGATAATTTTACCACCCGCTTTCTTACGCAAGGAGATACGGTTTAGCCGACTGAATTAAAATGCTAGGTGACTGATAGTGAACCATAGAATTCACGTTATATTTCATTTGTGTAATTTTAGTAAGTGATTGTTGTATAAATATCATACGACTTAACAAACAGACGCCGACAATCTAATAGTTATTAATGACAAGCGATATTTGTTAAAGTGCGCGTATGGATAATTAAATAATAATTGACATTGTAAGCTGATTGTGAGCGTGTGCAGAAGGAGCGGGAGGGCACATACCTTCACCTGACCTAGAGGCGCCACGATGGCGATAACTGACCAGATAGGAATAGGCAAGAAACATTGTGTGCTTATATGTAGATATTTATTTGCAGTAATGTTTTCATAATGTTTCTCTATCTTTAGACCTGATCAAATGGCAACCAGCGGTCTTTTTTTTGGTCTTTATTTTTGGTCTAATTTGGTCCATTGTGATCTATGTTGGGCCTTTTCTCCACTTACTGATTGGATTAAAGTTGTCTTCTTTTGGCTTACGCGACTCCAAGTTCAGTTGTGAACAGGACCGGCCACAGAGACCATACCACTGTAGACAACTCTCTCTCTCTCTCTCAACCAAAGAGTACCTGGAATCAGCATCAAACAATATTCTGCTCCAGAAAAAAAAATAGGATGGTACTCGCCATCCAAGTTTAAGCCATCCACTTATGCCAATAATTGATGCAATCTGTTACAACGAGAAAAGGTCGTCGTAAGTCTGATAATATAGGACTTGTATTCGTACTATGAAAATTGTGATTTTATGTTACGTAAAGCATAGTCACACTATTCGTTCCATTCTATTTTGTCAGGGTTATCTTCTTTAGAGCATATAGGACATAAGTAAAAGAAGAAAAATCGGTATACACCTATGATCAAAGGCAACAAGACTAAGACCTAGCAAGCCCCCTACCTGCTTCTTCCGAATGGACAGATACACCTCTGGAAAAAGCACGAAGTGTGAAAGAAATAACAAAAGTTCAGAAGACTATACCACCATGAAAGTTGTACTGAAAAGAATGACCAAGAAAGTACCAACTACCCGAAGAAAAAGTAATAAAATAACTTACCAGAATATATATCTAAACAAATGAAGTCAGCTTCCGGAGGAATATAACCAGACACGTGGTGCTAAATTGTGCCCCAATCTAACGTCGAGACAGTAATACAAACAAGAAGACCCATTCGTAAGACCATTAGCTTCGTGCGCATCGAGATTAAGACAAAAGAACACAAATGCGCATAGAATTATGCACAGGAAAAAGATGCGTATAAAGAACATCAGCCGTGTGCAGGAAATATGCACGGAAGCACCAGATTGTGCGATGTGGTAAATGTCGCACCTGCACGGTGCGAGTGTGTGTAGTCTTTCACCATGAGACGAAATTCGACAAGAGCGAAGTGGGAAACAAAAATTGTTCCTAGTTATAATGGATTGACTGGAATTGTCCCCAGTCACTTCATTACGTGTCGTGTCGGACTGATGTGCATGTGGATCTTCAATATCATGAATATTACAAGAGCATGCAGTCTTTGGGCATGTCGTACCCAATCTAACAATGGGTTCAGCATGTACTACCTCATTAAAAGAAGATTTAACATTATTATTGTCAGTCAAACGTATGTCATCCTTATCATATCTCTCTACCCTTTTACGACATACGTTATAATGATCAGGTCGATCAAATAACTCTTTCTTCTTAATAGACATACCACAATTCGTCATATCGATAGTACTGTCCATGGCATGTCGCCTCCATGTATCATCATAACAACCATGCTTCCGTTATGAAGCACTGGCTGGAGGGAAATTATACCTCCCTCGAAAAGAGACTTTCGTTTTGTTATCATGTGTATATTTATTGACATACTTTCTAGCATTAGCTAATGGGAATAAATGTCCCAAAGAAGAATCTTGTTGTCGTAGAGAACTAAATGTATTTTTGTCAATGTAATGACAAGTTGCACTGTGTTGTGTGTGAATAGAATAATTTAATTCAGTTGTTTCTGCAAATTTCTGTGCTCTGGTTGTAATAGCATTAGCAAAGGAAGGATGATTTCTCTCCCAATTAAGAATATCCTGTTCAGAACATTCTTAAACTCCCTTTATATTACCTATAATCAAACCACAACAAGGACGATCGAGACCACACACTCTAACCTTTCCAGAAAAGAAAGGAGTGTCTATTTCCACAACTGCCATCGGATAACATTCGACAGTTCCACCGAAAGTTACGCACTTCATTGAAGTCCCCATAAAACAATAAGGAGGAATTAGTGCCTTCCTTAGTACAATGGTGGTTCATCCACTGTCAAGTAAAATAGAAACGGGTGTGTCAAAAACAGAGCCCCTGTGGATGACGAGGGAGCCAACCCCATCATTTAAAGCCAAAACTGGAAGGGCATGTCCGCATCTCATGTGTGTAGTAGACCCAGGTTGAAACAGTGTCATACATTCTGAGCAATTACTACTATTTTCAAGATCAAAATTACATGCATTGGCGTGAGTGGTATTATCATTATTGTCATTATTACCCTTATCAACCTTAATCTGACAAGCATGAGCTTATGATCTTGCTTTACTTTGACTTCTAGAAAAATGTGGTTCTCTCCGATCCACTGGACGGTCAGAACGAGAGTACCTCTTATTGTCCGTGCGAGAAAAATCATTACGCGATGGTGGAGAGAAATAATGTCTGTTATTGTACTTATTATTTGAATATTGATTATTTCTGTGCCATGCATTATTATTATTATGTTTAAAATTTCGCCTCTCTTCACCCCGTGAGGGCGAGCGATTATGATGGAAATTATTTCTACCTCTGTATGACTTTTGATAGTCCTCCGTATAACGCCGGTCCATGCTACGAGTGCGTGATCTGTCATGAGTAACAGCACCCGCAGGCAAAGTTTCCATGACCCTCGTTTTGCTTTAAGACAAGTTTGGGTGTGCGACCGAAAATTGTTGAGCCAATTTTTCCATCTCTCCTATATTCGTAGGCTTCCTTTCTTGAAGGAATGAGAAAATTTCCGAACTTACAGAAGATACAATTTTGTCTCTTAAGAAGAAATCACATAGACCCTCGAAAGATTTAGTAATATTTGACTGTTCGATCCATCTGTTAAGACTCATTTTCACCGAAGACACAAAGTCTTCGACATCTTTACCCTCAACAGGAACCATAGATTTAAATTTTAGACGATATCCTTCTTCGTCCAAACAATATTTGCGAAGAAATACCGCTTTTATGGATTCATAGTCATTTCTTTTGTAATCTGCAATGCTAAAAAAGTTTTGTAAAGATTCACCAGTGAGTAACCCGACAAAATGTTCAGGCCAAGAAGCCTTATGTAAATTTAAAGCAGTAACCCTTGATTCAAATCTCAAAATATAGAATCCTATATCGTCATGCAATGGAGAAAAAGTTGGCAATTTTAAATTACTGATCCTAGACGATCCTGTACCAGAAGATTCCCTAGAAACAGAAGATCGTAAACGCAATTTTTCCAACTAAAAAGTTTTTTCTTTTTCAAATTTCGCCTGTTCTGCAGCAATTTCTGCTAAACCAATTCTCTCAATTCTTTCATGTTCCCTCTCTTCTCTCTCTCTTTCTTCTCTCTTTTCGTCTCTCTCTCTCTCTCTCTCTCTCTCTCTCTTCTCTCTTTTCTTCTCTCTCTCTTTCTTCTCTCTTTTCTTCTCTCTCTCTTTTCTTCTCTTTCTCTCTCTTCTCTTTTTCTTCTCTCTCTTTTTCTTCTCTTTTTTCCTCTCTCTCTTTCTCTTCTCTTTTTTCTTCTCTCTGTATTCAGCTATTTCTTTATTTACATAGGCTATAAGATCGTCGCCTGAGAAACCAAATTCCTTCCCATTTTGTATAAATCCTGCTTTCACTTTTACAAAGTCAGCCATTAGGGAATCAAGAAGTAATGGGATGGAGATGCAAAATGTCTATCTCTCCCACGTGTTGCTAAATGAGTATACTTAGTCGTAAGGTAAATCAAACCTTTTTCAAAACCAACTGTATATACAATATTTATTCGTTTTGTGTGATATACTTGTCTATTAAGTATATGATACTTATCCACCAATCTCACAACGTATCTGTAATAATCGTTAATATTAACATATCCGCAAATAACAATATAATATAATCACCTGCAAGTAATAAATAACGACTACCTATTTAAAAGCATGCCATAATATCACATTAGACAAAAGACCAAAAGCCAAGGCCGGAAACAAATAAGGAAAAAGACAACAGTATAAAAAGTCATACAATTCTGCAATATAATAAAACGACTGTTTCCACTGCCAATGAACGGTATAGGACGAAATACAATCACATAGAACTGCTGCACATGATAAAAAAGAAAGTCAGGGAAGACCCACGGGTACTAACATAATCCTACTAAACTAAATAAGAACTACACGACAGTATGTTACTTGACAGCACAGTTAAACAACTAAGAAAATATTAATCTCAGTCAGAGCGGAAATACGACAGCATCGAATGCTGAATCGCTGAAAGAGATCAATACAATCAAAATCCAAAGAACGACGACAACTAAATTCATCCAAGGATATAATTGAGTGTCGTTCCCACCTACCGCCCACAAGAAAACATAAAACATAAAAGATACATAAAACAAGATGTGCCTGACATTTTTAGGACTGGAGACCATGACATTACACAACACATATTCACTTATGTGAATAAAAAATCCATGACCGCCAATCCTCGCTGTAGACAAGAAGCATTCAACTTCGTAAAGTAGCCTTGAATCTATGAAGTACACCACGGTCAACGAAAGAATGTAAAGTCAGAGTTCCAAAACAACGACTGAGAGTCCTGTTAAGACGCTACACGATCCTGATAACGAAATCGATGTGGTCAGCAAATCTGTTTGATGACGTACGTAAACGATATATCAGCACGTTGCTGAAAAGGAACTATTAATCGGACATCAAAGACTTGATGCGGCTTCAGACTTGAAAGACTTGTTCTAGAGACCATACCAATCCTCATGATTCATGTTAAGATATTTATTCTTCATACATTAAATGTCCCCTGGTAAGTTCACATCAAAATGTTAGAGTCCGTTACCTTATTTTGCTGTAACGGTTCTTGACAACGATTTAAAGTGTAATGACGTCGAAGCGAAAAGATTCATCAAAACTCCCTGCGACAGCAATATATGGTGACGATAATCTTGAGATATATTTATGCAGGCAGATTCATAATAAGTGACTTCAATCGACTATGTTGTGTATGTTGTATTGGCATCAACGTCTGTAACAAACAGTCCAAGGTCTTGGCATGACCTCGCACGAAAACTGTGATTTCTTGTGATTTCAGAAATTCGTTATCTTGAGTACTTTCCACAGTACAGCCTTGTATACAACTTCAAACAATTACTTCATATCCAAAGGACGCAGCCTCCCATATCTGTAGCGTTAAAGTTTATACTATTCCGTTAAGTCATATGCTCGTTTTCACACTGTGTCCAGGGTTCATATATATAAGGTCCCCAGGTTCAGGACAGCCACAATAATTCAGTAACATTAACTTCAGTAACTTCAAGATTCCCACATAACGCTCGATATATCAACTTGAGACTTTGGTAACATTCCATTATTTATTACACGTAGACTATACATCTTCATAAGGCATTAATAGATAGATAGATTCAGCAACTTTCATATTCAGAGTTTCCACACAAGCATCAACTAATCCTTTTTCATTTGTGGATTTGTAATCAGCATAACTTGATGTCTTTCAAGACATTCTCCATTAAACATTGTCCATCGATCTACCATCTGGTAGAAATACACAAGCCAACCCCTTAGGGTAAACACAAGCTCCCTACGTTTCTTTCAAAAAACCTCCACGTCATGTGCGCAATACACAAAGTGAGAACTTATCATAGTGCCGCGCTCACCAGCACCAAAATCTTGTTTATTTTCTGGCATGTGGCGTGCAATAGCTAACGCCACATTTGTGAACACGAGATCTCAGAGAGGTTCTGCATTAACTATTCGAGGTGACATTTGTTTATCCAGGAATCACGCACCAAATTTGGCGTCCCCCTTATACAAATTTAATTATTGGAGGAGGGACTGGGGCCCAATTTGGAAGATAAAACCACTGGAATATACTTGTATATATTCAGACATTGTATGTCCAAGATATTTCTTCACCAAGAATAGGGTAAGCGTGATTGAGTGGCCACGTATGACAGAGAGAGAGTGTAATATTTGTGTTTGTTACAGGAAGATTTGTATCATCTAAACTCTGTTTAAACATTGTTTACTGTACGGGATAGCATTTAGTAGGAACCTTGTTCTTTTCTTTACGGTCTATTCGGTAACATAGAGTTAACCTTTAACTTTTGGGGTTATTAACTTGTTAGGTCTTTTCTTCTCAATAAGGGGGAGGGCACACGTATTCTCTTATTTTTCTATGCGTGTAATTCTGATTTTATTTGATCTTTCTTTAGATATTTGATATTGTAAAAAAAGAGGATCCCGTTACACGCCCATTGAAGCATATTGGGAATATGGTGTTTGGCCCATATTTTCTTGACCGTCGGCACACTAGGGGTGATATGGTCAGCATGTGGGGCTGGGTCGACCCAGGAGCCGTTTGGGGCCTAAAAAAAATCCCACCTCATATGGGGATCGAACCATAGACCACTGAGCTAGGAAGCCAGTGCACTAACCACTATACTACCGCGGCTTCCTGATGTTGTGAAGTTTAATGATAATAAAGAACAAAAGAACTAAACTTCGTGTGTTGGTCAGACCCATACCCAATTAACCAAATTTGTTGTCACGTTTGTGTGTCTTGTTGTCACATAGCTGTGTGTGAGTGTTTTGGTAAACTTATATTTCTAGATATAGGGAGGTGCAAGATTGTCTTATACTAAAATTATAGTCGTATAGATAAGCTGAACAAGAGAAACTATTCAGTCCAGAGATAGATCTTCTCCTTAAACTATATACTCATAACAATCTATTTTCTTACACCTTTACTTCTCCTGTATTATCACCATCCCCTATACTCAGGCGGGACCACAAATAACTTAAAAACCTATCTAAGCACGACAAGAACCGAGAATAGTTAGAAAATGAATGTAGAACCGGTAGGAGGGTGGAGGAAGATAAAACGATCTCGCCAGCAAAATGTCATAACAAAGGAAGGAAGTAATAGGCATAGACCATGGAACAGTCATGGGTACAACATTCAATCTAACATGACAGAGGAAATAGAAACAAGTCGGACCAAAATGTGTAGTGTTGCCACGCAAACTGAGACAAGTAGAATAGTCAATGATAGCAACACATCTTTGCATGCAGTGAGAGCACAGAAGTTCTATAGTTCAAATCAACCGAACCCCGGTACTAGCTGTCACCACTCACATTCCCCTACAAGTAGCGAAGACAACATTCCTCTTAACATACTACAGGAACGACTAGCCCAGCACCAGACTGTACACGATACCTACACCCATTTAGATACACCACAACCTTCTGATACAGAGTTATCACCTGCCTCCCTAACTGAACGAAATGTTTTCTTTCATACTTCGATGCAACGAGATGAGTCAGTCCCTTAAACTGAAGAACAACAAGATGTTATAGAGGATGATAACGAGCACATCGACGATAATATGGAAACATCCATTCGGTCCGCCTCGAAACGACCCTAATCATCTTCATCAGAAGACTCAGTACCACTGGCAAAGTTTATACGCCTTCCACAGGAGCATGTTCGTACCAAGCTGAGCAGGAAAAGTTCAATTAAACGAAAAAACATCGCACAGCACAGTGCATCAACATCGCAACACCTTACCTGTAACACTGCATCAACCGTCACTTCTGTAGACACTGAGAGGGAGTACGATAGATGCTTTTCCAGGAGAGACATAGCTCTGTTAGAGATGGCCAGATTGCTCGGTGGGCTGCTCTAAATGGTTTTATTTTTTTGTCCGAGTAAGATAGCAGATTGTCCAGGGGAGGCATTAATGTTTTAGAGTCGGCCAGGCTGCTCTCGCTGGGCTGCTCTAAAGGGTTTTATTTTTTTAAAAACTAAATATTCTCAGATGCTGCCAACCACCTTCTATGTCGTACTGCTGATGCTATCAACGGCAGTCATAACCGCCAGTGAAGAGAAACTAATCTGGAAAGACGCAACACTATTCGACATGGACAGTTACCCTTGTTACAGCGTTCAAACCATTACTCTCAGAATTAAAAGATCTCAATAGAATTTTCTTTTCTTGACTTAGAAACATATGTCTCAAACATTATTGTAGATTATAAGATAACCAAACACAAGGGTTACATTGACGTACTATTTGCTGCTAAGGCAGAATCTCAAAGGTTAAGGAAGACATTGTTTGTGTAAGCTACACTTTCATAATATGAGTCAGGCACATCGACCAAAACAAACAATGTTGCCGTTTGTACGCAATGCGTTGCAGTATTTTTTGTGGGCACTGCAACCGACGAAAACTATGACAGTTAAGTCATAACATTAAGACCTTGGCGGAAAACCAAGACATTTATTAAACATATGCTTAAACAGAGCATCATAAATTGTGAAGAATACTCAGAGCAATTGTTTCTCAATTACCTAATTTTTCTACTTTGTCTGTTCAGGAGTTGGTGAACCAGACAAATGCTATGGATCATTTTATGGTTACTTATTATACCTTGTTGAATTTCATTGATACTATCTTTAACCAGTTATATTCTCTGATACCTCATACGCTTCGTATTTCTGATATTCCGTCACGGAATTTATTCGCGTCTTATGAATCCTTGTCAGCTGAAGCACTTCTATCTCACTCCGAACTTATAGTTTTCGTAACAATCCATTTGATTATTATCGACGCTATATATTGCCACTATCGTTTGCATCCTATACTTACTCCCTTTCCTACCCATATCATTTCTCACTATGAACCTACTGCATATCCAGCAGAGCTAACACGTACTTCACCATTGTATCACAGCAGAAGTATGAGATATGTATAGCATCGCCATTTCCCTTCTGTAAGATTGATAGTCTTTTCTAACGTATCAGTAACTATGCATTATGTATCATGTCAATTTACCAAAGTGCTGCGGTCGAGACACACAGATAGTGTACTCGTACAGTGAAATTTATTCATGCTCCCATGCGTATTTATAATGTTAATCCACACACACCTCTGGTTCTTCACCCTCTTCACTACGCACACCCTGTGCAGACGTTGTGTACCCAACAACACCTCTGTGTATTCCGCTATATCGGTCCAACCTCCATTTCACGACCTTCATCTTTCCCCGACTTTCTCGATTTCTGATAACTATTTTCGGATTGATACCGTTCCATGCATCTTCCGTTCTCAAGATGGATTTACCACTGAGAATATTTCTATTCACTTTAACTTCTCTACTTCCCTGGTATGGCAATCTCTCAATTCATCCATCCAACCCGGAACTACTCCAAACGGTTCCTTCTATGTGTTGACTTGAGAAAAGTTCTTAAGTCCTATATTGTTTATGGATATAAGTATCATGACTCCATGTTTTTTTAATGTAATACCACATGCGTGTATTAAGTAAATATTTACAAAAGTATTGTATTAAGTACAGGAATATCAACTACATATTGCGTATCGCACATTGCTAATCATATCGCCTACAATTAACTTTGTCACGTTGTAATTGTTAAAATGAAAATTGTAACATACCATGATTTTATTATATACCTGTCATTTGCTCACATGTGTACGCCCCAGACGATATCTTGTTAAAAAAAAAATTAGTTGGCTCACATGTATACTGAGATCTTGTACAATTTTCTTTTTCAATTGGCTCACATGAGTATGCCCCTACTCAATGACTCGTACAAGTAACATAAATTTTTCTCAACCATTGTCCATTGCCAATTGGCTCTTAAGTATATGCCCCCATTTGATATTTTGCTCCAGTATGTTTGTACGGACTTGATTTTTTAGTCGATAGGACGAAAATGTCTCCCCATTGTGGTATTATGAGAGGTTATGATGTTACTACACTAAGGGTAAACAAAGTGAGGTCCAGCTGTGTAAGTTCCCTGAGTCTAATTGATGATGATGATGTTCTCAGGGTCCCTATCCGCTACCTCTCTAAGATCTCACTCTGTGTAAAATAATCTCTGTGATGTTATGTGGCAAGTGTCTAGGGTAATGTATCTATTGTGATGTATGAACAATGTCAAACATAACTTTAACTCAATAAAAATGAAGTAAGTAAGACTGTTAGTAAAGTTATATTACTATTTTACAATTTTTTATTTTCCTGTACCTCAATTCTCTTGGGACAGGAATGTTTTCAAAATCAAATAAATATTATTTACAACATATAAATAAATAAAGAGGACTCTTTGTCCATAACTGGTATATTAAAGTGTCACTGTATGTGTATCCCACAGTCTGATGTAATACTTTCTATAATAAATAGTCAATTATGTGAGGGTCTGTTAGTATCATCACGCCCACAGGAATTTCTGTTCTGGTTGTGGAAATTGTTACTATGAGGTATCATATGCCCATGTAAAGGGACTTGACCTGACAGCCTGTCTGAGGTGGATGACTGTAGACTATTCAAGGTCAAGACAAGAATTGTCTTCTGACTACAGATGCAACATGCAGCTTTACTGAGGCTTCAATGTACACAAGGTCTGCTTGCACCAGGTTTCCTGCCACCACTAAGTACTAGGCAATATAACCCTGAAAAAGAAGGATATTCCCTCCCTTTTATATGCTGGCTATAACAATTCCACACCTAATCAATACTAAGATTACCTGTGATCAGTCACGTGTGCGAACCATTTGCACCAGGCCCTATTTTCTTTGACTTCACTCCGTCCTGTGTTTACATTCTTCTTCCCATATGGCTGCAACGCCCCTGTCACCTTAAGCATTAATTGTCCTCTCTACAATCAGCTGGGGTATACAATTTTCTTCTTGTGACCTGTTAAATCTTTTGTACAAACATCCTAGGTATGTTTTCATGTGTCATTAGAACACAGTGGCACTGCAGAAGATTGCTAGTGGCCTCTGTACTTACAGTCGTATGATTTTATGGCAATATTCAAACACAAATTGGTTTCACTTCCCTCTAAGTCTGCTAAGGCATTTCCTACTTAGGCTGTCGTAACCTCTTCCAACTGGCAATGTCGAACAACAAAATATGGCGCACAACCTGTTGCCAGTTACATACTAATGAAATACTAATACTTATTTATCTTACCACAAGTAAAGAATAATCACACAATCACAGGATTGACTAACAATAAATGGCTCAATTCAAGATCGCCGTGTCGTCCAGACGGCAAAGGCATTTGTCACCAACGCTTTGCATCTGCTCTCAACCTGTCAGTGCTGAAGTTTTTCTCAAATGGCGGACTTATTCAAGCAGGATTAAAAGTTATCAAATCCAACCAGCCAATCAAAAGACGCGTCAAAATAAACAAAAAAACTAATTTTGGACCATAAACATTGAGCGTTTTTCAGTGTGTTCGCTCGTCTGATTTTATTTATATATTATATATCTCAGCTATTTATGGATCGATTTTTAATATCAAAACTGATTATTAAACGGCCAGCTGTCCTCTATCTACCCCTATAGATTTCCTTTATTTATTTCTCCCCGTTTTCATCTGTGTAATTTTTAAGTAATTAATTGGGCTTTTTCCCGACTGAAATTATTAATAAAATAAATGTTTCTACGTCAAGATAGTTTTATTAATAGGAAATCTTTATGGTATTATATTAATCAATATCAGCGCTATAATTCAACATATCCCTTTCAATCTAATTCCCTTTAGTTATTGAGAAATAAATTATTTAATTTTCATTAAAAACACAGAATCGGCATTTTTGCCATTACAACCAAGATTTTTATCATCACTATAAAACGAGGTAACAATCCGATTGGTTGTTAATTTTTACGACTTTCGTTAATAAATATTAGGGTGTGTGTGTGTGTTTGGGGGGTAGTAACGTTTAACGCGTGGTAGTAGAAAAATTCAAATTCTTTAGTTAAAATGTTGGCGGTTGATTTGACGGTGGCCTTGAGACAAATTTCAAATGCGGTAGTTATTTATAGATTTTAACTAATTTATATTTCTACACACAAAACGCAGTATCATAAAAGTTACAGTTAGCAGTCACGGCTCTGAGCGGCATTGTAGAGCAGTCTCAGAAAATAATAATAAATTGGTGTTATGCGCGGGAAGTGTGAAGTGAGAGTTGTGATCTTATGTTTTTTCCATTGTTTAGGTGGAAACGAGAAGCGTGTGAAAAAATGTCAAAATAAGAAAGCAGAGAGACGTTTGTAAAATTAAGCGAGACGTGTGTAAAATGGCTGGAAAAAGAAGGAGCTGTATAAAAGGTGGAGAAATACGAGAAAAGAGAGAGATTTGCTAGGTATTCATTGTGTTGTGTTAGGCAAGGCAGATTCGAGTTTCGCCTTGGAGATTATGAAGATCAGTAGTTTTTTTTTTCTTTTGTATATAACTCACTATTTTGTTTAAGTGTAAGTAAACGATCATGTTATTGTGTAAATATCAGTGCTTGTCGAATGACGTTCAATAAACTTCTGGTTGAATTTACTGCATTGCTGTTTTTCGAACGTTACAGTTGTTCTTTTGGATATACCTTGTCATTTTGGGGCCGTTTGCTTATCATTAAATATAAAAGGGTAAGTACAAACCTGGAACGAAAAATTAACAAAAGTCAAGAATCTCCATCTCAGGCGGAAGGCCTGTAGCCACTTGAACAACAACATATAAAGGATTAGCTCTGATTGAAAAAAAAAAATCAATATAACTACTTGCGCATTTAACTGATACGGGCACACGGGTCTGGTGCGAGTGTGCAAAAATGTGATCACATATCACAACAACATCGCATTCCATTCCCACTCAGTCTCACATATTATACGGTCTTGTACCGACTGTTGAGAAAACCCTTGCTGAAGATATGTATGTGACAGCATTTTCTACTAGCCTTCTCTCTGTGTAGAATTTCGAGTTGTTCTCTCGTTCGCTCATGACGTATGTGAAAATGGCTTGAAATGTACCACTTTATGTACTACGAAATCGGGCTAGGTAAAAATTTTGAAAACAAGTTTTGTCGGTAAATTAATATCACGTAATTTTGGAAATTTAAATTATCGACGGTTTCAGAATTCTAGTACTAGATTAATTTTTAACGCTCCACCTAAATTTACCAGTTTATATTCTACGAAATCGAGCTATGAAAGGATTTTGACACACACGTTTTGCTGGTAAATTAACATCATTTAACTTTCAAAATTTAAGTTATCGAACGTTTCAGAATGCTAATACTAGATTTATTTTTAACATTCCACCTAAATTTACCGGTTTATATACTATGAAATCGATCTATGAATAAATTTTGAAAAAAAGTTTTGCTGGTAAATTTACATCACAAATTTTCAAAATTTAAATTATCGAAGGTTTCAGAATGCTAGTACTATATTTATTTTTAACATTCCGCCTGAATTTTGGGTTACCAAATGACGCAAGATCTTTCTGATGCAAGCAGCAAGCAAAACGTTTAGTATCACGCGCCCTGCATTTCAAATCTTTCAATATAGCATAACGGAGAGGAGAGAGGGGCAGAAATTCCTCATCGCACGTATCTGATGCAATCCGTGTAACATAACTTTGCAAATATGAACGATTCAAATATTATGAGTGACGATTTAAATATTGTAGGTGAAAGAACGTGATCATTATATCACAAATACCAAAACAAAAGTTAACTTATAACTACCAGAGCAAAGGAGAATGATTATTGAAGAACAAAATATATAAACAAAATAATCACCACAAATGTTCAGTACAAAAGTAAGAGAAATTACAAAACATTGTTAAGCAGTGCATTCGCAATAGAAATACACGAGTTGATCTCGAAGGCATGAAATAAGAAGGTAGAATACAATAAATCAAAGTACAAACATCTAAAAACTCAACAGGGTGGTGGGAGATAATACTCACAAACAGGAAGAGACACACCAACAGACCTTAGCAAACGTCACACTAAATGCCAGAGAATTAGGCGTCTGTAAAAATAACAAGCGTAATGTACTATTTAGAAAAAGGTTACACTATATACCCAAATTATAACCCATATGGGGTGGAACCGGGTATCCCATGCACAAAACAAAATCCAAAGGTTTGTGCACGGTCCTAAAATAAACAACAATAACTTACAGAACAAATGACCTTTGTTGTGTTCGTCATCGTGTTTTATTTTATTCATTTCTATTATCACATCTATCTTTTATATTACAAAAAAGTATATAGATAATTCTAACTATGTGATATCTTTAAGAAACGTATTCTAATTACACGTGCATCATACCTTCCAAATATGGCGGGAAATACAGTAATTATATAATGCACTTTCTACTGTATGCCCTGACGTCATTAATTCTCCTGTGATCATTTATCTGGTTACACTACCTGTGAAGCTGTGGAGCAAGGCGACAAAAATGTCGTGTGCAGAAGTTAAAAACAGTCAATGGACGGAGATTGAACTAATTAATTAACAACTGTTTAATCACAACATGTACGGAAATGTTTTAAAATCTTATCTTGATACGTATTTAAAAACAAAACAAACAAACAAAATTCAAAATAAACTTTCAATTACTCCGTATCCCAATCAATATTTAAGGGAGTATTGACTTGAACGACTAAATCAGCCGAGTATGAACTCCATTTTTTAAATTGATACTCCCGAATTACAAATGGGGAGCATTCAAGATATTGTGTCAGGAATCAAACTTCCGACATTATTAAGGATAGAAACTACATGCACGTTGTTTCAGAAGATGCACAATTTTTTCCCCCGATAAAAACGCCATAAAAAAGATTGCAACTTTGGTGAAAAAAAGGTGGAATAAAAAGTGCGGATGCTTTAGGAAATTCAAAATATTAATGACTTGTAGAGTTTTTTTTTTTCAAAGATATATGGGTAAAACGTCATCATTATTTATGAGTAATAAAACAGCGATACGAATGTAAGCACAACTATTAATGCAAATTCCTTGTAAAAAGTTGTCCACTATTAACTGAAGATTGTTTGTCTTTTTTTAAGCAACAATAGCCATTTCTTTTTTTCGAAATCAGTAACTTCTTAAATTGTATTTTCCACAGGATTCACAAATGGACGGAGAACTAAGATTTATTTTAATGGGAATAATCGGACATGGCAAAAGTGCGACTGGGAACTTCCTACTTAATCGGAATGTTTTTAAAACAAGCGCCAGCATGACGTCACAAACAAAAAACGTCACTTCTGGTCACGCAAGATTTAAAACCTTTATACTTACGGTCGTTGATGGGCCTGGATTGGAAGACATTAACAAGGTCAGTGACAAGGCAGCTGCAGAAAAAAACTTGGACAAAGCCCTAGCAATGTGCTCTACAGGTGTGGACGCATTCTTGTTTGTCATCAAGTTTGGCGTCAAATTCACGCCGGAAGAAGTATCTATACTTAAAACTCTTAAAGGATTATTTGGAGACGGATACTTTAACCACGTCATCGTTGTCGTGACGTTTGGAGATTTATTTGACAACGAAATGGCCGAAGAAACATGTAGCAGCAGTTTTGAAGAGTGGTGCAGTGCTCAGACAGGAACATTTAAACAGTTGTTTCAAGATTGCAGTGGGCGAGTTATGTTGTTTAACAACTATGAGAAGAATGAGGAGAAGAGGCAGGCAAAGATAGAGCAATTAGTTCAGCTCACACTTCATCTACAAGCCCGCCATGGCCGCTATAACTCTAAATGTTTCGAAATAGCTAAAGCTGCACGCGAGAATCTGATATTGGAACAAACAGAACCTATACTGAGAGAAGAAATTGAAGTAAAAATCAGCCTTCTTATTGCAGATATTGAACAGTTTTATAATCAGCTGTCAAACAGCAGCAGGAACAAGATTAGTAAAAGTATAAATTATCTCAAGCATAAACTACAAATACAAGGCTATAGGCATGACGCACTTGATTACCTGCTGATACTGGCAGAGGACCTAGAGAACATTCTTCAAGTTCTTATTGAACATCAGCGCTTGACCACGGAACTGGAGAAACAAGAATGGCAAGTAAGTCATTAAGAAAATAATAACATTAATGTTAGCTAGCAAAGTGACAATAGGTTAACGGTAAGTTAACAAAGTTAAGATAAGTTGAAAGTTGGTTAGTAAAGTGACAATAGGTTTGAAGTTTAGTTAGTAAAGTGACGTAAGTTGAAAGTTAGTTAGTAAAGGATTTGTGGCCGTGTGGCTAACACGGACGTTGTCACGGAATTTCCTCCCCTTCTCTGCAGTAGTAGTCCAACAGTTAACAAAACTCAAGAGTATCTAATATCGGTCCTCAAAGGTGTCTACTCTTGGGAGAGGTATAGATAGAATGATAAGGGTGCTTCTGTCTCAAGGGCGTATTCATATGATATTTCAGAAGTCAAGAACAATTCTGCATTGGCAGGGCAATTGTTAACTTTTATATCTGATTAGACGCCTTTTATGAAGAATTAAGCAATTATTAATGTTAGCTCGTTCAAGCTGTGACAAAACCAAATATCATCCATTTGTGTCATCTGTTTTTCTCCTGTAACTACTTCCATTTTTCATACCATTTTCTTCCTTGTCCATTAATAAGCTGCAGTTCTCAGTTATTCAATTTTTTTTAAAAATGTGTTTGCTACTTTTCTTTGTAGCACGCCCCTTTCAACCATCTACCATGTACATGTGTGGTGAAGTGAGATGTTATAAATATTTATAGGGGACTTAGTGTACTGACTGAGATCAGCTGTGAAGGTATCTATATCTATTAAGAGTAGTGTATTATAGATAACCTTACTTGCTACCACATATCTATATATCTCAGTCAGAATTATTCTGCAATAGTGTGATGACTACGTTATGTGTCTAGGGTATGTGTAGGATGAAGTGTAAGTCAAAACAACAACAGACAGATAAACAATTTAATTTATTCCACTATACTTGACAACACTGGTACACTCACATACATATAACACTCTAAAGGATATCTTAAGAAGTCACTGATAACTTTTCAAATAACAATATGTATTCATTGCTGATATGAATGAATATGTGTCCTGATTCAATTACAAAGGAACCAGGAATCACAATCAATTTTAATTACAAGTTATGTACAGAATTTATCAATATGAATATTGTAGTGACATATATTTTTAAAAATATCCTATGTGTGTCCGTTGTGTAGTGGTAATATGAGGTAATACTGGTTTTGTTTTGTTCAAGCTCTGTTGGTATTTGTCATCATGACTTCAATAGTTTGTCTTTAGGGACTAGTATTGGAGATGTTCTCAGTTCCTGATATTAAGACAATTAAATTCCCCTCTTAAGGTGATTTTTACAAAGTCATTTCAAGATGTGGGGACATAATGTTGAGCTCAGCTGGCCAAACAGCTTATCTTGAGTGATGGCGGCAGGAAAGGACTCCTCTGCTCGAATTCTCCTCTGGGCTCTGGAGACACCTCACTGATAGCTAAATGGACCAAGGAGTATGCTGTCCGACTCTGGATTCAGCAAAGCTCTGACCAGGTGCTGCTCAGTACCATCAAGACCACGGTCCCTGAAAACAAGAAGGATGTACCTTCTACTTCATAACTAATTGATACTCTAGTTCTACACTGAGCACACTACAACACAAACATTGAGTTCAGAGCGTTAGGCCAACTGTCAGCTTCATCTGAAATACTTTATACCAGTATTTACCTCCTTAATGGTTACCACGCCTCTGCACTTCCAGCATTATTTCTGTCTAATCAATCATCCAGGTGTCAGTGTACTATTTGGCCATTCCATGCCGTTTTACTTCCCTCCGACACCCTCTGTTCAGGCTGGAGCATTATAGGCTTTATCTCCTGTTTGCCACTGAACTACACATATATATACAGGCATAAATTAACAATTTACATTCAATTTTCATTAAAAGATACTGAATGGTTCAAGCTTACCACAATTTCATGGAAATAAACACAGATACGTTGATTAGCAATGAATTCTGGCACAATTACTGGCACAAATTCCCATCTGCTTATGTTCCAGGCTTTTATTTTAGCAAAAATGTGAGCTGGCTTCAACGCACTGTCGCTTTATCAAGATTATTTGCACTAGTGGTCTCGAACTAACGCTCCTAAGTGAGTATATCAGCAAGTCTAGCCAATGAGGCCACGTTTCGACAAGTGTTTGAAAAAATGTTACCTTTCTACGTCTCCCTAACAACCAAGATTGTATTTATAGCCCGACCAATCGTGGTTAGTTTTTCATTTGTTGCGCTCCAATCAATTTGGAGTTTACATGGTAGGCTATTTATGTAACGCAAGGTTTTTTCAAACACGTTATAAAAAAAATTTTATGAGCAGAAATGATTTCATGCTGTCAGGCATCCCCAATATTTTATTTTGGTTATAACTTGTTAATTCCTAGACTATTTGCGTAACGTTTTACATATTCTTTGTCAGCAAACCCTAAGGAACCCAAATATCCCAATTTAAAAGAGCTACGTGGCTGCGTTCAAAATATGCAATTTCTACCTCCTGTTTCGAAGATGTGCTGTCTGGGAAGGGTAGTGTATTTTATCACTGTCCGTCCGAAAAAGTTAGTGCTTGTAGTCTTACACGCGTGATGGCAGCATTTGTGTATCGCGCGACGCGGGTTGGGGGTGGCATTAATAGCGAGACGCGTGTTTAATTTTGCATGCGTTCGGCTTTATTCGCCCCTCTCTCTTCTCGCTATCCTTTAGTCCATCTGCCTTTTGTTTTTGGTAACATAGTGTAGAAAAAGACATGAATGGAATTTAAAATTTAGGTCAACTTGCATATCTCAAGGTTTTTCTTAGAAATACAGCACACGTTTCATTGAAGAAAGCGGGTATAATACAGTAAGCTTTTACTATCAACGTGAAAGCGTTACAATTTGCAGACGAAGCAGAAAACAAGGGGGATTTCGAGTACTGTCATTGTGACAGCACTGTTCTTTACCATTCTTCTTCCTTGTTATATAGTGTTCCTTTATATTCACAATGTTATATCGGCCATCAATGATATATATGCTGTTTTATTATTTATGTCAATGAGTACTGTTGGTGTTCTGTCACTGTGTAGACTGTTTTCAGATATGTGTGTACAGTTACTCACCACATCGTAACACACGTAGAAGTCATCGAATGTTAAACAACTGGTGACGTTTCGAACACTTTATTCACGACACAACACAGACGAGAGACAGTTTACATTGCATCGAATAGCATCAATACTCCAACAGGGACTGCGTCCACTGCAGTCATAAACATCACCGTTAATACGACCATCACTATCCATTATACTCAAAAGGGACTGCGTCCACTGCAGTCATAAACAACACTGTTAATACGGCCATTACTATCCATTATACTCAAAAGGGACTGCGTCCACTGCAGTCATAAACAACACTGTTAATACGGCCATTACTATCCATTATACTCAAAAGGGACTGCGTCCACTGCAGTCATAAACAACACTGTTAATACGGCCATTACTATCCATTATACTCAAAAGGGACTGCGTCCACTGCAGTCATAAACAACACACATACATCTGCCGGATAATCACATATATCCCATAAGCATAAAAAATGCCGGTACCAAGAATATCCTCTGGTACACATCGAGAACATCGCTAAAAAAATCTCTTTCCCCTTCACTCGCTAGGAACACACTTTTACGAGCCCTATCGCTCAGTACAGTTCACAACACATCTCTCGGGTTAGCGAGCGACTGCTCAGTTCAAAACATTCCTAATCAAAATACATCTCACGCGGTAACTCGCCGCAGAGATGTTAGTAGTGATTACACGTTTTCTTCTTAGAACATACAAGTAAATACTAGATTGCACTTTTAAACAAATCAACAGCTGACTACCGCGCTGTTCAGGCGAGATAACAATAACCCGACCTGACAACAAGTCTTAATGATTAATTCCATCTTTTTTTATCATAAAAGATTTAAATAACAAATATGACTCCAACATCTACACCGCCCCCCGGGGAAAAAAAATGATTCTATCATTTTTTGAAAAATTACATCGACAAAATAAGGGGGGTCGATAAAGATCTAATATCTAGTTACAAAAATCAACGTATGTAAAGTCATATTGTCCAACGAGAAAAGAAATATCATCATAACATGTAAAGTAACATATGAGGTATACAAAATAATCAACTAGCTAAGAAATATGATAGATTTCGAACCACATTAAACCCCTACTGTACAGACGAAGTAGGAAACATTCAATAGAAAATGAAAAGAAAAGATCAATCAAAAAGAAGAATGACCAACACTGAAAAACCAGCAATGACATCGGAATAGGAAAAAAAAAAAAAATCAATGACATCGCATGGTAGCGATTAAGATCAACCATTCCTTACCTATCAAATAAATACAGCTATTACCATTAGCTGCATTATATGAAGTCATATAATAAACTTAACAATACAAAATACAAGTATAATTGTCGAAAGAAGGAAAAGTATACAATTAGCATCAAGTGAAACGCAGATGAAATAAGGAAGCGTACACAAGATCTGAATCCATACCGAAAAGTCGATAGAAGAAACGGCATGAAATAAAGAACGATCAGCAAAGATATGCATTTAGAGAAAGATGGCAGTAATGCATCCTAATTACAATCTAATCAACAATGTATTGACTAAATAAATACAATCATAACAGGACAGCTAGCTAAACAAAGTATAATAGTAAATCTAGCCAAGTTATAAAATTTATTTATAACTAAAATGAATTATCATAGATATCATTAACATAAGATCAATAATAACGCCATTATAAATAAATTACAACTAACGCACAATGAAGTGCTAGGTAAAGAAAAAAAAAGAAAAAATCTCCTAATATCAGAGAAATCATCTTTTACATGTACCGTCACCACTAAACAATATTACTCCCCTAGCGCACAATCGAGCGTTGGGCACAGAAAAAAAATTCAATGTCAGGGGAAAAAAAAGTACAATACAAAAATATTTCGTAACAATTAAGTTTCATAAAAATAGTATTGTTTTTTTTATAAGTAGTTTACCGCTATCATTAATAGATCAAAAATGCAATCAGGTTTAATAAAGAAAAAAAATACATGTAATCTCTAACACAAAAAAACAAAAAAAACGATCCTTAAGTAAACGCACAATACGCGAATACTAGTTTAAATCAAATTCGACACCGAAAAACACATGGAAAAAATATACCCTGTTATCTGCATAACAACTTGCACATATATAAGCATAATATAATGTATTTTGACTTAATGCCTTTAAGTTACTTTAGGCTGATAATTACGTTCAGCTGAGCTATTAATGTTCTTTAGCTGTAAACTTGTGCGTTTCTCAACTTAATAGCAATACACTATAAAGAAATCTACAATCTCCTGATACAATGAAATACGAAAATGTTCTATAAAAAATTATGTTATGGTTTCAAAAAATATCCATACTGTTGAATGAAAATGTTGAATTTTTAACTGGTAAGAAGATCAAATTATATATAAATTCATAAGTATCATGCTCTAAAAAAAAAAAAAAATCAGTGTTTCACAATCTGTTTCTAAAATTACATAATCAACTCTGATACATACAAATTATGTTCCAAAATTACATTACAGAACATAACAGTTAATTAACACAATCTCTGTATGTGCTAATATCTTAATTAGACATGACATCCAAAATACAAGAAAGAAGTCTAAATTCAGTGAACAAAAATACTTAGGAACCCTCGTAGCTAATGAGTTTGTGCATAGGGCTGGCAAACTCATTATGCATAGTAAATTGTACTAGCAATCACTGTTGCAAAAGCACGTTAATATTTAATGAATCTTCACTATGACTCCAAACCTCTGAACGTAACGCTAAGGTCAAACACAAATGGCATAGATCGGTCAAAGGACATTGACTGGAGTGTAAATACCAACAGTCCACTAATTCATCAAACAATAAAGACAAGTTACTACAGACCGATACGCTACACCAGATTCCAATCATAATACGTGCATCATGTCTATTGAAATCACCATAGAGTAAAAATAGCATGCAATGCACTGGCGCGTAATCAAAAACACAGTCACACGGAAAAGATATGGGCATGCAATAGTGCATAATTATGAACATACACATTATTTGATGCAACGCCATATAATGCCCCATACTATACAATACAATAATACATTATTCATACAGTAATATTTTATCCAAAAAATTAAATATAAACAATTTCCGCGGTGTAGAAACTCGGTGTAGAAATCATCCATTAATTTGAAAGGGCAACTCCGTATAATATGGATTCTACAAGCTGTCTGACTTCACCTCATTAATCACAAAGGCGTAAGGTAGTATCCATTTTCTCATCTCATGCGACACATGAGCGCTGATCTTTAACGCAAAGCCGTCGCTGTGAAAAAATACAAATGAAAATTTTCACTGTAGTTACTTGTAAAATTTAATGTGGCAAGACGAAAGTTAATGCCACTTTTACCATCACCCGTGGTTGTGAGAATCTCCGGCCCCCTCATGGCTGTCAATAAACCTTCCTTCCCCGCTTGTGAACAACAAGGAATGCTCAGGGAGAAGCTGACAGTCAGTCAAGGGCGTTGTCGCTGTAGGCTGAAATAAAGTTTTACACCCAAGGTAGCGAAAACAAGTAGTAGTATTAGAAAGACTACCAATCTTATTATTACCTTTATTAATAATAACCTTAGGTTTTTGTTGGGCACAATTAGCATGCGATCTTCTATTATAATTGGAAGCATTATTATTTCTCTTTTGATAAAAAATATCTGCCCGATGGCTCTTGTTGTCTTGTAGAAAAATTATCATATGATCGATAATCTCTATAGTAGTTATTTCCACTAGAATTTTTAAAATCCTTAGAACCAGAATTTTGATATCTGTTAGCCTTTCTTTGATTTCTTGGCAAAGAAGAATTACAATTTTGTACACTCCTTTGATACTGTTCGAGATCTGGATTATCTTTCCTAACAACACTGTTTCTAATCTTTTCTGTGGTGATATACTTAACACCTTGATCAGGAATAGGAATAATAGAATCATTGTGGTTACCAACACACTTAGTATTATTTCGGGCACAAGTACGACTAACTTTGTCATTAGTTATGACTTTATGGGAATTTCCACTAGTAGATTTTATGGTTGGTATTATAATTTTTGCCTTGAAATTTCTCACAGTTTTTCTTGTTATCTACAGTACCGACTGTACCAGTAGAATTTCTTTTGTTGGCATGTCGCCAAGAATCAGTAATATTAGCATCACTGGTGCGTGAAAAATTGTATTTTCCGCGCAGGGATTTTCGACTACTATGTTTACTGTTAGTGTTTGCGCCGAGTGTCTGTTGCTGACTCGGTGCCTTTAAGACATGTTGATAATCAACTTTCTGTCTACCACTGTCAACATTGAAAGGAGACAACACTTTGCAGTCTAAAATAATATCTACCAATCTATTCACCCTGTTTCTTAATTCACTGATCTCCACCTTTTGAAGTGAAATCTCTTCACCCAATTTGTTGTTTAAATTCTCAAGTGTCAACCTTTTGTCACTTTCCTCCACCAGTAAATTCTCGACCTTAATCATTTTCTCCTTCTCAGCCATTAACATTTCTAATGTCTCTTCTTCATCATTTCCCTTATCTACCTTTAGTTGCTGTGTTTCAACTTCATTATTCTCATTATTCATTAGCTCCTCAACTTCATTCGGAAATACAGTATACTGGCCACCAAATGTTATATAGTGTTCCTTTATATTCACAATGTTATATCGGCCATCAATGATATATATGCTGTTTTATTATTTATGTCAATGAGTACTGTTGGTGTTCTGTCACTGTGTAGACTGTTTTCAGATATGTGTGTACAGTTACTCACCACATCGTAACACACGTAGAAGTCATCGAATGTTAAACAACTGGTGACGTTTCGAACACTTTATTCACGACACAACACAGACGAGAGACAGTTTACATTGCATCGAATAGCATCAATACTCCAACAGGGACTGCGTCCACTGCAGTCATAAACATCACCGTTAATACGACCATCACTATCCATTATACTCAAAAGGGACTGCGTCCACTGCAGTCATAAACAACACTGTTAATACGGCCATTACTATCCATTATACTCAAAAGGGACTGCGTCCACTGCAGTCATAAACAACACTGTTAATACGGCCATTACTATCCATTATACTCAAAAGGGACTGCGTCCACTGCAGTCATAAACAACACTGTTAATACGGCCATTACTATCCATTATACTCAAAAGGGACTGCGTCCACTGCAGTCATAAACAACACACATACATCTGCCGGATAATCACATATATCCCATAAGCATAAAAAATGCCGGTACCAAGAATATCCTCTGGTACACATCGAGAACATCGCTAAAAAAATCTCTTTCCCCTTCACTCGCTAGGAACACACTGTTACGAGCCCTATCGCTCAGTACAGTTCACAACACATCTCTCGGGTTAGCGAGCGACTGCTCAGTTCAAAACATTCCTAATCAAAATACATCTCACGCGGTAACTCGCCGCAGAGATGTTAGTAGTGATTACACGTTTTCTTCTTAGAACATACAAGTAAATACTAGATTGCACTTTTAAACAAATCAACAGCTGACTACCGCGCTGTTCAGGCGAGATAACAATAACCCGACCTGACAACAAGTCTTAATGATTAATTCCCTTCTTTTTTTATCATAAAAGATTAATATACCAAATATGACTTTAACATTCCTTTATTAATTTTATTTGTTAGGCTTCATATTTACTAATAATTTATATATGTGGATTAGAATATTCCACGACAACATGGAGTTGTTGGTTATATCAGGACGTGTTTCCTTTGTTGTAATATGTTTTTGTTTGTATTTATTTTATACTATATTATCTCTAGTAGGTATTTTCCTTTTGTAGTTATAGTTCAAAATGGGTTTTTAAAAAATCTAAAATATGCTATTGTCTAAGCTGGTATGTTTTTAATTTTCACTGGATGTTTTATTTGGTTAATCTGTATGTATCTGGGGTGAATCTTTCTCCAGTTTGGACTACTGGCTCGGATCCTTATTTTTTATATGTTAGCTTTAGTTTTTGTAACATAGTGTTTTATTAACTTTTGCATTTCTGAAGGGGTCTTTGTGCCTATGAGATTTTCTACACTCATTTCTACCTTGTGGTTACTACAGTATGTCTTAATGTTTTGCCTCTGTTGGTCATATTTCTTGCAGTCCACTAGAAAGTGTCTAATTGTGTTTGGTTCTTGACACTCTTCACATGTGGGTTCCTCAATCATGAAATATCCCGCTCCAAGCTTGAGCCTCAGCAATTTTTTATTAATTGGTATTTTTAGTTCATCTTTTATTTGACATTTTTTGCTTGGTTTTTTTAGGATTTTATATGCGTGTCTTGCGAGTCATGGGCAATGACTACAACCCATAAAAGCCAGATCCAAACCTCAGAAATGAGGTATCTGAGGAAGGTGGTTGAAGTAACAAGGAGAGACATGGTACGCAACCAGACGATACGTCAAGGCCTTAAATCCTACCCCCTGCAGACCCAAGTAGAACAGTCCCAATTAAGATGGTTTGGCCATGTCTGCAGAATGGGAGAAGATCGGATACCACGACAAGCATGGGAAACAAAGAGCCAAGGATCCAGACCCCGAGGACGGCCCAGAGTCCGCTGGGAGGACAACATTAGACAATCTTTGAAGGATCTAGGACTAGAATGGAACCAGGCCAGGAGGAAGACAGCCGATAGAATAGTCTGGCGCTCTCTCTTCCAAACCTCTACACCTCACGGTAGAAGGGGAACGACTAAGTAAGTAAGTAAGTCTTGCTTTTTTACTTTGGTCCCATGCTGTTATCCACTCTTTAGTTATTGCTTGAGCAATTAAGCTCTTAATTTCGAACTTCCCTAAGCCTACTTCAATTTTGTTATAGCTAGTTCTCCCGCCTTTGGCTTCTTTGTCTGGAAGCTCATTTCCTACTATCCCCACATGTGATGGTATCAATGTTAGTGTTGCCCTGCATCCTGTAGTATGCAGATATGTATTATCCTGTAGTATTTCCTCTATAATATCTGGCCTGCTACATTCATTTCTGTTTCTGATAGCTAATACTGCTGGAAGGGAATCTGTGAGAATGGTTACTTTTTTGGGTGGGTTTTCTGCAGCTATTTCTAAAGCTTTTAGGATTGCTACTAATTCTGCAGTAAAGATGGATGTATTACCTGTAATTTTGTATCTTTTATAAATTTTTAATTTTGGTATTGCTATTTCTGCTCCTAATTGTCCTTCTTCATCTTTTGACCCATCAGTATATATAGTTAGGCTATTATTTATATACCGTTCTATGTACTCTAGTGCTTTACTTTTTGCTGAGATTATGTCGTTAGATTTGCTTATGATCTTTAATAAGTGGGAGTCAGTTTCTGGCATTCTTAATTCCCATGGTGGGATCTTTGCTTTGTACTGAGCACTACTGTTTATCGTATTAAATAGGTCTGGGTATTGATCCACTTCATCCATTGTTTTCCACCCTGACGGGTATCTATTATGGTTTAATGGAATGTGGCCTGTGTACTGGTTACCCCTATCAAAGGTTTTGTGTGCTGTGTGAGTTGGATCTTTTGTCACTCTTGCCCAGTAGCTGAATCTCAGTTCTTTTCTCCTTAGCTCCAGGGGTATAATGCCTAGCGCTACTTCTAGTGCCTCTGCTGATGTTCCCTTTGAGGCACCTGCTATTATTGACAGTGCCTGGTTTTGGACTGTGTCTAGTTTTTTCTTATTGCTCGGGGCGGCTGATACATAGACAACACTGGCATAGTCAAGTTTGCCCCCTAATAAATGGTTTATAGAAGATTAACATTGTCTTATTGCAGGCTCCCCAACCACTCCCTTTCATATATCTTAGCATGTTAATAAGTCCCCTTCTGCTTTGCACTAATAGGTCTATGTGTTTGTTCCAGTTTAGTTGCTGGTCTAGTACCATACCAAGAAATCTAGTTGATTTTTCTGTGCATACCTTTTGCTCATTAATGCTTATGTCAATTATATTGTTTTTAATTACACGCCCTCTACTGAAGATCATTCCTATGGTTTTTTTAACGTTTAGATTAAATCCCCACTTGTTCATCCAGTCAGATACTTTATCCATTTGCTTTTGTACTGTTTTATAGAGGAATGAGAGATTTCTTCCCGTTCTCCATATCGCAGCGTCATCTGCAACCTGGGATAAGTTGTTTTTTAAGTCTTTAAACTCGTCGCCTAGGTCGTTGACCATAATCGTAAAAATAGATGGTGATATTACTGATCCCTGGGGAATTCCATTCTGTTGCTCATACACCTCAGATCTATCATTGTTTATTTGTACCGTGAAGTATCTATCCTGCAGGAAGTTTTCTAGATAATTGTAGGTTCTGCCTACTATACCTAATTTCCTGATTTTATGTAGTGCACCCTCCCTCCAACACTCATCATATGCTCTTGTTACATCAAGGAATATTGCTACTGTCTTTTCATTCCTTTTGAAGCCTGTTTTAACATCATGTTCCAGCCTCAACAGTTGCTCTATTGTACTATGTTGGCTTCTAAAGCCTGCCTGGGTTGGACTGTACAAATTATGCTTTTCTAGATGAAATTTTAGTCTGCTGTTGACTATTGTTTCTAGAATTTTTCCTAGATGTGCAACTTTCTTTATTTAAATACCCTTTGGTATTACACTGTCGTGGCGTAGCGTAATAGCGCACCATGTACTGTTGTCATAATCTGCTGTCAACACTTTTCTGGACGTTCTGCACGCACATTAGGATAGGTTAGACACGAGAACAGACGGAGATGCAGAGTTGTTGGCGACGAGAGACATTATAACCGCCATGTAAGGTTAACACTTGAAGTCAAGAGTCATACATTGCCTCTCACAGATGGCGTAATTGATAAGATTCACCGACTAAGAGGTGTGAGATACATCCGATTTAATTATTCGGGCAAGTAAGGAAGCTAGACAGTTTATTGCACCATAAAGTTTCTGAACGGGGAATAGTTGACGATTCTGAGAACATATGCAACAGACAGCGAAGCTTTATCTGGGGATAAAGGACAGCCTATTTTGAGTTTACATCTGCCACTCTGGACCAACGCATGCTTATTAGAGAATAGAACTACTTTTGACATTTTGAAACCTGCCCACCAAACACGTGATGCTTGGGGGAGGGAACAGGACGCCCTATTAAATATAAGGAACCTACAGTGTTTGGCACTCCATAACTGAGACAACACCGGCTCGACCAGCGAACAAGACACCAACGTCCTTCTCATTACGCCACTATCCGAGAAAAGATCGCATTTATCGTCAAAATGACCAGAAATAAACCACACGCCAAAAGGAGGAAGGTATACGCCAGCCCACCAGTGCAGAACAGCCAGGGGAATAACAAAGCTTCAAACAACAAAGACAGACAGCCAGAGAGCAAGACTCCCCTAAGTACTCGTGCTGAGACTGGTCCTCCTCCAACTCTAGACACGACGACGGAGTTAGCTGCGACGTGTGTCGACACCACTGAGAGGCTGAGGGGCCCGCCTCCTTGCGAGACAGAGGAGAGGGCAGATGCAAGCGTCCCTGGCCTAGATGATGAAGAGCCAGAGGATGAGGAAACAATGAGATTGCTACACCAGCTGGAGAAGATGAGGGGATGGTTGGAAAGAAGAGAGAAAAGGGCAGCTGCAAACGTCCACGGCCTAGACCATGAGCGTGAGAGAGTGAAGAGACTGATACAGGGGATAGAACAGACGCTGGAAAGGAAAGAGAAAAGAAAACAGGAGCTTAGATCCATGTTGCCTCCACCACACGTACCCGACTCGTAAGCATAAACCCGGTCTACCACAGAGAAGCTGCACCAGACACCGATGACACCACCACACGATGCCGAGTTGACAGCTGTGGCTGCCCCAGGGAAGCTGCTCCAAACTCCGAAGAAGATAAAAACACCACTAAAGCAAGACGTCATAGTAGAGGCTCCAGTGTGTAGTGATCAGGCAACTACAGAAAGGGATCAGGAGTCAACAAAACAGAACGTGAGACCGTCCTACACACCACACACTCTAACGCAGACAGAAAACAGAATGCGTCACCTGCGCAAACCAAGCAATGCCGGTTGTCACAAGGCACTACAGGAGATGATGGTTAAGATCACACAGATGTCTGGAGGTGAGGCCTCACTCAGAGCCCTACCAGATGACAAAGTGATCAGCATCCTAGAGACAATAACTGGAAGGAGAAGCATCTCTAAGGTACGGAGGCACGAAAAGGGAGTCGTGCTTTCGCTCAACAGCATGGATAAGACAACCTCACTGATGACAGAACTGGAGGCCGGTTCGAAAGAATTCATGCTGCCTCACCAGATAAAAGTAGTGATGGAGACCAGCAAGACAACAAAGAAGTTGGTGCTAAGAGGGGTGGATACAAGATGGTCCGCTAGCGAAGTCCAGGGCTGTCTACAGACTGAAAACACAGGTGCCCAGGTCATACAGGTCGAGAGGTTAAGGACATGGAATGGAAAAGATACCAATCTGGTGGTAGTAACTATTGAAGGAGTGACAAAACCTGAAAGACTGACATTCAAAGAGACATCAAAGAGGACAGAGGCATATATCCCTCCGGTGATGCAGTGCTCCAACTGCCAGCAGTTCTCGCACACAAAGAAAACGTGCAGGAGAGATGCAGTCTGTCGATATTGTGCGGGTGGCCACCTATATCGCGACTGCCCCAAGGCGAAGGAGGACCTCAACTACAAAGCAATAAACTCAAACCGCACCTGTGCAAACTGCCTCGGAAACCACGGGGCTAGATACCGAGGCTGCCCGATGTTCCAGGAAACAAAGAGCATCCTGAAGGAAGCGGTTTCCAAAGACATCCCCTTCAAGGAGGAAAACACAGAGTGGCTGCGGATGTTGCAGAAAAACAACGCACGATTGAGAGACGACAGTTACACCAGCTGACTGCTGAAGTCAAACAATTGAAAATAAAACTCCAGGTCGAAAACAGAAGCAAGCAGGCTCCCGAAGACGAAAAGGACAGCGGTGAAGACGTAATAGATATACAGAACATCAGAGAAATGATGAAAGACATGAAAAGCATTCAGCAGCAAATAGAAGCAGATGTAAAGAGGCTAACAGAACTGACGGAAGAAAACTCAAAAATCCTCAAGAGAATCGAAACAGAGCGAAGAGCCATTGAGGAAATGACACCTAACACAAGAGCGACCAAAACAAACGAACAATCAGACGAAGAAGTCATCGAAGAAACACTTGAAAAACTTCTACCAGCAATAATAGAAAAAGCACTACTACAGATACAGGAAAGCAGGAAGACAAGAGAAACAGAAACTAGGAAAGCAAAAACTAACAAAACGACACAAGCCAGATAGGAAGGCAGGAAATGAACACCATGAACACGCCACGACAGACAAGCAACGAAGAGATAACCAGACAGGCAGCTAGCGGTCCTTTTTAGGACCAGTCCTTTTCAGGACTAAGAAAGTGATACCAGCGAAGATATCAACACACTATATACCCCAATATAACCGTTTGTAACCCTTCAATGGGTTTTGGTTGAACAGGGTATTACAGCAACATAGTAGACGAAAACAACAACAACGTTTGGCACTCAACAAAGAACCAATACTGGGTCCCGGTCAAACTGCCATGATTCACACTGTGTAGCAACTGGATGGACAATTTAATTAGGATTTAAAGTCATTGAACTTAACGTCCTAAAGCCATCAAGAACCAGAGCAGTAGTGAATTCATGGAAGAAAAGTATGTCAATAGATTTTATTATTCATAAAATCTGAGGTGTATATCTAAAATGTATATACACATTTATGATCATTTAGTTGTAGCTGCAGCTGTATTTTCATTTCATTGTAACATTAATTCCTTTTCTCTGATATATGCAAGATTCGCAACGTCTTTGTTACGTGCATATTTTGACGCACATATTACAAAAATCGATATGGCAATTTAATATGGGAAAAATATAGACATGCATTCATTTGTGTATGAAAATGCTGTCTATGGGTAAAGCGAGATAATCCATGTTTGAGTCACACTTTTGATTATAGGAGTAATCGTTCTGGATATTGATCCGGCGCATGGATTTTGCTCTCATGCCTGTACCTATTTTTTAGGGCCAGAAAATAGATTAATTTGCTTATTATGTTTATGGCTTGAATTCATATGTATTACATATTATTAGTACAAGTAGAATCAGTCCTATATTGTATATTTTGGATGGGTAGGCGGGACTAGATTCTTGTTACGCCGCTGTAGCGGAAGTAGGAGTTGTCTTAACGAGTTGTGATGAGTTCCGATGTACCGTGACAATGGCGGGTACGCCTTTTCTAGGGCTGGCAGATTCTTAAGGAAAAAATGATTTATGAAGTGGTTTTCCTTCTATAGGAGATTGTTCCTCTACTAGAGTTTGTGTTAGAGACTCTCCTAAGGTACGGTACCATGTATGATTCGGACTCCATGTAATGCCAGTCCCTGTTATTGATGATCTCAGGTCGGTTAGACCTAGCTGGAATTTTGTGCTTCGCAACGCTAGGGTCAAGTTTGTATCGACGGAGATGACGGGCTCCATACTATAATTATGTCTACGTGAGGTAACTGGATTACTGTAGATCTGTATGGAGGAACTTTATGAAATTATGCATATGTATTGCAAATTAACTTTGGCTTATAAATATATCCTCCTGTGAGCGAGTGAGCGACAACTCAGGAAGGCGGCCATGTTAAATTCCTGTCATCATACTTTAGTATCACTGTCCAAAGAACGGGGCATGTGTCTTATTACTCGGACAGTGACAAGGAGATCTCAATCTTGATAGAAACCCCCTTTTCGTGGTTTCATAATATACTACAAACTATGGACGTCAAGCAACTTTAGTTGTTTACCGATCCGCCTTCACTGACGCGTTTAGTCAGATAGGGGATGCGGCCATAATGTATCATGACATTGAACTTTTGATGTACTACCCATTATTTATGAATGTGTCATGACTTCAGATCTGCTATGTATGCCTACAAATTGATGTGTCAACATACCCATGATGTACTCGTATGTCCCAGTGTGTACGTCTGAATAAATTGAGTAAACAAAGATTCCAGCAGTCTGCATTGGTGCCTTGTAGACACAAGTGTATGAGTGCTTATATTGGTCAGCACACGAACAGTACACCATTCGCGGTAATCACACTCTACACTTCTACTTCATACATACACCATCCTGCGTCGGTTGAAGTGACCAAGTTTAAGGCCTGCTTTCCCCTGGAGCCTTAGAGGGAAACTACTGTTGACAGCCACCTTTGCCTTCCCTAACTCAGGACTAGGGTGAGTTACCCATTTATAGCTGGGTAGACTGGAGCATGCCTGATCTCAACAACACACCACGCTTCTTTACAGACTGACACTTTACAGCGTGGGAAAGAAAGAAACTTACAGTGGTGAGCCAGATCCCTGGGTCCAGCCTACGCAGTCTTGTGTTGAGAATCACATTTTACAGTTACAAGAACATTTGTTTGACCACATCAACACCAGTAGGACAGCTATACAATCAATGTCAGCTTGACCTGTTCTGACAAGAGTAGCAATATCTGGGTCAGCACTTGTTGACATTTGGCACAATACAGTCAGTGTTCTAAACCAGTGATTGTTTATCCTGCTGTAATACAAGAGCATTGTTGAACATAAAGTGCAAATTTCATCGGTGGATCTTCTAATGTGCTCAAAAAAATTGGACAGTGTAATAGTTAGAATGCAAATCTATTACTCAATAAAGTGGTAGTCTAATTGATTAAAACTGAGCATACAGTACTATACATTGCAACGTCAACACATTGCATGATATGATACACACATTGATGTTTTATATATATTTATGTTTATATATTATCTGTTTATATGTGGGATTGTTATGTCTTTGCGGGCCTGGATGGGAGGTGACTAGAACAGGAAATACCGAGTGATATTGGTCTTGTTCTGGCGTTCTATAGGGAGCAATTTCTTAATTGAAATTTGCATGCAACATAATTTGCAAATATTTGGTTAGTTGTGACCACTGTTTCATATTTGTATTTGTAACATTTTTTCTGTTCTTTATTTTTGTTTAATTTGTTTGTATAATTGTAGGTCTCATCTTTCCTTTCATTTCACTTTTTTACACCCTTATGTTTATACACTGTGGCGTTATTTGTCTTGTTATCTTATTGCAGTTATCATCACAGTTTCTGTGATCATTTTTTTTCATTTCTCCTATTTAATTTAATTTGATCTCTGCAAATGTGTTCATATTGTCTTTTCTTGTTTGTCCTTTGTAATGTCTTTAGTTGACATATGACATAGAAGTTATAGTGGTATACACTGATAGTATAGTACAGATCAGTACTTTATGATTAATTTCCACAGGTACCCAAGTGATCTTTGATTACATTGAGGTATACAAGACCTTTGTAAGGCTTGTCTCCCACAGTATTTGAGATACAGTTATTGTTGTCCACAGGTACTCAAGTTATCATTGGTTATTATAAACCATACAAGTTTTTCACTAAGACTAAGTCTATGGTATAGACTTGTCTCCCATTAAAGTGAAATAAGGTAATTTATTTACTTTTTCAGGTTTCTGATTTAAGAAGACAAGATGTCTACATTAGATTATTTTATTGCACAAGGAAAATCCCTTGAGAAGACTGGGAAAGACTTAGAACAATGGGCTGTTGCTCAATATGACAAAGCATTAGCTGCAGAGGAGAGAAAAAGCTGCTGCTGAAGAGAAAAAAAACTCTGGCTGAAGAGAAAAGATTAGAAAGAAAAGCTGCTGCTGAAGAGAGAAAAGCTCTGGCTGAAGAAAAAAGATTAGAAAAAGAAGCTGATATTGCTGCTGAACTAAAGAAATAGCAGATGCAAGTGGAGGAAAGGAGATTTGATGCAGAACAGAAAAAAATAGAAGTTGCAGCTGAACAGAAAAAATTAGAAGCTGCTGCAGAACAGAAAAGATTAGATAGAGAGGCAGAAGAGAGAAAAGCAATAAGAGAACATGAGTTTGAATTAGAGAAATTAAAATTGACATGTATGAGTAATGTTAATCAGGCATCTGGTGGTAATGGTAAACCCTTTGTGTACAAGGTCAAGGTACCAGTGTTCAACTCTGCCAGTGATGACATAACATTTTGGCTTTCTAGATTTGAACGGGCTTGTCGAGCTCATAATGTTGACAAATCACAGTATGTGAATCAGTTGTCTGAAAATCTAAAAGGGGACTCTCTGAGTAAGTTATATTTTGTTGAAGAGACCGACAAGGATAATTATGATGCTGTTAGGGCAGCTTTGATAAAGAGATATCAGCTGTCTGAGGAAGGTTATCGTCTTTTGTTTAAAACAATGAGACCTGAGGTAGGTGTAGAATTCTCAGAATTCATCTCAAAAGCACGAATTACACTTTCACGATGGATTGAATTATCCAAAACAGAGAAAACATTTGATGGTCTTACGGATTTATTGCTAAGAGACAAGGTCATGTCTTCCGTAAATAAATCATTCCTAGAGTTCTTACATGAGCGTAAACCTAGTACATTAAAGCAAATGGAAGAATATTGTGACCAGTATGCCACGGCACACCCTGACATGATTCTTAGTAACTCTAACATTAAAGAGAGTATGCCAGTTGCTTCGGCAACAGAATATAATCAGAATTACTCACACAAATTCCAAGGAGCTAAAAATAAATTTGATAAAAAGGTTAATTGGAATAAGTATCAAAACCAAGATAACCACTCAAATCAGAGTTCTTCTTTGAAGAACTGGAATCGGGCTGATAGTCCTCGACACGCGAGGGGTACCCATAATTTTAGACATTCTAGAAAGGGGAGTAGCTATAGGAACTACCCAAGTTCTTCATGGAGAGAAAAGAACCAATATTACAGGGATACTCAGTATAATGAGCGTGATGATTATGATCATGAATATTATGATTCAAACCCAAATAGGGGTTATAACAGAGGAAATAATAATTATAGAGACAATCATAACCGAGGTAGATCACAACACAAAAGACATGGTAAATCGTATTACCAGGCTAACTCTGCACAACAGGAGTTCCACGACACCGATAATCAGAATAATGATAAAAAAGACTCCAATAGTGTAGCAAATTCCGCTTTCGATTTTGCTAGAGCATCTGAGTGTTCGCAATGCAAAACATTATTCGATCCAACCACAGTTTCTACTTTAAGCTGCGGTCACCCGCTTCCCGCTCTTCCTGCGTCAATCGCGCATAATGGAAGGGGCGCTGTTGTTTTCAATAGAGGCTTAATAGATGGTACTCCGGTATCAATTCTTTTCGATTAGGGGTGCACTACCATTGGAGTGAGGCAATCACTCGTAAATCCTTCTCGAGCTACAGGCAATATAGTCAAATGTGTAACATTTGGTGGCACATTGGAGAAGTACTCCACTGCCATTATCAATATTGCTACGCCTTTCTTTACAGGAGAGGTGCAAGCATGTCTCTTGCCGAATCCGATCGCTGATCTTATCATCGGTCGCATTCATGGAGTGAAAGAATGCACTCCACAACAAATTTCTAATTGGGAAAATGTTAATATGCAATCTGCTAATGCAGTAATCACTAGGGCTCAAGCTCTTAATATGCCACAATCTTCACATTCTGAAGATAATGATGCGCAGATCCAAGATGATCCCTTGGAGATTTCCCATGATTCCTTTATAAAACAGCAGGAAGATGATCCTACTCTAAAGAAATTCTTTACTCTGGCAACAAAAGGTGATCCGAATAAGGATACAAATCGTAAATCTTGGATTACGATGAGGAATGGCGTACTTGTACGTATGGTACAAGACTCCGCTAAGTCCATTCATTCTCAAATCCTTGTGCCTAAAAATATGAGAGTTAAAATCTTACAGCACGCTCATGATTCGCAGTGTGCTGGACATATGGGTTTTTCCCGTACTAAAGCTAGAGTTCTTCAATCTTTCTTTTGGCCTGCTGTGAATAAGGACATACGAATCTATTGTCGATCTTGTAAAGTATGTCAAGAGATTAAATCCAGAGGTCCACGTCATGATGCACCTATTCAGGCTGCAGACATTCCCATTCGACCATTTCATAAAAATGGCGATAGACATCATTGGTCCATATAAGATAAAGTCTGCTAGAGGACACCAATTTATTTTGACGTGTGTTGATATGTACACACGTTGGCCGGAGGCTGTTCCTCTAAAGAGCATAACCACTGCTGATGTCGCAGATGCTCTTTGGTTAATATTTTCTCGTCTGGGGTTTCCAGCAGAAATATTATCCGACCATGGTACCCAACTCATATCGGATACCATGTCTCAAGTAATGTCGACTCTTAAGATAGAGAGATCGCTGAGTAGTATTTATCATCCTATGTCCAATGGGATGGTGGAACGTTTGAATAGAACTCTGAAAAAACCTACTAGGTAAGATAACAGAAGATCATCCTCAGGATTGGGATAGGGTTTTACCCGCGGCTCTCTTTGCATATAGAGAGGTCGCCAACGAACATACAGGATTTTCTCCCTTTGAACTTGTCTTTGGCGCGAAACCGCGAGGTCCTATGTCCTTACTTCATGATCTTATAACTGCTGATAATATTGTCGATGACACAAAATCCTCTTATGAATATGTCATCGCACTTAGACACAAGATTATTGAAGCATGCAAATTGGCAACTGCTTCTTCTGAATTTGCGAAACAGAAGGCAAGGGAATTTGCCAATAAAAAGAGATGCTTGCGACAACTTTGTCCAGGTGACAAAGCATTTGTCTTGCTACCTTGTAGGGAAAATAGACTTCTCATTTCTTGGAAAGGTCCGTACGATATAATATCAAAAGTTTCCGATGTTGACTATATCGTCGATATTGACGGGAAGCGTAAAACCTTCCACATCAACATGCTCACGGAATTCCATGAACGTCCTGATTATTTACAACCTGTTTTCCAGGCAACGGACGATTTTCCAGTCCAACATGGACAGTACTCATCTCTGTCAGTAATACAGGATGAGGAAACGAGTTTCTCGGATGTAAATTTACCTTTTCCAATGATTCCTCTTCACTCTAATGAATCATGGAAAGATGTTGCAATTTCTCCAGAATTATCTCCAGGAGAGCAAAAACAAGTTTCTACTATGTTAGAACAATTTCAGGATGTCCTTACTGACATTCCTGGTCAAACTGATGTCATTCAACATGACATTATTCTTACTGACCATAGTCCTATAAGAGTCAGACCGTATCCTATCCCGATACATTTTCAAGCACAGGTAGAGAAAGAGTTAGATGAGATGATAGAGTTAAAAAATTATTGAACCATCCACATCAGCATATTCTTCGCCGATGGTTATTGTACGAAAAAAAGACAATAACATACGTCTTTGCGTGGATTATCGCAAATTGAATCAAGTGACTAAATTTGATGCTGAACCTATGCCTTTACTAGAAGAGCTACTTACGAGACTATCGAATTCTCATTTCTTTACTACTAAACTCGATTTGTCTAAGGGATATTGGCAAGTTCCACTATCCGAACACGCCAAACCGTTTACTGCTTTTTCGACGCCTAGGGGTCTATTCCAATGGAATTTCATGCCTTTCGGTCTTATGAACGCCCCTGCAACATTTGTACGCATGATGCGTCGAATCCTATCTCATCGCTCAGATGTCATTGCGTATCTTGATGACATCTGTCTTTTCAGTGATACTTGGAACGATCACTATAATGGGATAAATGAACTATTGTCTATCTTACGCGAGCATAACCTGACAGCGAAACCATCGAAAGCATGTATTGGTTTTAGCGAAATATCTTTCTTAGGACACCGTGTTGGTCATGGGTTCCTAAAAAACAGAAGACCATAATACAAGTAAGATACTTAACATTTCTATTCCTAAGACTAAAAAGCAAGTGCGAAGTCTCTTAGGTCTAATACAATTTTATGGACGATTCATTCCGAATCTGTCCTCCATTATGTCACCTCTTTCTTCCTTGCTAAAGAAAGGGTCTCCTAATGTAGTCCATTGGACTCAAGAATGTCAATCCTCTTTGGATAAGGTTAAAACTATGTTTTCTACTTCACCTATCCTAGTATTGCCTTCTAAGGATAAGACATTTATTCTTCGTAGTGACGCTTCATCCACCGGGATTGGAGCAGCACTAATGCAAGAGTACTCTGGAACTCTGCATCCTGTGATGTATATTTCTCGGAAATTAAATGCCGCAGAGAAGAATTACTCGGTCCTAGACCGTGAATTATTGGCTATGGTTTGGTCAATCCTTAAACTGCAAAGATTTCTTCTGGGCGCGCATTTCATTGTGGAAACTGACCAGAAAGCTCTTACGGCTATTCAGAGTAAAAATCTGAAGAGCGCGAGATCAACGCGATACGCGATTGCTCTACAGCCATTTCATTTTTCGGTGCGAGCTATCCGTGGGTCAGAAAATGTGATGGCAGATATTTTGTCTAGATGCCCACATGATTCATAACTGTTATACAACTTTTATACAGTTGTTTCTATGTTGAAATGTGTACACATATGTAATATATCATATATTGATTGTAACACTACTTAGCGGTTCATTGATATTTATTCACCGCTGATCTTTCAATGTTTTTCGTCTTTGATGATCATGATGTTAAGATATCTTAGATGAAATTTATGTATAAACTAATGTGGAATTGTGTCATTGCTAATATTGTAGTATGCGTTGGTGACACCTCTCTGGAAATATTAATACTTAGAGAAGTACCTTCTCTAAGGTCAAAAAACTTATGCTTATCATCTGCGCATTGTTATTGGTGCGTTGTGAGCCTATTGTATGTTGCTCCTAGATGTATTTCAAAAAAAAAAAATTTACCATTTTTTTTCCCCCCGAGGGGTGTGGTAATCTGTTACGTGCATATTTTGACGCACATATTACAAAAATCGATATGGCTATTTAATATGGGAAAAATATAGACATGCATTCATTTGTGTATGAAAATACTGTCTATGGGTAAAGCGAGATAATCCATGTTTGAGTCACACTTTTGATTATAGGAGTAATCGTTCTGGATATTGATCCGGCGCATGGATTTTGCTCTCATGCCTGTACCTATTTTTTAGGGCCAGAAAATAGATTAATTTGCTTATTATGTTTATGGCCTGAATTCATATGTATTACATATTATTAGTACAAGTAGAATCAGTCCTATATTGTATATTTTGGATGGGTAGGCGGGACTAGATTCTTGTTACGCCGCTGTAGCGGAAGTAGGAGTTGTCTTAACGAGTTGTGATGAGTTCCGATGTACCGTGACAATGGCGGGTACGCCTTTTCTAGGGCTGGCAGATTCTTAAGGAAAAATGATTTATGAAGTGGTTTTCCTTCTATAGGAGATTGTTCCTCTACTAGAGTTTGTGTTAGAGACTCTCCTAAGGTACGGTACCATGTATGATTCGGACTCCATGTAATGCCAGTCCCTGTTATTGATGATCTCAGGTCGGTTAGACCTAGCTGGAATTTTGTTTTTTTTTTTTTTTGTGCTTCGCAACGCTAGGGTCAAGTTTGTATCGACGGAGATGACGGGCTCCATACTATAATTATGTCTACGTGAGGTAACTGGATTACTGTAGATCTGTATGGAGGAACTTTATGAAATTATGCATATGTATTGCAAATTAACTTTGGCTTATAAATATATCCTCCTGTGAGCGAGTGAGCGACAACTCAGGAAGGCGGCCATGTTAAATTCCTGTCATCATACTTTAGTATCACTGTCCAAAGAACGGGGCATGTATCTTATTACTCGGACAGTGACAAGGAGATCTCAATCTTGATAGAAACCCCCTTTTCGTGGTTTCATAATATACTACAAACTATGGACGTCAAGCAACTTTAGTTGTTTACCGATCCGCCTTCACTGACGCGTTTAGTCAGATAGGGGATGCGGCCATAATGTATCATGACATTGAACTTTTGATGTACTGCCCATTAGTTCTGAATGTGTCATGACTTCAGATCTGCTATGTATACCTACAAATCGATGTGTCAACATACCCATGATGTACTCGTATGTCCCAGTGTGTACGTCTGAATAAATTGTGTAAACAAAGATCCTAACAGTCTGCATTGGTGCCTTGTAGACACATGTGTATGAGTGATTATATTGGTCAGCACACGAACAGTACACCATTCGCGTTAATCACAGTCTACACTTCTACTCCATACATACACCATCCTGCGTCGGTTGAAGTGACCAAGTTTAAGGCCTGCTTTCCCCTGGAGCCTTAGAGGGAAACTACTGTTGACAGCCACCTTTGCCTTCCCTAACTCAGGACTAGGGTGAGTTACCCATTTATAGCTGGGTAGACTGGAGCATGCCTGATCTCAACAACACACCACGCTTCTTTACAGACTGACACTTTACAGCGTGGGAAAGAAAGAAACTTTACAGTCTTCTAATTCAGTCGCATAACTACTCACTGTCTTTGTATCACTTTGTGCTGAACAGCAAGACAGATTTCATCCATTATGATCTATATAGATCTTTCCTAGGTCATCTAGCTGATGTTGTACCTCTGCTCCAACCGGAGCCAGGAAGCATATAGATCTATCAATCATTAACTTCCACTTCTATCATTGCTAAATTCTGTGTTAATAATCTATCATCTGCTCAATCACTCTGTCTTGAATGTACAATATGAGTGTTTATTAATGAACTATTATTGATAATTCTTTATATGCTCACATGACAACTTATTTGTTGGGGAAAAGAATTTCTATATTTTCCATGAATAACCAAGTATGAATGATAGAAGCGGGGTCAGTTGAGAAAGCGTAACTTTCGTTCGGCTTAGGTATTGATAAGCCCTCGGTGACGACTGTAAACAATGATGATAGGAAACTCTTTACAGAGCGATACAACAGGAAGCAATCTGATCATCAGAAGTGGTCTCCCCGTCCGATGATAAGCCCTCGGTGACGACTGTAAACAAACAATAGCCGCTAGAGGCATGTTAGTAAATAGGAAGGTTTATATTGTGAGTTGGGAGAATAAGGACAACGCGTGTACTTCGCGACCCATGAGTTGCACCATAGGCCAGTTCTTACCTGCTTTGTAAAGAACACAAAATTAGCTGATGGTCAGAAAATAGAAATGGGAGAGAAGATGACGTTTACCTCAAGCAGGAAATTTACGAAGCCTCCAATGTATGTATTTTCCAGTCCTAATGGTGAAGACTAGAAAGTCCTAATGCAATAGGACTGACTTCACATTTGAGTTGAAGATTCTTATTTTTGTGCTGGACTTGATTTCTCTTTTTCCCCCTATGTTTCTCAATGCAATGAAAGCTCCTCTTGCTTTTTGTATTCTTATTTTGATATCACTGTCTGTCTCTCCAACTTTGTCTATATTACTTCCAAGATATGTGTACGATTCTACATCTTTTAGTGGTGTTTCTTCACGTTCAACCTTGTTATCATTTCTAGCATTTATTCTTATAATCTTTGTCTTTTCCCTGTGTATTTTCAGGCGCACTTGTTGTGACCACTCATAGAGAATTTTCATTTTCTCTTGCATCTGATTATCGTTATGGGACAGAAGAGCCAAGTCATCTGCAAATTCCAGATCATCAAGCTGTTTAGTCAGATTCCACTGGATTCCATTTCTATTGTGGGATGTCGATATTTTTATAACCCAATCTATTGCTAGTAAGAAAAGAAATGGAGACAAGAGGCATCCCTGTCTCACTTCCGTTCTAATCCTAAACGGTTCTGTAAGTTGTCCTTCATGAAGAACTCTGCATGTCATGTTTTCATAGGTCTTCTTTATTAAGTTAATGATCTTCATGGGAACTCTATAATGCCTCATCAATTTCCAAAGCGATTCTCTGTCTACACTGTCAAATGCCTTTTCATAGTCCACGAATCCGATGTATAGCGGTGAATTCCATTCCAGACTTTGTTCAACTATTATTCTCAATGTGGCTATCTGGTCTGTACAGGATCTATTTTGTCGAAAACCTGCCTGTTCATCTCTCTGCTGCTTGTCTATGGACTCTTTTAGTCTCTCAAGGATGGTTCTGTTTAATACATTTCCTGGCACTGAAAGTAACCTTATTCCTCTATAATTTGTGCACTCTTGTAAATTTCCCTTCTTAGGCAACTTGACCAGATAATCTTCCTTCCTTTCTGCTGGTATTTCCTCTCTCTCCCAGACTTTGCCAAGTAGTTTGTATAATATCTCTGTAGAGGTGTCACTATCTGTTTTGATGGCCTCTGCTGGAATGCAATCTGGACCAGCTGCTTTTCCCTCTTTCAGAAGCTTTATGGCTTTCTTTATTTCTTCTCTACTTGGTCGTTTACAGCTGATTTGTAGCTCTCTTCTGCTGGCCGGATGTCTGGGGGATTAGTTGGAGAAGTTCCTCAAAATGTTCTGTCCATCTCTTCATTTGTTCTTGTATATTACTAAGCAATTTTCCATTCTTATCTTTTATGAGGCCATTTGCTTGCTTATATTTCCCTGTTAGCTTCTTTGTGTTGTTGTACAGGTCCCTCATATTTCCTTTGGCTGCAGCTTCCTCTGCTTCCCTTGCCAAATCATCAATATATTTCATCTTGTCTCTTGTGATGTTTCTTCTTACTTCTTTGTTTGCTTCTATGTACACTTCGTGAGCCTTGGCTTTGGTGTTTCTGGTTTTCCTTCTGTTTAAATCTGCTTTCTAGTTTTTCCTGTCTTCTATCTTACTAATGATTTCTGTTGTTATACATGCTTTGTGCTGATGTTCTCTTTTTCTCAGTACTTATTCCCATGTCTCGTTCCATATATTTTTTACTTGTTGCCAGTGGTATTCCGTATCTATTTCATCTTCCAGCTGTTGGAGTACTTGTTATTTGTTGGATAATGTGATTAAAAATTGTTTCTCTTATTTCCTGATTTCTTAGATATCCCACATTATACTGTTGTCTATAGCTATATACTGTTGTAAATTTCTTGAGTTTTAATTTTGTTTTAGCCAACGAAAGATGGTGGTCTGATACAACATCTGCTCCTCTAAATACTTTCACATCATGCAATGATGACCTAAACTTCTTGCTTTTGCATATGTGATCAATCTGATTCTCAGTTCTGTGGTCTGGTGATATCCATGTTGCTTTATGTATTCCCTTATGTGGAAATATGTTTCCTCCTATAGCTAGTTGATTTGAAGCACAGAAGTTTGCTAATAGTTAGCCATTCTCGTTCATCATTCCTAATCCATGCTTTCCCATAATTTCTTCAAAGCCAGTGTTGTCTGTTCCTATTTTCGCATTTAGGCCCCCCATTAAAATTGTGATGTCCTTTCTTTTCTTATTGTCCAAGACATTTTGTAGTCTGGTGTAAAAGTCTTCTTTCTCAGATTCTTCTTTATCGTTTGTTGGTGCATAACATTGGATGATGTTTATATTTATTTTCTTTTTGGCTGATTTAAACCTTGCTGTTATAATTCGGGGTCCCATTGCTTCCAATTCTATAAGTGCCTTCTAAGCTTCCTTGGACAGCATTAGATCCACCCTTTCACTGTTGTGGGCTCTTTTCTCCTCATGTCCTGAGGACAACACCATTTCTCCTGTGATCAATCTCCTCTTCTCTATGCCTTTCCACCGTGTCTCGCAGAAACCCAGGATATCAATCCTATAATTTGTTATTTCTGCTGCTATATGTGCAGTTTTCCCTTGTTCATACAGAGTGCGAACATTCCAGGTGCCAATCCTGGAGATTTTCCTAGACGAAAAAAGGTTATTCGGCAACCCAGACTCCTTTCGGCTTTCTCTAGGTTGCTTCATGCGCCTCCTTTCCAGATGACCATCTTCTGTCTTGGGCGGCTGAGTTGATTTATATTCTTTATTTTGACTTGTCCATGTTTGTTGAAGTTTTTGTGGTAAAAAGTTTTTTACGGAATGGGGTAACCTTCCTTAGTCGCTTTTTACGAATTGCCTGGTAGGGTACAGTGTTACTATTCTTTGCTCCCCTTTCGGGCCCCGGCAACACACGGATGTAATATTAATCTACAGAACGGGTAAACTAGCTACCACAATCCTAAAATGAACATCGCGTCATCACGTGGGAAAAATCTACATAGTAACACTGACTATGAAAATGCACGACAGTAACTTAGTATGTACCAAATTCAACGCTAAGTAAATAACCACTTCCCTGGAAACCTTAATAGCAGAAATAGCTATCGTTAGGAATAGGGCTGAAACGGCGGGCACCGCGTCACTCTTAGATATCACAGACAGCCGAAGCTGGCATACCAGAAACTACATCCGCCATGGATGACAGTCAAATCTCCAATGACTAAATTTGCGCTAGCCTTGCGCACTACGTTACTTAAGCTGATCACATGACACTGCTGATCACATGCTCACCACAGTGCTGAGTACATTCAAGTTGATCTGCCTGATGGTGATCTCACACACTTTTTGGACGGGAAGAGAGAAGCGATCATGTTTCCACCTGCCAGTGCAAAAGGTCTATGGGAACAACTGGACGAAACCTTGGCAAAAGAGTTGGATAATAACCTGAAGCAGATAACTTTGGAGAAGAAGCTGGAAATCTTCGGCGACAATATATATCTGCACTGTCGCAAAGTGTTCGGAGTCAGGGAGGCAAGGGAAGGTAACTGTTAAAGGTTTATTTGATGGAAGATACTGGTGAGGGTCATCAAGAAGATAAATGTTATTATTATTTTCGCTGATAAATGGCGATCAGCATAAGTCGGGCTTATGGATGGCCGACAGGTGTGTGACTATGGAAATATAACATACGCAAATGTGTATAGGTTCTTTAAGTGTGTCTATGATAAGTCACTCACACCACAGCAACGTAGAAGTCAGGAAATGTTGTAAGACCTGGCAACGTTATACAGTTTATTGACGAGACGGTCACGTAGACATCATAGCAAGGCAATTCACAGCATACTCATGAAGCAACATGTAAGTAAATCCATAACAACGGTTGCATAAACCACCACAGCAAATCATTGTCATTAAGTACAAAATATCCATCAGGAAATATGAATCAGCAAATAGGTGAATAGGCTGCAGGACATAGCAGCACGTAGGTAAATCCATAACAACGGTTGCATAAACCACCACAGCAAATCATGGGCATTAAGTACAAAATATCCATCAGGAAACATGAATCAGCAAATAGGTGAATAGGCTGCTGGACATAGCAGCACGTAAGTAAATCCATAACAACGGTTGCATAAACCACCACAGCAAATCATGGGCATTAAGTACAAAATATCCATCAGGAAACATGAATCAGCAAATAGGTGAATAGGCTGCAGGACATAGCAGCACGTAAGTAAATCCATAACAACGGTTGCATAAACCACCACAGCAAATCATGGGCATTAAGTACAAAATATCCATCAGGAAACATGAATCAGCAAATAGGTGAATAGGCTGCAGGACATAGCAGCACATATTTCATCTCATAATAGTACAGCAAAAATATCATTCCAGTTCTCAATAGTCCATGACTTTGAATCAATATGAATACAATGCATTAACAAGCCAACGAGATCCGTGGCTTTGAATAACAAGTTCCATTCTGCAATTATCAAATATTCCTTTCACAAAAAGAATATATGCTGGAACACACTAGCAAAAATGGTAACGCGTCCATTTTCAAGCTCTGCCAGCCAAATACTGTCACGAAAAATCAGCTGCTTAAATCAGCTCAGTACCAAATTCATTCAAGCGCAAACTCGCAGCTTGAGATGTGAGCAGAATTCATCCGCCTTTCTCCCCAAAACTAATTCATAGAACGTTCGACAGTTTCTTTATCCTATTTTTAAAAAGCAAACTAACAGCTAGTCAAAAGAGCTGTGTTCACAAAGTGTGTGTACAAAAATCCGAGCCGTACACAAGAGTCTTAAACACTTAACTCCCCTTAATTAAAATATGACTTAACAGTAACCCACCACAAAAAAGTAGAAGACAAATTAAAATAGAAGAAAGGAAACAGAAGAAGCATGCCCGAAAACTGTTCAATAACGCAGTTGCCACAGAGAAGGAAGGGTTACGACAGGTTTGGGAGCACCTTAAAGGCCAACATAATGCCCTTTGTAGAGCAGAAAGGTTGTGCAGGAAGAGAAGGAAGACTCGAAGGGATAGGGAAATATACTTCAGGGAATCCTTCAAGTTTGCCAAAGAACTGTTTGAGCAGCTACGGTCGGGTACGCTAAACATCAGGAAAGAAGACAGGGAAGAACACCTTAGAATGACATATTAAGATGGTCGCAAAGATGAGCCGCTCAGCAGCATGGCAGGCCTTAAATGGATGAGTAAGCCAGGAGCTGAATTTAACATCAAGCCACCAACGATGCAAGAGGTAGAAAGCATTGTCCAGAAAGCTCGGTGCAAGTCAGCTCTAGGTCCTAATGGTGTTCCATATGTTGCATATAAGAGATGTCCTGAGGTGCTCAAACGGCTGCTCCGTTTACTGAAGAATGCGTGGAAAACCCAACTTGTAAGCAAGGAATGGAGAAAGGCGAACGGAGTCTACATCCCGAAGGAACAAAATTCCACAGACATCAGTCAGTTCAGGCCAATCTCACTACTTAATGTGGAAGGGAAGATATTCTTCTCAGTGATGGCGAAAAGGCTCACTACATACCTCCTTGCAAATGGGTACATTGACACTACCATTCAGAAAGGATGTATCCCAGGTACACCAGGAAGTCTAGAGCATGCCATAATGATCTGGGAAGCAATTCAAAAGGCAAAGTCTGACAGAACAAACCTTCATGTAATCTGGTTGGATCTAGCAAATGCTTATGGATCCATTCCACACCAGATGTTGTGGCAGGCCCTAGAAATGTATCATGTTCCACAAGAGATTGCAGCAATGCTGAAGCTGTATTTCGCAGGGTTCTTTGTCAGATTTTCAACCAGAGAGTACACAACGAAGTGGATTGGCCTTGGCCTTGAAGTTGGAATTGCGATGGGATGTACCATCTCTCAGATATTATTCGTGATGGCAATGCAGGTAATCCTCAATGCGGCTGAAGGAATGGCTATGGGTCCAAAGCTCGGTGGAATGTGCCACATGCCACCGCTCGAAGCATTCATGGATGACACAACAATTCTGACATCAGATGAACATCAGGCGCGGAGGATGTTAGCACGCCTGGATGAACTAGTCAGCTGGTGCAGAATGAGCTTCAAACCAAAGAAGTCGAGAAGCCTATCAGTCAGGAAAGGGAAGATAGAGGTCATATTCATGGTTTCTAACCAAAGAATCCCTACTGTCATTGAGGAACCTGTTAAAAGTCTTGTCAGAATGTACGATGCCCCATTAAAAGAGACTCGAAGGCAGTGCAACAGACAATAGAAATGGCAGGCAGAGGGCTATAGATCATAGACCAAAGCAGACCCCTAGGAAAATTCAAACTGTGGTGCCTCCAGTTCATGTTGATACTTAAGTTGCTGTAGCCACTGTTTAAAAATGAAATAAGCACAAGTACAGTGAAAGCTATAGAGCAGAAGGTCAAAAAGTTCATGGGGAAATGGCTAGGGGTACCACCAGGTCTGTCGGATGTAGCACTGTACTGCTAAAAGTCAAAACTTCTGCTTCATTTCAAGTCAGTTATTGAAGAGTACAAAATTGGAAAGGCAAGGCTTGCAATGATGACGGGGATTTGATCATGGGGACATCCGCTGGTGGTCCAAGGCATCAAGCAGGGAGCGTAGATACATGGTAATTCAGGAGATACGAGGAGCTGAGAATGATAAGAGGTTGCAAAAAGCAGTGCAGCATGCCCAACAAGGCCAATGGACTACATGGGAAGGAGCCCTGCAAAGGTCCTTGACATGGAATGATATACGGCATATGGCACCTCTTAGGCCCAGCTTCGTTGTTAGATCAATGTATGACCTCCTACCATCGGCCACAAACCTTGTGAGATGGGGAAAGTCGGATAATGAGCAGTGCCCCCTGTGCCATGGGACGCAGAAACTTGAACACGTGCTCTCAGCTTGCAAGGTGTCATTAGGGCAAGAGCGATACACATGGCGCCACAACAAAGGGCTAAATGAGATTTCTGCGACAATAGATCTGGCAAGGATGTAGGCAAATAGCAATGTCAGGCCAAACACTGCAAACACATACTTTTTTTAGAGCAGGAAATCCAGCATACCCAAAACCGAGTAAATCAGGTAGCAGTGTACCATCTCTCATTGCTCTCATTGACTGTGCAAATGACTGGGAGATGGCGGTAGACCTACCTGGACGAGGGTTATATCCAGAGAGTATCAGGAAATCTCGAAGATGGCCGGATATAGTGCTGCATTCTTCATCATTGCACCAGGTTATACTGATTGAACTGACAGTGCCATTTGAATCCAGATTGGTTGAACTAGTTCATGAACTTGTTCAAAGCGGTCAAATATTGTGATCTGGCCGCAGATCTGTGACACCATGGGTTCACTGCAAGGGTCATGGCTGTTGAGGTGGGAGCAAGAGGGCTCGTGGCTGCATCAGTGTATGATTTATTGAAACTGTTGGGCTGAGGGGACAGTCGAGAACAAGGGCACTGAAGAGGCTTAGTGAAACTTCGGAAAAGGCATCATGCTGGCTGTGGAACAACCGCAATAGGCTACGGAACCCGGGACAGTAAACTCTGCAGTACAGAAAACATGAGGAAATTGTTTAAGTCCACAACACGTTGAGTTTTTTGGTGTGCTGGTGAAAGGGCTGTGACTGACGGGCAACACGCGGCGTGTATTATAAGAGGTGTTGGGCACAGAACTACAGTTGCTAGCGCGCAGTGGCTAGCCTCGTCGGCTTCGCGCAAGTGTGTCAGTGTCTGTCCCTAGTCGTGGTGTGCGGCTCAATGAACGGAATAATTTGTCTTCTCTTTGGTTATTTTCACAGTTGCCTCTACGGCTGGCGGAGTTGTGGATTTTAAAATTGTTACCAAAGTGAAATGGGTTCATTTTCGATACAAGACAGCAGGAGGCTGAGACACTTGGAAGTCATGACCCAAGTAGACCCTCTCTTCTTAGAGTGTAAAGGAGTATAGGGCCGAAACACTTGCTCGACGGGCGGACTTCTTACTGTTGTATCGCTCTGTATAGATTTTTTTTATCACATGACGGTATTGGACCGTCTAACAACATAGAAATACGGCCTAGAAATACGCCGTGACTGATAGAAATGTGTAAAGGAGGTCACTTGGCAGCTTTTATGTGTTACTTAGCTGTCAATGACAGTTGTGCTCCTTCTGATGGTTTGGTTCTTGGTAGACTGACCACACTCGTCGCTGGTCAAGGTTACATGGCGCAGCATGTTCCCAGAAATGTCAAGAAGTGTCTACGAAGTTGGTCCCTCGTCTTTAAGCTCAGGTCACTTTTCCCTTCTTGTTCCAGAGATAGTACCCTCAACTGATACTTACTTACCTAGTCGTTCCCCTTCTACCGTGAGGTGTAGAGGTTTGGAAGAGAGAGCGCCAGACTATCCCATCGGTTGTCTTCCTCCCTGACCCGGCCCCACTCCAGTCCCCGATCCCCCAAAGATTGTCCAACGTTGTCCTCCCAGAAGACTCCGGGTCGTCCTGGGGGTCTGGATCCCTGGCTCTTTGTTTCCCATGCTTGTCGTGGTAGCCGATCTTCTCCCATTTTGCAGACATGGCCAAACCATTTTAGTTGGGACTGTTCTACTTGGGGGTGGAATTTTAGGCCTTGACGTATCGTCTGGTTTCTCTTCTTGTTACTTCAACCACCTTCCTCAGATACCTCATTTCTGAGGTTTGGATCTGGCTTTTGTGGGTAGTAGTCATTGCCCATGACTCGCATCCATATGTCAAGACTAGGACATAGGTTGAGCTGTATACAGCCATCTTCGTTTTTTTACCAACCTCTCTCCCGCTGAGGAATCCTCGATTTATGGCCTGAAAAAGTCTCCCAGCTGCTGCCTCCCGAGTGGCCAACTCTTCTTTGACGCCTCCCTTTCGGGCTATAACAGTTCCGAGATATTTAAAGTGGTCGACCTGCTCCAGGACCTGTTCTCCCAGCTTAATCTGATGTATTCTTTCCTCTCGTGATATCACCATGGATTTTGTTCTAGAGCTGCCCATGACCATCCCTCTCCTCTCCAGCTCTTCCTTCCAGACCTGCAGGTTGGATTGAAGATGTGCCTCTGATTTACCAATCAGGGCAACATCATCAGCAAATGCCAGCTCTGAAACACAGACCTGTCTCATCTTCCAGTACCACTCTGAATACTTTCTTGTTATCTCTCTACATGCCTTGATGACATCGTCCGCGAGGAGTATGAAAAGATAAGGTGACAGTATATCACCTTGTCTTACACCAGTGGTGGTCCTGAACTCCTCTGACTTATGGTTTGCTGTCCTCACATAACGTCTGCAAGACTTGTAGAAGCTCTTTACAGCATGAATCAGAGTTGCTGAAATGTTCTTTCTTGCCAAACTGTCCCAAAGTTTGCTATAGGGGACCCTGTCAAACGCCTTTTCCAGATCTATGAAACAAAGATGGATCTCACTCCCATACTCAAGGGCCCTTTCACTCAGCTGTCTGAGTGTGAAGATTAAGTATTGAGTACTTCGGTTTGCTCGGAATCCGCACTTGACCTCATCCAATTGTGGCTCAGCTAGGCGTCGGAGTCTCTGCTCTAAGATTCTAGAGTAGATTTCACCAGGGATACCGAGAAGGGACACGCCTCCATGGTTTCTACACCATCGTTTGTCACCCTTTCCCCCCAACTGGTACCACCAACAACTATGGTAAAAGAATAGAAACAAAACGCTCTCCTGAGTGTTGCGTTTTCCGACACATAATTATGGGTCTCTTTCTCCTATTCCACCATCCCATTTACCTCAGAATTAAACCTCGATGAGAATTAAGCTTAATCCCTGGAGACAAAACTTTCTTTACATTTAAATTGTATAGCTTTATATTTACTTTACATTCAAATGAAATGGTTAGTATTATAGAAATAATATGTTGACGTTAACATCTACACTGAATGAAAAGTGTTCACAATATAGATTGAATATGTTTTCATTTACATCTACACTGGTTGAAAAGCTTTGAAACTTTAATTAATTTTTTAAGTGAATTTGTTTACACAGACATTTACACTGGTTTGAAAATGTAGATATTATAATTAGAATATACATCTTTCTTTCCATCCCTGCTCCATACGGAACTTAGGACTACCTATGCTTTTATTTCTCTGTAAGAAACTAGCAATAAAGCAGTCACCAGCCCTTGCAGTGGCGATTCATGAAATCGTCATTCTATATGCTGAGGTTGCCAACTGACTTAGACATCCACTAGTAATCTTCACATATTAATATTCACATGGTAATATGTACATGTTAGTTCACATCTTAGTAATAAAAAATATAGAATGTAATATGCACAACTTACGCCAATCTTAGCTCACAGACTTTTTGATCAAAGAAGTAGGTTTAAGTCATTAGCAGATGCCTTTTCACACGCGTTCGTAGGGGTTGTTAATTTAACACTGAATTCCCACTTTGACTCCGTGTTTACAGTTTCCTCAGATGCTGGTCTTCCTTATTAAAACGGTTGTCGTCTGCTCTTTAAGTCCTTCATGATGTTTCACAAAGTCCGGTTTGATAAAGAGAATTCTGAATTCTAACCCTGGCAGTCTGGTTTCGTCTTGGCAAGCGATCCTCAATGAATTTTCACAGTGTCTTAAAACTGCGAAAAGGTCAGGTTATATGGCCCTTCTTCTCCCTCATTTGTTTTGTTACGATGCCAAGAAAGCCCCAATCGTGCGTGTTTAGTGGGTTAATTTCAAAGTTATTTCCGCCTGAAATAATTTGCGTGATGCAAAAGGTTACCTCTCCCATATATGGCATGAAAACATCCGATCCTCTCTAGGCAATATTTACAAATTAACTTATTATTACTTTAATCTAAAGCATTGTCTTTGTAACAAGTTGTGCCGGAAGCGATGATGTCATGCATGTCTGTCAGAAATGTGTCGTCCAGACAAGTAATCTCGTTATCTATCGGTTGAGCTCACAAAATCCGTCTCTTTACCATCTTGGCAAAGAATGCACCCTGGCCTTATCAGCGATTAAACAAATGCGCTGGGCGATTTTAGTGTTAATCTGTAGTCTGGTGTCGGCCAAACCAGAGATTGACTAAATTGGTTGTCGATCAATATTTATAACACATAAGGAAGGGAAACCCGAGGCCTGTAAACAGTAAATAAATATTAGAAAAACAACAGTGCGGGTCACACTAATGACCTGTCATCGGAACATCATTTTTTGGTGATGCCTAGATGGCAGGGAGGATATTGTGATTCGCTTGCATAGCTAGGCGGGGTTGTCGCACGGAAGGTCCTGGGTTCGAGTCCTGGGTAAGCCACTCCCGTCTGTTGTTTTTCTGTTGTCTAATTTTCTACTTCTTTATTTCTTACGAGTGCCTGAAAACATACCTTTATGTTTGTCTAATATTTATTTATTATCGATCAATATTATGTCATCTGTTCCTTCCCCAGCAGGAAGGAACGGGTAACCAAACAGACATGACGACCAAGCACTGAGAGGAGTGTTAGAATGTTTGAAAATACAAACTATCTGATTCATAGCAGAGAAAAAAGGAGGTGCCGACAGTGTAAAAGCATGTAATAAATCAGTACACCAAATGTAACTGATTACTGCCGTAGTAAAGCAGAGATCGACACAAAACTAATTTTGTAACAGACGTTCTGAACGTCACGTGACCTTATAGTATTTTAGGATCATTTTTTTCGTTCAACCTTTCCACTTTATTCTCAAATTTGGAAAACAATACTGGACGTAGAAAGCTCACTTCTAAGACCAGTGCGTTTTAAGACTTTATCCTCCGTCTTCTTCAAATGAACGTATTTACAAAGATCAATTGAATACAATGCATCGTGTCTTTCATCGGTCCATACTCACAGGTCATGACTATACTGCTTTATGTTCATTCAACTTGTATCAAAATTAATTCACTTGTAGTTGACTGATTATTCGTTACGTGAAAAAATGGCCATCACCGGGATGTACCGGGGGATGTACTTGTTCAGTCGAAATTATTTTTGCTCTAAGAGAATGTTCTTCGCCTATCTGCCACACGTGCTACGAAGTTTTGTCCAAGAAGTTATCATCTACTGTCTTTTTCTTCACGAAATTCAGGTAGTCTACTTTTGTCGTTTCTTGTAAGTAAAATTCTTACTACATACCAATAGGTATCTGGATCGTTTTGATAATGAAGTCTCTCTGTCGCATATGTTAACCATTGATGGTGGTGTATTCTACAGCCACGTGTCTCGACGAAAATGAGAATCATTAACTGTTTGGTCTTGTGGATGTATAACCTACCACTATAGCATTTATTCGTGCTAGAGCCTAAATATATACAGAGTGTTTATAAAGTCGCTGTGCAGTGAAATTTACGCCCGGGCGAGACTACGTCACCAGAAATGTGGTTTTCTATTGGGGCTTTAAAGACGCTCAAGAAATTGTAACGTAGATTTGCATCATTCGTGACGTAATTTCTAAAATATTTTTCAAATTCACTGCACAGCGACTTTATAAACACCCTGTAGAAACCTTCATTCACTGTTATAGAAAACCAGCAAGCAAGATTTTTTAAATAAAAAGAAACAAATTAAAGAGAAAAAATACACGCCACACACTGAGAGCAGGGGGAAGAGAGGTGAAGTTGTAATTAGTTCAACTTTGACATAACCCACGCTGCGAATTGGCGGGAGTAACCATGGTGATTTGATGACGTAGATAGGAACAGCTTGCTCTCTGTGAGATAATATGATGGAATGACCAGTGAAAAAGGATATATAGAAAAGCTTTAACCAATAGGAAGTGGCCAGCGACCCCGCACCACGAAGCCGGCAGAGAGATAAGATTTTGGAATCAGTTGGAAGGAATTGAGCAAAGCGTTAAGACGCGTATTTGACCGTCTTGCTCCTACGGAGAGATGTTAGATCTAAATGAGTTATCATTCAATACTCTTCAATTGAACCTGCAGTTGCAGAAAGAGATATAAATTTTATATGGATGAAATTCATACATGCAGATATTGTAAGTGGTATTCCCACGTAAGTAGACATGAGACTCGTATCGTTTTTTATTTCAGCCCAGCTCATCTGATTTTTAAATGTCGAAATGATGCATGTAACTAAGTTGAAGGGTGATAATGAACGAAACCCAAGACTGTAAAGATATTGGAAAAAAACAAAAAGTAGTAAGGATATCTACAGAAGAGATATTTAACCCAGACATAATCATCAATAGGAACTCAAAGAATATTGATGAGGTGAACGAATATTATAAACCTCCATGGATAGAGATAAAACAAGATAAATACATAGTACACGTTGAACATGTGGGATGTCTTGAATCGAATGCTTGATCAGTATAGTAACATTGACTGTTGGTTTCTCATTATGTCTGTTGCTGTTCAGAATAAAATTCAGTTTAATTGACCAGAATGTTGGAGATTCCTTACATGTTGGACAATTTAGAGAATGCAAGTTTTGAATTATGCACACCACTATTCTCTCCTAACTATAACAACTAACTAGAGGAACGAACTGACTGGAGCTCTTTACATAAACCAAGAAAGTAAAAACTCTGGCGGACTTTAAGCCAGTCATGATCAAACTTGGGATAGGATATAAAATATAACAGAAAAGATTAATATACAGGAAAACTATTATTTATACCACACGGTTACAGTCTCACACAACAGTCACGGTCGTAACTCAAAGACCAACTAGCTCTCTCCTGGCTAGCTAAAAAAAGGAACCTAGCTAATGCTCGTGCCACGTCCTTATAGGGGACCCTATGTCACTATATCATGTGACCAGTATAACTCAAATCCACACAGTGTAACGTCAAGTCGAGATATCTGCCTGATCATAACTTAATGTCTTCTCTCCAGTCCCTCTAATAACCGACCCATTTTTACGTAGAACTGCGCAACAATAACCGAAGCAACACCTCATCGGGTAAACCCAAAACCTACAACCACCGCGCTGAGCTCTCAATAGGCTGTGGGTTAATTAAGAAAGTGACGATAAGTTGAAGATTCGTTTGTAAAGTGACGAGAGAATGAAAGTTAGTTAGGAAAGTGACGATAATATGAAGTACTCTCTCTCTCTCTCTCTCTCTCTCTCTCTATATATATATATATATATATATATATATATATATATATATATATATATATAGAAAGTCCCCGACTTACATAAGTGGATCGTTCCGCAACCCAATGCGTAATTCGATTTTTACTTAACTCTGAGCCATGTTTTATTATACACTGTAAAATTTAGTTTTCAATCGTACGCTCTGTAAGTGTCAGTCTGTGAAGCAGTGTACAGAGTTATTGAGATCAGGCATGCTCCATGTTTACCCAGCGGTAAATGGGTAACTCACCCTAGTCCTGAGTTAGGGAAGGCAAAGGCAGCTGTAAATAGTCGTTTCCCTCTAAGGCTCCAGGGGAAGCAGGCCCTAAGCTTGGTCACTTCAACCGACGCAGGATGGTGTATGTATGGAGTAGACGTGTAGACTGTGATCAACGCGAATGGTGTACTGTTCGTGTTCTGACCAATCTAATCACTCATACACTTGTGTCTACAAGGCACCAATGCAGACTGCTGGAATCTTTGTTTACACAATTTATTCAGACGTACACACTGGGACATAACGAGTACATCATGGGTATGTTGACACATCAATTTGTAGGCATACATAGCAGATCCGAAATCATGACACATTCATAAATAATGGGTAGTACATCAAAAGTTCAATGTCATGATACATTATGGCCGCATCCCCTATCTGACTAAACGCGTCAGTGAAGGCAGATCGGTAAATAACTAAAGTTGCTTGACGTCCATAGTTTGTAGTATTTATGGAACCACGAAAAAGGGGGTTTCTATCAAGATTGAGATCTCCCTGTCACTGTCCGAGTAATAAGGTACAATGCCCGTTCTTTGGACAGTAATCAGAAAATATGATGACAGGAACATAACATGGCCGCCTCCCTGAGTTGTTTTATCCCTCACTCACTCGTAGGAAGGTGAAATATAAGCCAAAGTTAATTTATAATATGCATTATAAATAGTTTCATAAATGTTTCCATACAGCTCTACGGTAATCAGGTTAATTCACGTAGCCATAACCGCTGTAGGAAAGCCTGTCATCTTCGTCGATACAAAACACGACCCTGGCGATACGAAGCACAATGTTCCATCTAGGTCTAACCGACATGAGATCATCAAAATAGGGTCTGGCAATACATGGAGTCCGAATCTTATACATTGTTACCGTACCTTAGGAGAGTCTCTAACACAAACTCTAGTAGAGACACAATCTCCTATAGAAAGAAAACCACTTCATGAATCACTAAGTTTTCCTTAAGAATCTACCAGCCCTTTGAAAAATGCGTACCCGCCATTATCACGGTACATCGGAACTCATCACGACTTCTCAAGACAACTCATACTTCCGCCAGAGCGGAATAACAAGAATCTAGTCCCGCCTACCCATCCAAAATATACAATATAGGACTGATTCTACTTGTACTAATAATATGTAATACATATGAATTCAGGCCATAAACATAATAAGCAAATTAATCTATTTTCTGGCCCTAAAAAATAAGTACAAACATAAGAGCAATATCCGTGCGCCGGATCAATATCAAGAACGATTACTCCTATAATCAAAAGTGTGAATCAAACATGGATTACCTCGCTTTACCATAGACAGCATTTTCATACACAAATGAATGACTGTCTATATTTTTTTCCACATTAAATAGCCATATCCATTTTTGTAATATGTGCGTCAAAATATGCACGCAACATACACCTTATACACAATAATAATAATTGATATACGTAATAATTAATGATTATTTTAATAAAAATAAATTAAAAAAAACATAATAATAATTAATAATCGATACTGGACTCAATGTCGAATTCAATTGATGGAGATACAGGGGTGGGTGTGGTGGCAGTTGGAGAGGTAGTAGTTGTGGTAGTTGTGGTAGTCACACAAGAAGCAAACGAAGGCTCTCCTCCAGATGCAGGGTCAATGCTGGTTCCAGGTTGTTCTTCTCGTCTCACGATAAATTGGTCAAGAGAAGTTTGAACGCTTGCCCTTGTCTTCTCTTTGTATACCTCTTTGTCATACGAGAAGGCGTCGTTGACTATGCGTTGAAACCAAAGCAATCTTGATACATCAGGGTCCTGTCATTCTATAGCTTCATAGAGGTAATTCAACGATTGCACATCTACGCGCATATCCTTCGCCGTGAAACGTTTGGGCAGCACTTCCGGCTCGTCATTGTCATGTTGTCCGCTATCAGGTACCTTTGCTGCCTCAAGCTCGATCAACTCCTCGTTCGATAACTCTTCGTCATGAGACTCTACAAACTCGTCCACGTCATCTTCGTCCATCTCAAGCTGAAGCATTTCTGCAAGCTTAACAATTTTTGCAGCCACCTGTTCGAATGTCTCTTCCTTGTCTGCGGACCCCGGAAAATCCGGAACAAGATGAGGAGTTAATGGCTTACAGACACACTTCAAACAAGCCTGTGTCACTTCGGCCCAGGCTGCAGGGATATTTTTTTTATAGCGTCTTAAATGTTAAATTTTTGCCAGAATTCTCGCACCGTCAGTTCAGGGTTGGCGTCGAGTGCGTTGATGGCTGGAACGAACGTTCGGCCCATGATAGTAGGCCTTAAAGTTGGGGATGGCTCCCTAGTCCATCGGCTGCAGTGGGGACATAGTATTGGGGGAGGTAGACCACTTTAACGTTAAGAAACTGTCGTCGAGATGGATGGGATGGCTGGGTGCATTGTCTAAGATTAGCAGAATTTTGAAAGGGAGGTTTTTTCCTGACCGTATTTTTCCACTTCGGGCAAAAACCAATTAACAAACCAATCCTCGAATATGAGGATGGTTATTCATGCATTTTTGTTTGATTGGAAATGCGCAGGCAGAGTCCCCTTTGTGATGCCTTTCGCAGACATGCGCACGAATAGAGGCTTTACCTTGTAAGTTCCGGATGCATTCCCCCGAACAGAAGTGTGACCCTCTTCTTGGAAGCTTTGTGCCCAGACCTGATCTTTTCCTCTTTTGAAATGTACGTCCTAGATGACATTTTATGGTAGAAAAGACCAGTCTCATCGACGTAGAAAATTTGTTCCTGAAGATGGGCGCTTAGTCAATGACCTTTTTTTCAGCAACTCAGGGTACGGCCTCGCAGCCTCAGCATCAGCACTTGCAGCCTCTCCGGAAACTTTCACGCTGTGAAACTAATATGAAACAAATATAAAGGTATGTTATCAGGCACTCGCAGGAAATAAAGAAGTAGAACACCAGACAACAGAAAAACAACAGACATGAGTGGCTTACCCAGGATTTGAACACTGGACCTTCCGTGCGACAACCCCGCCTAGCCATGCAAGCGAATCACACTATCCGCTCTGCCATCTACGCATCATCAGAAAATGATGTTTCAATGGCAGGTCAACAGTGCGAACCACAATACATGACACCAGAAGTCCACCATGGGCAGTTCAGCCTATTAATGACGCAATCACTTCTGTTGTATTTCTATCAAGCAGTATAGGCCGAATCCAACAAGACAAGGACCTTAATACTGTGTCCAGTAAATGATAGTAGACTAGAACAGTGAGAACAGGATAGTGGGTAGGTTTAGTATTGTATAAACATTTATTACACATAATTTCCCTCAATTATGTGTAATAAACGCTGTGAAACCCTGCACGATTCCTGATGCGCGGAAACCAACCCCTGCTGGCCGAAAAAATGTGAGTGCTGTCCGGATACTAGGTCGGGATGTCTTCAAAAAGGCTTTTGGCGTTGGCCTGAACTAACTGCATGCTTAGAGTGACATGCTTTTGAGCCTGGTCTTCCGTCCAAATTGACAACAATTTCTTCAACTCACTAATGGTTCCTTCACGTTTTTAGTGATTATAGTTGTCTTCATCGTAGCAGTACTTTTAGAATGGTCTCTTATGCGGACGGAATCTTTGACGATGGTGTTGACATAAGATGATGCATAGCCAAGTTCAAGAGCAATGGAGATGGTTTGGCCACCTTCATGCTTACGGATGATTTTCAGCTAACACATGTAAACTTAGTGAGGGAATGAGTCTAGGCTGGCAGCTTCGATTTGCCACGCGCCGCACTTTAACGAATTTTCTCGCAATTGGCGGCATTTTAAGTTACTGGTGTGTTCCGTAAATTCCGTAGCTTTTTGCGTATGTCGGAAATTTTTTACATAAGTCCGGATCTACGTATGTCGGAGCTACGTACGTCGGGGTCCGTCTGTATATATATATATATATATATATATATATATATACATATATATATATATATATATATAGATATATATATATATGTACTACCTGGGTTAACGGCAAATGAGCTCTATATTAGGGCGCCAAATATCTTAACACTGGTCCTAGATAACAGAGTAGGTTAAAACAAATAAACTTTTCTTAGCACATGCAAAGACAGTTGGAAAAAAATGGGCGGGAATAGACAGAAATGAACAAACAATTAATTTGTCAGAGTGTACCACAGAAGGAAGTGACAGAAAATGCTGGAAATTCATAATATCCAATATACGATGCCGAAACATCATTTTATCTTCGTATTTTTATGATTCTAACATGAATTCTAGACAAAACATTCATAAACATAGAATTTGCCACGTCCACCTGGGTAACTCATACGTCTATGAAAGTGAAGTATCGTTTTGAAACAATGAGAATAAATTCTTCAAGACACCGTTAAATTGATCTTCCAAAACTAAATGCATAAAATCTGTGGTAGATGTTTCCTCTGTTCACTGAAATTTTGGAAAGTTAATTAAATAATGTTCCATTAATTTAACATTAGGTAGTTTCCCCACATTATTGGCTTCTCTTTTTATTTTCCACAGACGCAAATGATGAGGCAGAAAGTCAAGCTAAACTTTTTGTTAATGGGGAAAACAGGACATGGCAAGAGTGCAACTGGCAACTCAATTCTTAATAGGATTGTTTTTGAATCGTCTTCCAGTATGACATCAGTAACAAAGGATGTCAGGTCTGCCTATGCAAAGCTCGAAGACTACACATTATTGGTTGTTGATGGTCCCGGTTTAGAAGACACAGATATCAGCAAAGTCGAGAACACGGAAGCAGCTGTAAAAAATATGACGAAAGCTGTAGCTATGTGTTCTGAAGGTGTTGACGCATTTTTATTTGTTACCCGGTTCGGTATCCGATTCACAGCAGAAGATGTGTCCGCATTAGAAACTCTGAAATATTGTTTCGGAGACAACTATTTTAAATACATTATCTTAGTTGTTACAGGTGAAGATTTATTTCAGGTCGCAATGAAAGACGAACACCGTGAAGACAGTTTTGATGAGTGGTGCCGGAAACAGACTGGGCCATTTCGACAGTTGTACGATGATTGTGACGGACGAGTTGTGTTATTTAACAACATAGAGAAGAATGAAGAGAAGAGGCTGGTACAGATACAGCAAATAGTTCAACTTGCACATGACCTACACACCTGTCATGGTCGATACACCGCCGAGTGTTTTGAAAAAGCTAAGGCTGAACGCATGATATTAGAACAGAAAGCACCTATGCTGAGTGAAGAAATTCAAGAAAAAATATGTTTTATTACTGCAACTATTGAACAACTTTCTACGAATCCATCAAACAGTGAAAGGAGAAATATCGAAAAGCTAGTCACGGAGCTGAAGCATGACATAGAGGCTCATGGTGAAGGACTTGATGAGCTGATGAAACTAGTAGAGAAAGTGGAGATACATCTGCACGACACTGTTGAGCTTCGACGAAGATGCTTCAAACACTAGCATAGCTGGGTGATAAAGTCAAGTTATAAATTTGTTAAGAATATTCAGTCAGATGTAGGTACCTGACCTAGCTTAGCAAATAGGTAGCAGATGAACAGATGTGAATGTGTCAGACTCCCCGTAGCGTTAACAGAGGGTTGAAGATAGAGGCTACCAAAGGCAGGCATGAACGAATTAACATCAAAGATTAGATAATCGTGGAAGGAAATTGAAAGAGTTTAATTTCTGAAGAAATGAAGCATTTATTTTATAGCAATGTATCTTATGAAGTTGTGATATCTTCATTCAGAACCCTCCACTCCCAAAGGAGCATAGGCCTTCAACAAACACAAAGTTCTCCTGTCACGTGCCATTATCTCAAGCCCTCTCCACGCTCTCCTCATCACTCTCACCTCCGTTCCCAGCTCTATTCTCCATGCGCCCCCTGGTCCACCTCTGCCTCTTCCGCCCTGGGGGTTCCAGAGCAAGGACCACCTTGTTATGCTTTCAACAGGTTTCCTCAATATGTGTCCTATCCATCGCCATCGTCTTATTCTCATCTCCCGCCCCACGCTGGCAACCCCGTCATACCATTCCAATCCCTCTATTTCACGCAAGCACCCACCCGTGAAAGTCTGTAGCTCCTTGGCCGCCGTCCCTGTTGCTCTCCACGTCCCAGTGCCAGACAACAGGACCGACTTGACATCCGAGTAGAAGATTCTTATTCTCGCGTTGGATCCGATCTCTACAGATATCCATACATTTCCCAACGCAACGAAAGCCCCTCTTGCCCCCTGTATTCCCACTTTGATATCACCGTCTGTCCCTCCAACTCCGTCCACACTGACGCCAAGATATGTGTACGAATCCACATCCTGCACCGGTGTCTCCCCAAGTTCAACCCTGCCATCACCACCTGCATTCACTCTCATTACTCCTGTCACCTCCCTGTGTATCCCCAGACCCAATTGCTGTAACCTCTCATCAAGTGTTTTCAATATGTCCTACATCTGATTACAGCCATGGGACAGAAGAGCCAAGTCATCAGCAAAATCCAGATCACCCAACTGCCTAGTCAGAGTCCATCGGACTCCACCTCTGTTGTGTGCCGTCGATGTTCCCACAACCCAGTCTACCGCTAGTGAGAAAATAAATGGAGACAAGAGGCATCCCCGTCAGACTCCTGTTCTTATCCCAAACGGCCCCGCAAACTGTCCTTCATGAAGAACTCTGCATGTCATGTCTTCATATGTTTTCTTTATTAAATTAATGATCCCCAGGGGAACTCCATAATGCCTCATCAATTTCCAAAGAGATTCCGTGTCCACACTGTCAAATTCCTTTTCATAGTCCACAAATCCGATGTATAGTGATGAATTCCGTTCCAGACTTTGTTCAACTATTACTCCCAAAGTGGCCATCTGGCCTGCACAGGATCTGTCCCGTCGAAATGCAATGTATCTTACGAAGTTGTGATATCTTGTTAACATTATATTTACCAATTTCATTTAAGCACTCATTTCAATAATTAATTAGCATTCAACTGTCGTTACGTCTCTTTTGTTTTTGGAGCATGTCGCGACCACACCTTCTGCATGAGCCCTAACCCAAAACAATCATGTGCTTTTGCAGTGGTGACTTCTATAGCATGATTTTCATGATTTGACTTTTAGTCCCATGTACATCTTTATGTTAGTCCCATGTACTTCTTTATGTTAGTCCCATGTACATCTTTATGTTAGTCCCATGTACATCTTTATGTTAGTCCCATGTACATCTTTATGTTAGTCCTATATGTGGTAAGATGGGATGATATAAATATTTATAGGGACTTAGTGTACTGACTGAGATCAGCTGTGAAGGTATCTGTATCTAATATGTGTAGTGTTTTACAGATAACCTTACTTACTGCCACATATTTATATCTCAGTCAGAATTATTCTGGAATATTGTGTTGGCAACGTTATATGTCTAGGGTTATGCAAATGATGAAGTGTAAGTCACCACAACAACAACAGATAAACAATTTAATTTTTCCACCACACTTGACAATACTTTGACACTCACAAACAGTCAACACTCTAGAAGACTATCTTAAAAGATTCAATGATAAATTTCAGATATGTACATATGTATTGATTTTCTCTACAATAGTGATCCTGATTCAACTACACAGTGAACCAGGCAATATTATAACATGTAATTACAAATATTATGTACACAGATATAAATGTGGTCTTTGCATTGACATACAATATTAGTAATCTATGTGTGTGAGTTGTGATGTGGTAATATGAGGTAATACTGGTTTTGTTCTTCAAGATAGATTCTTATTAGACATCATGACTGCATGTGTTTGTTTCTGTTGGAACGAGTATTGGAGATGTTCTCAGTTCCTGTCATTAAAACAATTAATTACCCCTCTTTAATTAATACAATTCATTTTAAGAGGAGGGGGTACAAATTGTTGAGCTCTGTTGGCCACGAAGGGCTTAACTTTCGTGATGGCGGCAGGCAAAGACTCCTCTGCTAGACTTCTTCACTGGTTCTGAAGACACCTCACTGGTTCTGAAGACACCTCACTGGTTACTACAGGGACCCAAGAGTATGTTGTAGCCTCTGGATTCAGCAAATGCTCAGACCAGGTGCGGCTTCAATAACTAGGACCACAGTCCCTGAAACAAGAAGGATGTACCTCCTACTTCAGAACTAATTTATACTATCTGGCTAGACTGAGCACAATACATCACAAACACAGAGTTCAGAGCTTTAGTTTAACTGCTATCTTCTTCTGAAGCAGTTTACTCCAGTATTAACCTCCCTAATGGTTACTACGCCTCTGCACTTTCAGCTATAAGTCCTTCCATGTCATAAGGTAGGTGTCAGTGTACTATGTGGTAATTCCATGTAGTTTGACTTTTCTCCGACACCTTCTGTTCAGGTTGGAGCAATATATATATAGATATAGGCCTTGTCTCATGTTCGCTACTGAACTGCACATATATACAGACATAAATTATCAATGTACATTCAATTTTCATTAAAAAGAGATCAAATATTTCAACCTACCACAATTCAAGGAAATAAACACAGATACGTTGACTAGCAATGAATGTAGGCACAAATACTGGCACAAATTCCCATCTGCTTATGTTCCAGGCTTTTATTTAGCAAAAATATGAGCTGGCTTCAACGCACTGTTGCTTTATCAAGCTTATTTGAACTAGTGGTCTCGAACTAACGCTATCAATTAACTATATTAACAGACCTAACCAATCAGGTCATCTCTACCCAATCGTTTGAAAAAAGTACTCTTACTTCCGTCTCCCTTGACAACAAAAGATAGCATTTATAGTCCGACTAATCGTGTTTAGCCTTACATATCATTCCATCCAATCAATTCAAATGTAACTTGTGGCCTATTTCCGTACAATGGTGGCCTAAAATTCTGCCACTGAGCGATTCTGATTTTGGTGTTGTCTGACACCCTCACTATTTTCTTTTGGCTATAATTTGTTAATTCCTAGACTATTTGCGTAGCATTTAACATATTATTTGTCAGCAAGTCCTAAGGAACCCAAATATACAAATTTAAAAGAGCTAAGTGGCTGCGTTCAAAATATGCAATTTCTTCTACCTCCTGTTTACTTCGAAGATGTGCTGTCTGGGTACTGTAATGTTTTCAAACGTAAACCAGTATAATGTCATGTTTCCCAATAAGAATTTTGTAAGTTTAAAAACCTAACTCTGGTATGGGTAGTGTTTTTATCACTGTCGATTTGAAAAAAAGCTAGTGCTTGTGGCCTTACACGCGTGATGGTAGTAATTGTGTATCGCGCGACTCGTGTTAGTATTGCCTGTGCCTGCTTTCTGCCCCTCCCTTCTCTCTATTTTTAGTCCATCTGTCTTTTGTTTTTGGTAACATAGTGTAGAAAAAGACATGAATGGAATTTTAATTCTAGGTCAACTTGCGTATTTCAAGGTTTTTCTTAGAAATGGAGTACACTTTTTAGTGTGTTTGGGAAACGCGTGTATACTGCAGAAGGCTTTACTATCAACGTGAAACGTTACAATTTGCAGACGCAGGAGAACACAAGGGGGATTTCGAGTACAGTCATTGTGACAGCACTGTTCTTTACCATTCTTCTTTCTTTTATAGAATTTATTTGTTAGGCTTTACATTTACTTTTTAATTTATATATGTGGATTAGAATTTCTCACGACACCATGCACATCTTTATGTTAGTCCCATGTACATCTTTATGTTAGTCACATGTACATCTTTATGTTAGCCCCATGTTCATCTTTATGTTAGCCCCATGTACATCTTTATGTTAGTCCCATGTACATCTTTATGTTAGTCCCATGTACATCTTTATGTTAGTACCATGTACATCTTTATGTTAGCCCCATGTTCATCTTTATGTTAGTCCCATGTACATCTTTATGTTAGCCTCATGTACATCTTTATGTTAGTCCCATGTACATCTTTATGTTAGTCCCATGTACATCTTTATGTTAGTCGCCTCTTATGACTTAATTGAAGGAACAGCTGTCCTATTCTGTCGTGTTCACCAGTAAGACTTCCTGTGATCTACACAGGAGACTGGCAGGATGAACTCAAATTAAAGTACACATCACAACGTTAGTGCTAGAATTGAAGACATTCCTGTGATGTACGCAGGAGACGGACAGAACGTACTCAAATTAAAGGCAAATAATTTATTGACAACGTGTTTTTGCAAACAGAAATATTAACAAACAGTGTCAGGTATACGCGTTTGACACTCTATCAACAACAACAAATTAAAGTACCCAACACAATGTTAGTGCCAGGATTGAAGACATTCATGTTCTTCAAATTTGTATTTGCTGTGCCAAAATTCAATTAAATTTTTGTTTTCTTCATTTGTGAAATGGGCTGCCCCAAAGCAGTCAGAAAGTGTATCCACTAGATAAAATGTTAACTCCTCTACTTGTCGCAGCAGAGTTTAAGTCCAGCTGACTTTTGAAAGATTACTGAATAAAATACTATAGGTTCTCAGAATTGGCTCGTGACAGAGACACCTACATGAGGTACAGAGATGGTACTTTCTTCTTCTTCTTCGTTCGTCCTAAAAAGGACGTTTGTTACGTTGTGTCGATGTTTACAACAAAGCTGCGATATCTGCGTCTTTCGGCCCGACACATCCGTCTTCGGCATGGCATTTTTGGGACCGGGTTAGCCTTCCCTTTTCGATCCCTACTCTCTCAGCCAGACTGCAGTGATGCAGCCTGTTTCCAGGACCACCACTTGGAGAATGAGTAGGGTCTTGGTCAGCTCTGGTTCGCTCACCCTGACGGCAAGCAGTCAAGCTATTGGTCGCTTACTGCATTCCAGCGGTGGTACAGAGGACGTGAATCCTCTCTAAGGAAATAATCCTGATGACAGTGAGAGTGAATTCCTGGAACTCTTGCGACAATGTCCACTCTGTGATCTCAAACAGACACGCCCCCACTCCCCAAAGGAAGAATTACTCTCTCTCTCTCTCTCTCTCTCTCTCTCTATATATATATATATATATATATATATATATATATATATATATATATATATATATATATATATATATATATATAGCACTAGACAGACACACATCACTAGTGATAAATTTACTCAACACCGTGGTAAAATCACACGCGCACAACAATGACTATTTAGTATTTACATATGGTGAGTATATGTATATTAAGAAAGAAGAAAAGGGTTAAGGGATGATGATGATGACGGTAGTTACAGCAAAGAAATGACAGTAAAATTAAACCCATAACCACATGTGAAATATTGAAAATATAAGGTCTACTCATAACTAAGTCTGGATAAAATAAATTTTAGCGTCCACCTCTAATCTACACTGGTACTAATAAAGTCCTTGATTTCAATACCCTTAATACACGACTGTTCTTGGCTTCAATAAAGAATTAATACGCGACTGTTCTTGGCTTAAATAAAGCATTAATACACGAATTTTCTTGGCTTAAATAAGGCATTAAAACACGACTGTTCTTGGCTTCAATAAAGAATTAACACGACTGTTCTTGTCTTAAATAAAACATTAATACACGACTATTTGTCGTACGGAAGGTCAATAGGTTTATTTGGCCCGTCTGAGTAGAGTGGATGTCGACAGATACGCGAGAAGGTATATAAATAGATTTTTCACAGGTGGTAGAATTGAGGAAAAGATCTGTCTCTGGAGTGGTTTGGTTATCTCTTCCAGCCTATCTGTACGACTGTACTTTATTGCAAGACAGCTTTTGCCTTCCTATCAAGAATAGAGAAGTTAATCTACCCACACACGCACAGCTACATGACAACAAGAAACACAAACGTCAAAAACTAAGGATAAATTGTGCATGGGTCTGACCAACACACAAAGGTAAGTTTCTTTGTAGTCTATTATCATTAAACTCGACAACATCAAAATATCTAAGGAAAAGATCAAAGAGTCGTTTACATGCATAAGAAATAAAGCATAAAAAGGGCACCCTCCCCCGAATAAAGAAAAACCCCAAATTATTGACCCAAAGGTTGAAGGTTAGCACTCTGTTATAGAATGAACAGTATTGGTACCCTATGACACCCAGTAAAATAAGAAAATTTTAGACAAATCAGATATATATATATATATATATATATATATATATATATATATATATATATATATATATATATATATATATATATATATATATATATATATATATATATATATATATACATACTGAAGCACATTAAAAACGCACTACTATTATATATACTGATGCCGAGAAGCTGGAAAAAAAAGGTGTGGGAATGGATTTTCTCCGTGTTTGCCAAGAGGTAGAGAGCGAATGGCTGCTGGAATGAAAAGTGCATGATTCAACCCACGGGTTTGTGTACAGACTACATGAAAACGATGAAAGTTACACGTGCAACACGATTCCCAACAGCTATGACCCTGAAAATGTGTACACGTTGTGGCAGTATACTCGGTATAAAAAGGCCATTGAGACAAAACACCTAGTACTTGTGCTTGAAATGCCACGACTATCTGAAAACGACCGCCAACGAGCCATTGGTATGTTGGAGACCGGAATGAGCTCTCGGGCCATTGCCAGAAGGATGAATTGCCACCACAGCACTATTGTACGTCTCAATGAACGTTACGGAACGACTGGCAGTGCTCGGTATAGACTTCGGAGTGGCCAACCACGAGTTACTACCCCTGCGCAAGATCGTCATATTGTGCTGGGTTACCTAATTAATCGTACTCTCCCGGCAAGTCAAACAGCAAGAGCAATAGTGGGTAGACATGGGCAAGTCTCTTGAATGACAGTCATACGACGACTCAGAGATACAGGCCTTACTGCAAGACGACCTTATGTTGGGCCAAACTTGACTCACAGACATCGTCAGCAGCGCCTGCAATGGGCAGAGCAACATGTCAGATGGACTAGACTGCAGTGGAATGCTGTCCTATTCACAGACGAGAGCAGATTCAACATATCCTTTGCTGATGGACGTATGCGGATTTGGCGACGGTGTGGAGAGCGCTTTGCAGATTGCTGTGTCAAGCGATTTGGAGGTGGCAATATTCACATTTGGGGATGATTCAGTTTTCACCATCGCTTGCCTCTTCACGTCTTCCGTGGAAATGTTAATGCTGTGACATATCGAGATGAGGTTCTGGATGCACTGGCTGCTCCTGCGTTCACAATTTATCCAGACTTGCAGCTTCTCCAGCAGGATAACGCACGTGCATTTTTTTGTATTTTTGGTTTTCTCCCTTGCCTGCACAGAATGCAATTAATTTCATAACAATCAAATGTACAAATTAATGACCAGCATGGATTCATAGGAAAATGAATAAAGATTTCAAATATGTAAACTTGTAAACACTTATATTTACATTTCACACTCTGTTCCTGGATTATACAGGTGGTGCGTTTTTAATGTGCTTCAGTATGTATATATATATATATATATATATATATATATATATATATATATATATATATATATATATATATATATATATATATATATATATATATATATATATATATATATATATATACACACACACAAGAAAAATACTCGCACACTCTTCCAAACAGTGGCCACTCTCACACTCTTACCTAATTGCCTGGTGTGGTAGGTCTGCAAAATCCCTTGGTAATAGAATTAATCCATGAAAATATTATCTAATTAACTTAATATTCTGTCACCCCAGTTGTCGCAGATCCAAATTGGTCCCAGTCCATCCCCAGAAATTAGTTAATGAGGTGGACGCCTAATATGGTGCTTCTCCTAGAAGTGTTATTACCAGTAGTTAAAACTGTGAGATTTCTTGAGGTTCACTCTGTAACGGGAAAAATACTTCCAGTATTGGGAAACATCTGGTTGCTAAAATTGTTCAAATAATGATGATGGTTCTTCTCTTGGCCAACTCTGTGTTAAAACTCCGATTCTGCACAGCGTAGGGGCTAGAGAGGTATTTCTCTCACTGTAGCTAGTAATAATGTAAAAAACTGGGTTTTGTAAGTCCAGTGTTAAAAAAGTATTGTCCTTCAATACTCTATGGCAAGTGTCCGTTCACAAATGAAATTGGTTGGTGACGCACAAGCCAAGAAAAGGAGAAAAATGACAACTCAGTAAAAAGGAAAAAGACCTCTGGACGTCCTTGTAATCAGGTAAGAAAATTCAGAAATGAAAATCTCCACGAACAAATCACTATAAAACACTCTTCCAACAAGAAAAACTGGTTCTGGGACTGCGTTAGACTCTTTCCAAATTCTGACAATGGGGTTAAGAAAACAACAGTATATATCATTCGATTTCTCTGATCTCTAAAGTTGTTAATTTCGCGTCCCGGTGAGACCCAAAATTCAGAAGCTAGGCGTATCAAGATAAAAGACTTACGGTCGGTCTATCGAAGTTTCTCGAAGGGAGTTTTCGACCGGCATCAAAAGACTTTCTGTTCAACTAGCGGGTTTCTCTTTAAACATGCCCGCTTCAGTAGATCAAAGAATATTGGGAATTCTAAACTTTCCTTGCTATCAAACTTCAAAAGGGTCTGTGTTTTCGTCCCTCCCACGTGCTTGCCTGTCTGAGAACTATTATGATTGACAGATGTAGCTCACGTGAGGGGACGAGGTAAACACAGACTGATTTGCTTTCCTATTATGACTGACAGGTCACGCAGTTTGTAAACATTTCGTTAGCTCGTGTTAAAAGAAAAAAAGGCGAGACAAAATGGTACGTTGCAGAAATAGACAGTTGGTATAGATGCATGTTTAGCTAGCAAATCAGAAGGCAACTATTAGGTTGCAATAAGCTATTAGATTACTGTAGACTCTTTTTCCATTTCACGTCACACTGTTCTTGGCTTAAATAAAGCATTAATACACGACTGTTCTTTGCTTCAATAAAGAGCTTGGTAAACTGGGCAAATAATAGATTGGGGCACACTGGCTACTAGTCTGACACTGTCCTGGAACTAAGTACCGTTCACTAGAAAATATTTAATTTCCTGGACCTGCATAACCTGCTTATGGCTGTGAGTTTTCTCCGGAATATTAGCATTCACAAGACTGAGAAATAAAAATACTTATGGATATGAAGACTCGACCACGCTGCCTGCCACGTGGGTTTTGTGATCTGGCGGTTGCAAGGTCACACAAATCAGCCGGACTTACACAGACTGTACAGTCTTTTTCTGTCCGATGGTACACAGTAGTTCTAACAATGTAGAAGCCGTGTACCAGATTCTGTTAACCTCGCACTGTTGAGTTCCCCTGTCAAGTCACGCTAGATGACTGCCCTTGGACAAAAGTGGAAATTCTAACCGCTTTAGATCTAAATGCCTGGTGGTCTGCGAAGCGAAAAAGGATTTGCCAGCCAAAATCCGTACTTTTAAATGGCTTCCAATCTCGCGGTCACGAGAGCATCCGTGGTTAATTATTAACCAACAAGAACTGTAACTTAACTTAAATAATCCAAGTAAGTCTGTTAGTAAAATTTAAAATTTATTTTGTACAAGTTTTCACTGAACTCAAAATTGATTTTGGAAATAACATTAATAAAATCACGTGTTAACTCTTCACAACTAACTACATTCTATAAATTTATAAGGGCATTTCTCCTTTCTTGGCTGAACTTAATCTTGTTGTAGACTGTCTTTAGTTAGGTTCAATATACATTTTTCACAGTTCATGAAATCAAGTCATTCACTGATTTTAAAGTTGCCTATCTAGATGCACCGAGTTATCATCATAACGTCTTAGTTTCTTTGTTTGAGTTAATGCTGGTTACAGACTGGACAGTAGCCTTGTATTGCTACTTATCTTCACTTTTTGTTTTAGTCTGGTACAAGATGGTCTGGATAGAAAATATCCACTGTGTTTCTTCCAGACAGTAGATACTGGGTGGCTGTCCCTCTAGACTTAAAGGACACTTGCACCACTAGCTTCTTCAATTGTGGCTGGCACTTTAAAGATGTACTTTTGTTATAGGATGTAACCTGAAATACAGTTGGTTAACCATTGTATTGTCTATCTCTATCTCTCTATCACAGATGTAGGGGATGAGAGACAGTTTCAGACAGTGTGCAGGTAGACGCACAGGGCATAATAAATCAGTAATAACACAATCTAGTTCACTGTGAATATAGTCTTTCTCCAATTCCTTGGTTATAGCTATCTGTCATGATTCGCCACCATACAGTTATTAGGTCTTGTGGAAAATACTATGTAATATCTTAATCAATACAGGAATGCAATTGCTTTCATCGTTTCCTTTGTTCCTGGTGTGTGTTCCATTCCTTCAAGAAATAATTCTTTAAATGCTTTTCTAAAACTATGAACACACTTTCTGCTTCCATTCTCAATTTATCTGAATATAAACAGGCTTGTAATGCCTACAGTAATTACACAGTGGTCTATAACATAGTTACACACTCCCTAACGCACAATTTGATCAATTATATATATATATATATCCATTCTTTCTTACCCTCATGTACATACAGTCGAGCTGTTAATGGTCATACAGTCCACTCTCAGATGCAGAAGACAAAGGAAATCTCACTGACAGACTGGCGCTCTTACTGTAGTTTGAAAATTGTGTGGCCTCCATTCGAACGAGGGCAAGGCTTTATATAGGTCACGGCAGAAAGTCGCGGAGGGCAATAAGGCTGAAGTGTGTTGCAATCTCAAATACCGCCGTAATTTTGTCGAGATTTATGGAAAATTAGGAATCTTAAAATCTTCCTTATTCCTGGAGCGATTTCCTTCATCTTAGGCTTAAAGTACGCCCTGGGTTATTTTATCTTGTTAGATAATTGTCTTTCCTACGTCCATCTTTTCATAGGCGTAGCATAAACAGCAAAAATTTCGACTTGTCTGATGTCTCGATGCATTCCACTCAAATTTCCTCTGTTATTATAATACTTTTCGTTGAAGTCTTTGTACGTTCTTATACAGGAACAGTCCTATTATAAAATTATTGACCTCCTCGATGCGGTACTTCGCTCATAATTCTCTAGTTTACCTCAAATTCTAACAAGGTTGCACAGAGTCGAAGCCTGCCATGTTAGCCTAACACGTTTGTAAGCAATATGCATAAGGGTGCCGTTTCATTGGTCCGTCTAGCATACACTGTTATGGCGTACCGTTTGAGTATGAATGACGTCTTGTGAATCAGAATTCACGACAATTTCCATCAACTTGCAATCTTCTCATTGTGATCTTTGTGGTGAAAAATTATAATCCACATATATAAATGAGAAAATAAATGTAAAGCCTAACGAAGTAATTTAATAGAAGGAAAGAAGAATGGTAAAAGACCAGTGCTTTTCCCAATAGCGTACACCTGCGTTGTAGAACGCCATAATGACTGAACCCGAGATCCCCTTTTTCTTCTTCGTCTGCATAACTGTAACGCTTCCACGTTTGATAGTAAAAGCCTACTGCATAAACTACACGCGTTTCTAAAAATAAAACTGGTGCTGTATTTCTTGGACGACCTTGATAGACACACTGCTTAATGACCTAGATATAATATTACATTAATGTCATTATATACACTACGTTAACCTAAAAGACAGACGGGCTTAGAAGAGAGAGAGAGAGAGATGCACGGAGGAATGCCAATCCCACGTCGTCTCGCGATTTAAAAACATAATGCCACCCCACGCGAAAGGCATGCAGGCTTGATTTTTTTCAAATAGACAGTGATAAAAAACACTAACGATACGACGTAAGGTTTTAAAAAAACATGTTTAATGCTTATTAGGAAACATGACACAATACTGTTTTACGTCTGAAATCCTGACTTTATACTGACAGAACAGTCGAAAAGGCAGGACAGGTGGCGGTTTGAAAAATAAAAAAAACAAATACACGACTAACCTAGAATAATACATATTTTGAACGAAGCCACTTAACCCCATTAAACTTATATATTCTTGTACCTTAAGACTTGCTGACAAAGAATATGTTATGTGTTACGCAAATGGTCTGGTACTTAATAAATTATAGCCAAAATACTATAGTGAGGTTGTCTGACAGCAGAAGATCATATTTGCTCATAATGGCTGTTTGAACAACACTGCTTTAGGGGAATGAGGCCAACAAGTTAGATACGATTTGATTGGCTGTAGAAATATGTAAGGCGAAACCTGATTAGTCGGACTGCAAATACTAGTTGGTTGTTAATGGTTACGGTAGGATGGGTAAAGTTTTTTCAAAGGCTCTTGTAAACATGGTCTCACTGGTTAGAGCGTTCGATATAGTCAAATAGAAGCGTCAGTTCAGGGCCAGTTTTGAAAATAAATTTTATGAGAAGCCAGTGCGTTGAGAGCAAGCTAATATTTTTCTAAATAAAAGCCTGGGATAAGGCAGATCAAAATTGTGCCAGAATTCATCGCCAGTCAACGTACTAGTGTATATTTCCTTGAATTGTGGTAAGCTAGACATGTTTCCTATATATATATATATATATATATATATATATATATATATATATATATATATATATATATATATAATATGAAAATTGAATATGAATTGATACATTTTGTCTGTATGTGTGTGGTTCAGTAGCAAACAGAAGGCAAAGCCTAGATATTGCTCCACCCTGTAAAAGCTTGTCAGAGAGGAGTATAACTGCAGTGGCATATATGGGATTGCCATTTAGTAACATGACACCTATCTTATTGTATAGAAGGAATTACAGCTGGATTTGCAGAGGCGTTGTAACCATTAGGGAGAGGAATACTGGTATATTGTCACATGAGAAGCTAGTAGTTGGCATACAGCGCTGAACTCTGTGTTTGTAATGTCCTGTACTTCAGTGTGGAAATAGATATTATATATTAGTTCTGAAGAAGGAGGTACAACCTTCTTATTTCAGGGACCGTGGTACTGAAGTATTAGAGCAGCACCTGGTCTGAGTTTTGCTGGATCCATCGGGCTGGCAGCAGACTCCTTGTCCAAGATATTGACGAGTGGTGTATTTCAAGATAACTGAGAAGCAAGCAACAACGGGCTGATCACCCGTTTGCCAGTCACTTCGATTACGGAAACAACAGCAAATGGGTTGATTTGCCGTTGCCCTAAAGACGCCACTAGGCGTGATGGGAAACAATGGCAGGGAAAACCTATCTGCTGTTGCCCTAAGACGCCACTAGGCGTAATGACCACTGACTGCTTTGACGGTCGGTGGCAAAGGACGGAAGAAGAAGAAGAAGAGAAGCAAGCGAGCAGAGTAGACAGTTTTCCTGCCGCAGACACCTAAGTTAAGAATTCGTCAGCCAGAGCAGCTCACCCTTGTATAACGCACCTTTAAAAATTGACTGTAATACTAAAGCAAGAGGGAAAGTTAGTGTTTTACAAATAAAAGAACGGTGAACCCGTCAAGATTATTTCCACCATTAACAAACACATGAAGTCGTGATGACAAACAACAACATAGCTTCAAAAGCCAGTATTACCTCTTAATACCAGAGCATAACACTACACACATATTGTAATAATATTCTATGTCAGGACAAAGATCCTTTGTATAATTTGTGTACATAGACATTGTATTTACATTTGATTGTGATTCCTGATTCACTCTGTAGTTGGATCAGGATATCTATTCTTGAAAGAAATTAATACATAATTTAAACGTTAACACTTGACTTACTTAAGCTAGTCTTCTAGAGTGTTATATGTATGTGCTTGTCATAGTGTTGTAAAGTGTTGTGAATCTTAAATAAAGTATTTATCTGTATGTTGTTGTTGTGAACTTACACTTCATCATTATCATAACCCTAGACATTCAACGTAGTCATCACAATAGCCCAGAATAAGTCTGACTGAGGTCTAAATGTGGTAGCAAAGTAAGGTCATCTGTAACACACTACACCTATTAGATACAGATACCTTCACAGCTGATCTAAGTCAGTACACTAAGTCCCCTATAAATATTTATATAATCCCAACTTACCACAATCTTCCACCAAGTTGTAATCTTCTCAATGTGAATTTCCACCAACTTGCAATCTTCTCATTGTGAATTTCCACTAACTTGCAGTCTTCTCAATGTGTATTTCCACCATTTGCAATCTTCTCATCGTGAATTTCCACCAACTTGCAATCTTCTCATTGTGAATTTCCACCAACTTGCAATCTTCTCAATCTGAATTTCAACCAACTTGCAATCTTCTCAATGAGAATTTACACCAACTTGCAGTCTTTAAATGTATATTTTCTAAACTAAATTACACTCTCATTGAAAAAACGCGCATTTTTTCCATTCTTTTAATGGCAGGTGGTTGATAAATATGTATGCTTTTTTTGTTTTAAACTAAATTTCTGGAATCTTCCCCATTTATATTTGAAGCAGTGTCATTGACAGGGATTTTGACTGAATAACATGAACCGCTCCTGAGATAAACCCTATGTGGATGGGAAGACGCGAAGCTCCTGACCGGGTTGGAATGAAAATATACAGGCTCCCTAGCCTCGCAATGACGTGTAATTGGGTCGAAGGGCTGAAAGCCCAAGTGCGGCTGGTCTTATAGCGAAATGTCGCGACAGTAACTCTGGGTTACACTTACAAGCATAACAGACAGGGGCCTTTTAGTGCATAATCAACCGCAGTCTCAACCTCGTATGTTTTCCTATGATCGTAACTAGATTATTGAGTTAGAACTAGCCGATAATAAAGAAAGTAAATTATAAAGTGAGTTGGGCTATGATTATCCCCACAAATATGGGTAGTTATTAGGGAAATTAAGATATAAGAAATGTTTTAAAGAAAGAAACTGGAGATGAACGAACGTAAAATTTAGGATAATAAAGACAAAAAACCAAAAGCAAAATGGTTGAATTTTCATTCCGTCACAGATGTATATGTGTGCGTGTGTGAAAAAAGTTCAGTTGTTCTAACATTTTTTGTTCAGTTTGTATGTCTATATGTGGAAGCTGAAAGCATATGGAAAAAGAAAACTTGATACGTGGAAAATTGAACATAAAAAAACACACGAACACTAAAATATAAACTGAAACGTCTAAAACTCTGGAACTGCAAGTCTTATAGTGCAACAAATATAACTAATTCAATGCCTTAAATCTGAGATAAAAAAAGTTCAAATGCAAAACAAAATGCTGAAGCAATTTTCACAGAAATCACCTGATGTGTGACTCATGTTTTGCAGGCGACACAGTAGCTCATTTAGCGCACAGCCTGAACAATTGTTCTCAGCCTGTCACTTAAAGACGATGTTATGTTTTCAACGGGTAACAGTAAAGGATCCCGTTACACTCCCATTGAGGCATACTGGGAATATGGTGTTAGGATAGGGTTCCCATTCTTCCCGTTTTTCCCGGGACAGTCCCGTTTTTTGATAAAATGTCCCGGTGTCCTGAATTTATTCCAAATGTCCCGTTTTTTAAGGGTCCTTCCTGAAAAAAAAAATCTTTGGGTAACGGATTTTATTCCGTGTTTTAGTAGTGTTACTTTATCAATTTCCGGTTACAGTGAACCCTCGGTTTGAATCTCGAACAAAAATTCGAAAGTCGACCAAAACAGTGTTCAGTGGGCATCTACCAAATGATTTAATGCGTATTAGCATTATTATACAGTATTTTTATCGTTTTTCATCCGCATAATGCCGAAACGTAAGTGCAGTATAAATGATAACATTACAAGAAAATTTCCCTTCATTAAAGGTGTAGATGAAAATGTGGAATGTACTTTATGCAGCTCTAAATTTTGCATTTCCCATGGTGGTCGGTCAGACGTAGTCAAACACGTGAAAACGAAAAAACATAAATATGCTGTTGAAAGTAAGGCTTCCAACAGCAGTATAAGTCATTTCTTAAATGCGAAAACCCAGAGTGAAAAGGAAATGGAAAAACAGTTATCATTGGCAGCACAGGAAGCAACCTTCGCTTATCACACGGCGGTGCATAACCACTTAAAAGTCCATGGACTGCACAACAGCCATCGTGAAAAAACTTTTCAACGATAAAGTGGAAGTTGTGTTAGTTAATGTGTGTATTTTTATACCAGTATCTTATTTTAAGTGCAACATATAATATATAATAGATTTATTTGTGCTTTACCTTAATTTTTAACATGTCCCGTTTTTTTACAAAATGTCCCGGGTTTTTTAGGTAAAAATTTGGAAATGTCCCGGTTTTTAAACAAAACATTATGGGAACCCTATGTTAGGACTATATTTTCTGGCCCAAATGGCACACTAGGGGTATTGTGGTCAGCATCACGCCGGTCACCGTAACTGTCCCAGAGTTGCTGTGGTACCAAATTCATGTGGCTGAATCGACCTCGGAGCCGTTTACGGTCTAAAAGATCCCACCTCAACTAGGGATAGAACCACTGGCCATCGAACTAGGAAGCCAGTGCACTAACCACTCGGCTACCACGGATCAAGGCGTCGTGAATTTTGAGGTGCTGAATTTGAAGTCTAATGTGACCGTGTGGCCAGAAAGATGTATTTGTAGACGGCGTAATTGTTGTCGATCTTGTCTACGGTGTATATTTGTGCTCATGCTGGCATTCTCACATAAGGAGTTGAAAGGTAATTAATCTAAGAATTTATTTAATGTTCACGGATCAGTTGTGATCTTGTGTTAATATTTGTTCGAGATTACCTATAAAAAAAAGTCCGTTCGGAAATTCGTGCCCACAGAAAGCGTCAATATTCTCCAAAACTGTTTTTTGTATGGACATGAATTTTTGCATGCAGTCTTAGATTTTCCAAGCAGTTAAGATTTTGCAATCATTACATCCACAGCTGTCGCGGAATTTGCAAAACGGCGATTTTCTTTGATCTTCTTGGAACTTTTGCCTAAATCTGCCCGTAACATTAATTCTTACAGTAAATCACAACATTCGTGCGACAAGACGGTTCAAAGGCGTGTCCTGAATGTGTGATTATTGTTCACGTGATTTTGATACGACGAATGATGTTTTGATAATGAACCATGATAGCAATCAATCATCAGGAAGCTATGACGAATCGTAACTGTTTATGGGTTATTATAGATTGGCATATGAAATTAGTTTATCACAAACGAAGAAATGCGATTGACGTGCCTCATTCCGAATCGGACGACTCCAATAAGTTCACAACAGTTATTGGTTGGATAAACTGCAAGCCATCTCGCTGCCAGTAATCTTTTTCTTCCTGTTGCACGTGTTCTTCACAGTTAGCCCAGTACTCTGTGTTTATTCGTGAAAGGGCCTCACGAGTCATGTCTTTAACATCGCACATTTTAAAAGTGGTCTTCTGGGCGGCCACTTGCCCTTTAACTCTAGCCCAAACCAGCTCTATTATGTTAAGGTGAGAATGGTAAGGTGGGATTCGAAGAGAAACATGACCCTGCTCTTGGATGATTTTATCAATCAGATACAATTTTGTCTTATTCCTCTGTCTTACAAGCTGCAACAACTCTAGTTTTAAATAGCTGTTGTCAGCGAAGATATTTTCATTCACAAGCCACCTCCTGATTTCGTCTTTCGTTCTTGCCGAAGTGGGAGCTTTATCCTCCTGCGCTAGAACATTATGATAGGACGCATTATCCATCACCAGGCAAGACGGCCTAACTAGAGTCGGGAGGAGTGTATTCACTATCCAATCTCGAAATATTTGCCCATTCATTTCACTGTGGTAGTCCCTACCATCTACAGACTTTGATTGAAAAATAAGCTCTGCATCACGGACAAGCCCATTCTGTCTGCTGCCAGCATGTGCTAATATAATGCGTTGACCTTTGCTGCTGGGAATTTTCCTTCTATGGTCTCCGCCAACAGATTGCCATTCTTTCTCGTTCGTATGATGAACATTAACCCAAGATTCGTCCAAATACATATATCATAGTCGTCTTACCTTCTCTCACGAATCTGCCTAAGGTATTTGCTTCGAGCTGCAACCAGATGTGGTTTTTCACATAAAAAATTTCTTCCGCCAGACGTTTTTCTAAAAGTGAAGCCGACACTTCTGACAAGTTGCCAAAGAGTTGTTTTTGAGACGTTACTATCGCATTCTGCTTGCAGCCGACTTTTCAGCATGCGGAGAGTAACAAGCTGATTGGCTTTAAACATCTTCAAAATCAAACGTCTAATGACATCCTTGTCAAAATCATCAATTTTTTCTTCCTTCCTTGCTTAACCGCAGCCTCTGTACAATCACCGTCCTGTTGTATCCAACGTCGAAAAGATCTTCTATCCACACCCAGGGCCTTTCGTGTTCTCCTACCTGGTTCTTGGATATCGTGGTATAAACAACCCATCTTAGCCTCTCTGCGAAAATGCCTGTACAATATAACAGTTACCTTCTGCAAAGTGATAGTAGGGAACGTAGCAAATTTCAATAACATCCGTCAAGGGGTTGCAAAGTTACAACGTTCAATGTGTGAGCACGAATTTCCGAACGGACAATAACAATAAGTTATTTGAGGGGAAGATTGGTTCAGAAAAAAGGTCGGATGGAGTGCTTCAGTAGCATGTTGTGAAAGGGGACGATAGGACTAAAGAAATAAACTACAATATGTAACATGCATACAGGTAATGATATTGACTTTAGATCGCTAATATTCTGACTCAGATGTTCAGTAAAGGCGACATATGTTTCATGGTAGCTGCATGTGGTCGGTTTTCTGAGGAAATTCTGAACTAATCTCATTCAGCTGTTATCTATAGCTACAATACTTTATGAAACAAAAATCGACAAAGTTTGCACGCAGATAAAATGTACTCGGTTACTAGTTCAGCCCAGGAGTCGAGTACAGTTTAATCGTATACTTTAGCTCTTTAAGATAAGTAAAATGTAAATTAATTAAAGTACGTACAATTTGGTATTTTTAGTTAAATAGAATAGAAGAGGACATGGCTTAGCTCATATAGATGATGAGTTTAACTTTACAACTTGACTTTAGCTTTGTGAGTCTAACTAAATTTACGTTTCCTGACTTACATTTAGTCTCAATGAGTTAATTAGCATTTCAGTTCACTGAGTTATGTAGAGCTCAGCCCATTTGATTTTCGAGAGTTGGCTTCTATAAATTATTCTGTATAGCTCACTTCACTGAGGGAAATGGCTGTTTGGCCCATTTTTTCAACTTGAAGCAAGAGTGAAATATTTAGCAATTGTTTTCATGATTGGCTGCTTGTTATGAAGCACGGTTTTCTCAGTCTCAGAAGCTCTCGGTTCCGATACACCATTTAGTCATAGTACACTCTACACCAGGTGTCGGTAACCCGGGTGCTTCTACTTTAGTATGTATACTGAAGCACATTAAAAACGCACCACCTGTATAATCCAAGAACAGAGTGTGAAATGTAAATATAAGTGTGTACAAGTTTACATATTTGGAATCTTTATTCATTTTCCTATGAATCCATGCTGGTCATTAATTTGTACATTTGATTGTTATGAAATTGATTGCATTCTGTGCAGGCAAAGGAGAAAATCAAAAATACAAAAAAATGCACGTGCGTTATCCTGCTGGAGAAGCTGCAAGTCTGGATAAATTGTGAACGCAGGAGCAACCAGTGCATCCAGAACCTCATCTCGATATGTCACAGCATTAACATTTCCACGGAAGACGTGAAGAGGCAAGCGATGGTGAAAACTGAATCCTCCCCAAATGTGAATACTGCCACCTCGAAATCGGTTGACACAGCAATCTGCAAAGCGCTCTTCACACCGTCGCTAAATCCGCATACGTCCATCTGCAAAGGATATGTTGAATCTGTTCTCTTCTGTGAACAGGACAGCATTCCACTGCAGTCTAGTGCATCTGATATGTTGCTCTGCCCATTGCAGGCGCTGCTAACGATGTCTGTGAGTCAAGTTTGGCCCAACATAAGGTCGTCTTGCAGTAAGGCCTGTATCTCTGAGTCGTCGTATGACTGTCATTCGAGAGACTTGCCCATGTCTACCCACTATTGCTCTTGCTGTTTGACTTGCCGGGAGAGTCAATTCCTTAGGTGACTCAGCACAATATGACGATCTTGCGCAGGGGTAGTAACTCGTGGTTGGCCACTCCGAAGTCTATCCCGGGCACTGCCAGTGGTTCCGTAACGTTCATTGAGACGTACAATAGTGCTGTGGTGGCAATTCATCCTTCTGGCAATGGCCCGCGAGCTCATTCCGGTCTCCAACATACCAATGGCTCGTTGGCGGTCGTTTTCAGATAGTCGTGGCATTTCAAGCACATGTACTAGGTGTTTTGTCTCAACGGTCTTTTTATACCGAATATACTGCCACAACGCGTACACATTTTCCCCGTGTTAGCCATTCGCTCTCTACCTCATGGCAAACACGGGGAAAATCCATTCCCACACTTTTTTTTGCCAGCTTCTCGGCATCAGTATATATAATAGTGGTGCGTTTTTAATGTGCTTCAGTATATATATATATATCTTCGTTGTTGCAGGTAGCTGGAACAAAGGAAAGCATTTTAACAATAGTTCTGACAAATTTACATGTTTATAGGAGCAACCACACAGTTATCGTGAGCAATGGGACAACCGGCTTCTAAAGAGACAGAAGTGGAATGTGGTTTGTTAATAGACATATTAAGTAATTATCATAAAGTAATTACTAGGAGAAAGTACCACTTATAAAATAAGTATTAATAAAAGAGTACGTAAAAATTATGTTAAAGTAGGTTTAGCAAAAAATGAGTCGAAAAGTGATGTATAACAAAAGATAGCAAGACCATAAGAAAACAAAGCTGTAAAGGTAGACATGCTCATAGATTCCTGAAAGAGCCATTCAGATAGTGTCAATGTAAAGACGTTTGTAAAAATATCCATAGTTCTTGTACTGGCTATCACAGGCAATTACAGCTGCAAGCGACTAAGGAACGAGTTAGCCTCCAAAGTATTTGTATTCACTGATTACTAGATGACACGCAGAGTCCTTCATGAAGGAGAACTTATAGAACCGTTTAGGAATAGAACGGGAGTGAGACAGGGATGCCTCTTGTCTCAATTTCTATAGCAATAGATTGGGTTATGAAAACATCGATATTACACAATAGAAATGGAATCCAGTGGAATCTGAATAAACAGCTTGATGATCTAAATTTTACAGATGACTTGGCTCTTCTGTCCCATAACCATAATTAAATGCAAGATAAAATACAAATTATCCATGAGAGGTCACAACAAGTGGACTTGAAGATACACAGGGACAAGACAAAGATTATGAGAATAAATTCAAGAAATGATAACAAGGTTGAACTTGAAGAAACACCACTAAAAGATGTAGAATCGTACACATATCTTGGTAGTAATATAGAAAAAGTTGGATAGACAGACAGTGGTATCAAAATAAGAATACATAAAGCAGGAGGAGCTTTCATTGCACTGGGAAACATATAGAGAACAAGAGAAATCAAGTCCAATACGATAATAAGAATCTTCAACTCAAATGTCAAGTCAGTCCTGTTGTATGGTTCTGAGACATGGTGAGCAACCAAAACAACAACCAAAAAGGTACAGACTTTTATCAACGGGTGCTTACGTAGAATAGAAGGACTGAAATGGTATGACAAAGTCACAAGTGTGGAATTGATAATAAGAACCAGACAAGTGCCAGTGGAACAAGAGTTGAGAAAAAGACGCTGGCGATGGATGGAACACACATTCAGGAAACCAGTTTATAGCATTACAAGGCAGTCCTTATTCTGGAATCCTTTGGGAAAGAGAAGCAGAGGTAGAACCAAAAAAAAAAAAAAACATGGAGAAGAGAACTGGATACAGAGGTGAAAATGATGAAGAAAACATGGAAAGAACCTGAGCATGTGACGAAATGGACGACCTCATCACGATCTCGGTTTCTCTCCGGTAGTATAGGTACATTTGTGGTACTGATTTTTATTATGTGCTGTCAATTATCGCACTTATCTTTCTTTCTTTTTCTGCTTGTGTGGCAAATATTTTGTAGGTGCAAACATTTGTTGACACTCCTCTCTGTGATATTACCTGTTTGTTACCCGGTCATGCTGGCTTGCGGTGAGCAACTGAGATAAGATAGTCGCCTGCGTGTTTAGATTGAACGGCTGATAAGACGACTCGTTTGGTAACTGACACAGCGTTATTTTGCAGTGCATCTTATGTCTTGTGTTCGTTGAAAAAAACCCAGTGGGAAAGGCCGAGATTAGCCGAACTGGTGGGTCAAGTGACTACCGGAAGTCGGGGGAAAAAGGGCGCAAAATTAGTGAGTGAGAACTAGCCTTCGTCCAGGAAGGACTTATTTTTCCCTAATTCCAGCGAGATCGCTGTGTGGTTTATATTGTAGAGTGTAAACTGAGTGCCTGCCATATTTTCGGACCTTGGTGATAATTACGTTGTAATTCTAGATCAGTGAAGGGTCTAGGTCGTAGTGTCTACAGGCCGTAGTTTGATAAGATGTCGATGATTTTTGAGTGTGTCATTGCCATAGTTTTGCCGCTCGAATGAGCGATATTCAAAGCAGTCATTTTTTATAAGTCGTACCTTTATGTATGAAGGTGATAATTTAAGATGCTAAGGCATGTTTACAGTGGTTTTCTCATTATTATTATAAATCCACACCGCAGTGGTGTAACCCGTGGAATGTTCTCCATGATAAGTGGTTCTTGACAGCTGAGGAGCTCTTATCCGGTTCTTTTGTGAGCCTAAAGGCCGTGGGGGCCAATATTTTACAGTATAGAGGGCTAGAAGTTTCTATGCTCACATATGAGAAGTTTATAGCAGCGTGTGTTCACGTCTTCAGGTTTTCCAGTTTTCATGGCAGTGTTTTTTTTGTTTTTTTGTTAAACAGTAGCAGTGAACTGTTTTCGTTCAGGTGTTGACCCGGTCGCGGTATTTGACCTTGTTTGGAAAGAGGTGTTGCGTGATAAATTCTCGCAACATCGTTTTATTTCAATATCTGTTTTATAACGCAAGGGCAACAACTGCTTGGAATTTATAGTCACTTTTCTCGGTAAGCATTTGTCTTCTCGCGTTGGTATCGAATGCAGTTAACTTTTGAGCTGTGGTCATTTTTGCGCTGGACTGCGCATGACTTGTCTTGTTGTTTGGTCGAGCGGTTTCCGCCCACCACTAGTGGGAGTGAGCGATTTGGAATGGCGAAAGAGATGCCTCGTTGAAGAGGGGATCTCCGCTATTTTTGTTCTGTCAGGGATGTGTAGTCCTCTTAATGGATATTTCGTTTATTCGAGATAATACCTCTAGTGTTTCCCACATGTCGGGAGGCGTGATATTTCTGTGTATTTCATGAAAGCAAGGTAAATTGACTCTTTCATTAACTCTATTGATTTTGGGTCGTGAGCGATTTCGATTCATAGCCTGTCTGCGAAAGTCGTCGTCACGAGATGTTTTCCTAGCCCACATGTCGCTGCATTGTACTGCATCGGTTGATGCAGGTACCAAGGACCATTACTTGCTACTTTGTTAAATGAACTAGGTTTGGAAAACCTTTATTATCTAGAGGATATTTTTTGAGGACATTATTTATACTTCGGCAGACGTGTCTGTCTTGCTGAAGTCAAACTAAGGAGAGTGAACTGATCTCATACATCTGGTTATCTCCTGGCTGTTATAGAAAAGGATGGAGTTGTTCACCTGACTACATTTACAGCACTTTGAAATATAACATGCATCTGACTCATCATTGTAATGCTGTCTACCGTTTATTGCTGTATTGAATGTTGCTGTGATAATGACTGTTTGATGTGCCTACACATTTGCGTAACCATTTTGTCACTGTGGCGTCCACAATAAATAATGAAGAAAAACGTCAACGGCTGTTTCAAGACTCATTGACTTTATACGTCGTGAGTTTACTGACGTCCTATGTGGATTGCCCTGTTATTGTTGCATGAACATTGTTTTGACTGAACACATCTACACCTTACACAAAACCAGACATGCGGATGCCATCCATCATCATATAGCATCACGCATCATTTGGTGGCCATAAGCTGGTTTGATTCTGGTACTAGCAAACACGGGGTCCCTTACCCACTTCATTTTCAACAAGAATTCATCAGCATCCTTCAAGAAATTAACATTCTTCAATACAGTCAACATCTTCAAAATTTTCAAAGTACTCGGCGTTGCCCGGTAAAAGTCAAATTTCAATTTTTTGACGGAAACAAGAATTTGACAGTACCCGGCGTTGTTACATGTTGCCGGATAACTCGGACTGCTGTTATCTTTTACGCAAGTCAAGCAAGTTGCTGCTGTCAAGGTTCCAGTGCTGTCGTTTTTTGAGAAGGTCAAGTGCCGGTTGAAACGGGTTGTTTTCTGAAGAAGGCCAAGTACCGATTTCCATCAACTTACTTTTGGATTAGAAGGTCAAGTGCCGAAACAACTCAACACACAGTATTTCAGAAGCTCTTGTACCATCGTGTTAGCAGTGGAAGCAGTTCAGATGTGCCATCATCGTTGGAGCTTCGCTCTTTAGGACGTTGATTGACATCCGTTTTTCTGCTGTTCTACGATTGGAAGCCTATAAGTTAAGTGGCCTGTTTGTATGTAAACTGTGCCCTTATACTTCTGCTGAGTCTTCTGTGTATCATCTCATTCTATATGTTATATGTTTATATGTTATTTGTATATTTATATGTTTATATTTCAGCGGGTTCTCGGTTGGGTGGTGTCTCCGTTAGATTATGCCACGTCATAGAGGTCGTCTATTGTGAGCGTTTTCTGTAAGGTTTGCAAATTTCCGATACTGGAATTTGCTAAGCGACTTCTGTTGCTATTTATGTTAGTTGTGATGACATGTTTTAATATTGTTTTCGTTATTATTTCGCATTCTTTAGTTTTGTTTTGATTTGTTTGTGTTTGTTAGCCTACTCTTGTCTATAATTTAGTTTCATACAACATTTTTGTTTATACACTGTGGTGTCATGTATTTTGTTTAATTCTATCGCAGATATCGTCACATTTTTTGTGATATTTCATTAATTTCTGCTTTATTTTTAGTTGATTTCTGCGAAAGTTTTTGTATTGTTGCTGATCTTTGTTATTGTTTACATTGTTATTGTTTACATTGTTTGTATTGTTTACATTTTCAATGTTTACATTCTGCATGTGTTTACATAGTCATTGTTTACAGTTATAGTAATTAGTTAATGGGCTATGCTAATGCACTGTTACTACTACACTGATGATAAATGAATGATGAATAGTGTTGTGCACTATTGAATGAGAAGTGCACTTATGATCAAGAATTGATTGGTGATATTTCATATACAAGTTCTTTGATTGGAGACTTGTTTCCCACAGAGACTGGGATAATATAAGGTGATGTGAATATACAAGTGCTTAATTAAGACTTGTTACACTTAGGTTTGAAATAAATTAGTTAATTATTTCAGGTTTTGGACGCATATGTTAGACAACATGTCTACATTTGAGCACTTTATTGAGCAGGGTAAATTGCTTGGGAAGACTGGTGATAAGTTAGAAGAATTTGCAACTGCTCGATATGATAAAGCAATGGAAGCTGAACAAAAGAAACTGCAGATGCAGGTGGATGAAAAAAGATTCCAAATGGAAATGGAAAAACAAAAAAGGGAATCAGAAGCTGAGGAAAGAAAACTCCAGCTAGAAGCTGAAAGACTTCAAAAAGAGGCTGAGAATAAAAGACTTGAAAAAGAAGCTGAAAATGAAAGACTTCAAAAAGAGGCTCAGGCTGAGGAAAGAAGATTACAGAGAGAGTCTGATGAGAGGAAAGAGAAAGCAAAAATGGAACATGAAGAAAAGGTCTTAGCTTTAGAGTTGGAAAAATTGAAATTGACAAGCATGAGTAATGGTAATGATTCAAACAAGGGTTCATCTTCTGGTAAGGCTAATAATGATACTTTTAAGATTAAGTTACCAACATTTAGTCCTTCCAGCGATGACATAATGTTCTATCTGGACAGATTTGAACAAGCATGTACAGCTCATAACATAGACAAAGCAAAATATGTTTATCAGTTATCAGGGATACTGACAGGTAAAGCTCTAAGTATATTAAATATGGTGGATGAACCTGACAAGAACAATTATGAGGTTGTCAGGGCCGCTTTGTTAAAGAAATATCAGCTTAACGAAGACGGCTATCGTCTACAATTTAAAAACCTGTTACCTGAAAATGGAGTTGAATTCTCCGAGTTTATTGCAAGAATACGCATTACTTTCTCACGATGGGTTGAACTATCTAAGACGGAAAAAAACTTATGAAGGACTTATGGACTTAATACTTAGAGACAAAGTCATGTCGTCTGTCAATGAGTCTTTCCTTGCTTTCCTTCATGAACGTAAACCTAAAACAATAAAAGAAATGGAAGATTTCTGTTGCCAATACGTAACTGCGCACCCACACATAACCATGGGTAACTCTAAGGTGAAAGAAGGTTTACCAGTTGCTTCGGCAGCTCCGTATGGTCAAAACTTTGCTCGTAGATCCCAACAAAATTTTGATAGAAAGGGTAGCGGTAATTTCTGTCAAAATCATGGAAATCAATTTCATGGTGATTCTTCTTCGAAGAATTGGAGACAGCCTGATAGTACACGTTACTATCACCCTAATAATTATAAGCATTTCAAAAGAGGATATGGTAATAGAGGTTATTCCTGCCGAAGACCTCAGAACCAAACAAATAGATGTTCGCATCAATGTGAACATGATAGTAATCGTGGAAACTGGTATTCGAACCAGGATAACAATTACAATAGAGACAATAATAACTGCAGAGATAATAATAACTCTGATAACTTCAGAGGTAATAATAGTCGGGGTAGATCTCAACACAAAAAAAAGAGATATCAGCAGGCTAATGCTGTACAACAGGAAACTGAGGGAGCCTGTAATCATGTTGTTGATAGAAAAAACTTTGACGCTGTCACTAGTTCTGCTTTTGACTTTGAGAGAGCAAACAAATGCCCCCAATGCATTACTTTATTCGAACCGGGTACCATAACTACTTTGAGTTGTGGTCACCCACTTCCCGCTCTTCCTGCTGCTGTTGCGCATGACGGGAGGGGTTCTTTAATTCTACATAAGGGTCTTGTTAATGATACTCCGGTCTCACTACTTTTCGATTCCGGATGCACCACTATTGGTGTTAGACAATCGCTTGTAGATCCATCTTGTGCTACAGGAAGGGTTATTAAATGTGTCACATTTGGCGGCACTCTAGAAAAATATCCTACTGCTGTAATTCGCATTGCCACTCCTTTCTTTACTGGAGATGTGCATGCTTGTCTCTTACCTAATCCTATTGCGGACCTTATTATTGGTCGTATTCACGGAGTTAGGGAGTGTACCCCACAGCAGATTGCTGCTTGGGAAGATAATAACATGCAAGCTACAAATGCAGTGGTTACAAGAGCACAAGCTCTACAAACACCCGAAACTTCACTGAATAGTGATAATGAAGTTGATAGCCAAGATAGTCACTTAGTAATTACTCGTGACTCTTTCATAAAATTGCAAGAAGAAGATCCTTCTTTAAAAAAATTCTTCGTTCTTGCGAAGAAAGGTGATCCGAATCAGGATACAAATAGAAAATCTTGGATTGCAATGAGAAACGGCGTACTTGTACGTATGGTACAAGATTCGACTACGTCGGCACATTCGCAAATTCTTGTTCCCAAGAGCATGAGAGTCCAAATATTACAACATGCTCATGACTCGCAATGTGCTGGACATATGGGTTTTGCCCGTACGAAGTCGAGAGTCCTTGCGGCTTTCTTTTGGCCTTTTGTCAATAAGGACATTCGTATTTACTGCCGATCATGCAAGGTATGTCAGGAGGTCAAATCTAGAGGACCACGACATGCTGCGCCTATCCAGGCTGCTGACATTCCTATTCGGCCGTTTCAGAAAAATGGCCATAGATATTATTGGCCCTTTTAAGGTCAAGTCGGCCAGAGGACATCAGTTTATCCTTACATGTGTCGATATGTGCACACGTTGGCCAGAGGCTATTCCTCTTAAGAGCATATCTACTACAGATATCGCAGATGCTCTTTGGTTGATATTTTCTCGCTTGGGGTTCCCCAGAGAAATATTGTCAGACCATGGCACTCAACTCATATCTGACACTATGTCACAGGTAATGTCTACCTTACATATTGAACGATCTCTCAGTAGTATCTACCATCCTATGTCTAATGGGTTAGTTGAGCGTCTGAATAGAACGCTCAAGACTTTGCTTGGTAAGATAACTGAAGATCATCCTCAAGATTGGGACAGGGTTTTACCCGCGGCTCTCTTTGCCTATAGAGAAGTCCCTAATGAACAACAGGATTTTCTCCCTTCGAACTTGTCTTTGGCGCGCGTCCACGCGGCCCTATGTCTTTATTACATGATCTCATCACTGCCGATGATATTAGCGATGAAACTCAATCCTCATATGAGTATGTCATTGCTCTTAGACAAAAGATCATTGAGGCATGTAAGCTAGCAACTGCTTCATCAGAAATTGCTAAAGAGAAGGCAAGGCAGTTTGCTAACAAGAATAGATGTCTACGACAACTTTGTCCAGGTGACAAAGCATTCGTCCTACTCCCCAGTAGGGAAAATAGACTTCTTATTGCATGGAAAGGTCCGTATGCAATAGTCTCTCGGATTTCCGATGTTGACTATGTGGTCGATATTGATGGAAAGCATAAAACTTTCCACATAAACATGCTTTCGGAATTTCACGAACGTCCGGACTATTTGCTGCCTATTTTCCAGGCAACGGATGATGCTCCTGCACCTCACGGTCATTATTCATCCTTGTCTGTCATTCAGGATGAGGAAGCTACCTTCTCTGATGTCAACCTTCCCCTTCCAGTGGTTCCATTACATTCCACGGAATCTTGGAAAAACGTTTCTGTTTCTCCTAATCTTTCTGGTGACGAACATCGACAAGTCTCGTCGATGTTACAAACATTTCAGGATGTTCTCACTGACATTCCTGGGGACACAGATGTCATAGAACATGACATAATTCTTACCGACAATAATCCAATTAGGGTTAGGCCGTATCCTATTCCTATACACTTTCAGTCGCAAGTGGAAAAGGAATTGGATGAAATGATTCAATTAAATATAATTGAACCATCGACTTCACCCCCATATTCTTCTTCCATGGTTATTGTCCGGAAGAAGGATAAGAACATACGAATTTGCGTTGATTATCGCAAATTGAATCAGGTCACAAAGTTCGACGCTGAACCGATGCCTTTGTTAGAAGATCTACTGATTAGACTTTCTAATTCTAGGTTCTTCACTAAACTTGACTTGTCTAAAGGTTATTGGCAAGTGCCTTTAGCAGAGCATGCCAAACCTCTTACTGCTTTTTCTACACCTAGGGGTCTATTTCAATGGATGTTATGCCTTTTGGTCTCATGAACGCCCCTGCCACTTTCGTTCGCATGATGCGTCGAATTCTGTCACATCGTACGGATGTCATCGCATACTTAGATGACATCTGTCTCTTCAGTGATACCTGGGAAGATCACTATTTAGGGTTATATGACTTACTGTCCACTCTACGTGAGAATAATTTGACAGCAAAACCTTCTAAAGCTTTTGTTGGTTTTGGTGAAATCTCTTTCCTGGGTCATCGTGTTGGTCATGGTCTCTTGAAGACAGAAGACCACAATACTTCCAAAATACTGAACATCTCTGTTCCTAAAACGAAGAAACAAGTTAGGAGTCTCTTAGGTTTAATTCAATTTTATGGGAGATTTATTCCAAATTTATCTTCGATCATGGCACCTCTATCAACATTGTTGAAGAAAGGTTCGCCTAATCTGGTCCGTTGGTCGGAAGAATGCCAATCTTCACTAGACCAAATCAAGAATATATTTTCTTCTCCTCCCATCTTAAGATTACCTACTCTTGATAGGACTTTTGTTCTTCGGAGTGATGCTTCATCCACTGGGATTGGAGCAGCACTGATGCAAGAATATGCAAATACTCTGCATCCTGTTATGTTCATTTCTAGAAAACTAAATGCGGCAGAGAGGAACTACTCGGTTTTAGACCGTGAGTTGTTAGCGATGGTTTGGTCAATTCTAAAGCTACAAAGATTCCTCCTGGGCGCACATTTCATTCTAGAGACTGATCAGAAAGTCTCTTACAGCTATTCAGACTAAGAATTTGAAGAGTTCGAGATCCACTCGATATGCTATAGCTCTTCAACCTTTTCACTTCACGGTACGAGCTATCCGTGGTGCGGATAATGTGATGGCTGACATTTTGTCTAGATGCCCACATGACTCCAACTAATACTTCTGTCCTATATTTCAATATATTACAGAGTCATAACACACCTATATTTCTACAATAGATTAGCACATCTGTACTTACTTTATATGTACACACTATCGTGCTTTGTTGTCATCTTCTTCTGTTCGTTTTTTAAGATGATAGAGGAGGACTGAGTAGTTAATATAAGGGCCGTTAGTTTACTAAACAGCCACAATTATTAATAATGTATTGTACCTTATGAAGCATATTAGTTAATAATTAGCATTATATTGCTTGTACTTTCTCAGAATGTCATTGTTGAGCTGAGGACTTACCTTACGAGTTCTAGATTGTGTACTTACCCTCGGAATACCAGAGCATATGTCCTGGATCGTCATGTAGTTTAACTTTACTATGTACTTATGTCATTTCATGTCAAAGAATGTACTATTTAAATTTTCCTATCAGATTTGTACATCCATTTTTAAAGACAATATTAGAGTATGCTGTTTAATGATGATTATAGTAACTTGCATACGTATATTGTGTTTACATGCTAACGTGATGTGTGTTGGTGACACCTCCCCGATGTGAATATTTTTTGAGACATATTTATTTTTCTGTTGAGGTATATCCTCACCAGACACTCTATAATTAGCCTATTGTTTGGCAATTTAGTTAATTATCAGCGCATAATTCGTGCGTTTTGAGCCGCTTATCGCTTGCTCTTTGATATTGAAAAAAAAATATGTTCCACATTTTTTTTTATCGTGAGGAGGTGGTGATATGTTGCGTGATAAATTCTCGCAACATCGTTTTATTTCAATATCTGTTTTATAACGCAAGGGCAACAACTGCTTGAAATTTATAGTCACTTTTCTCGGTAAGCATTTGTCTTCTCGCGTTGGTATCGAATGCAGTTAACTTTTGAGCTGTGGTCATTTTTGCGCTGGACTGCGCATGACTTGTCTTGTTGTTTGGTCGAGCGGTTTCCGCCCACCACTAGTGGGAGTGAGCGATTTGGAATGGCGAAAGAGATGCCTCGTTGAAGAGGGGATCTCCGCTATTTTTGTTCTGTCAGGGATGTGTAGTCCTCTTAATGGATATTTCGTTTATTCGTGATAATACCTCTAGTGTTTCCCACATGTCGGGAGGCGTGATATTTCTGTGTATTTCATGAAAGCAAGGTAAATTGACTCTTTCATTAACTCTATTGATTTTGGGTCGTGAGCGATTTCGATTCATAGCCTGTCTGCGAAAGTCGTCGTCACGAGATGTTTTCCTAGCCCACATGTCGCTGCATTGTACTGCATCGGTTGATGCAGGTACCAAGGACCATTACTTGCTACTTTGTTAAATGAACTAGGTTGGGAAAACCTTTATTATCTAGAGGATATTTTTGAGGACATTATTTATACTTCGGCAGACGTGTCTGTCTTGCTGAAGTCAAACTAAGGAGAGTGAACTGATCTCATACATCTGGTTATCTCCTGGCTGTTATAGAAAAGGATGGAGTTGTTCACCTGACTACATTTACAGCACTTTGAAATATAACATGCATCTGACTCATCATTGTAATGCTGTCTACCGTTTATTGCTGTATTGAATGTTGCTGTGATAATGACTGTTTGATGTGCCTACACATTTGCGTAACCATTTTGTCACTGTGGCGTCACAATAAATAATGAAGAAAAACGTCAACGGCTGTTTCAAGACTCATTGACTTTATACGTCGTGAGTTTACTGACGTCCTATGTGGATTGCCCTGTTATTGTTGCATGAACATTGTTTTGACTGAACACATCTACACCTTACACAAAACCAGACATGCGGATGCCATCCATCATCATATAGCATCACGCATCAGAGGGCACAGTGGAAGGTTAGCGTTGTCTATACAGATAATATTTGACATTTATTGTGTTCGATGGTGGTTTTGGAAAGTTCACTTTTGTGCTAGGTTTTCCAGTTATGGAGAGGAGGGATGCCACAAGGAGCAGAGTTATAGTCAATATTGAGTATCGTGAGTGTACATCATGGACTTACAGGGTTTCATTCTGATTATCTTCCTCTTCTTCTTGGATCCTTAACCCCTGACTGACAAAGCAGCCAATGGCCATCACGCCTATTGGCGTCTTGTAGGGCAGCAACAAACTGTTCCCATTTTGCTCGGTTGGTGGCCATCTTTACTGCCATGTCTAACTCTGGTTCATGCTTTGCATCTCAGCCTCCACTGTTCTCTGCCAGGTTGTCTTTGGACTGCCTCTCTTTCGCCATCCGGCTAAAGGTGATACTGATTACTATAAAAATCGTCCAACAGCTTTCATTTCATGTCTAGACTGCACCAGGCATAACACAATCCAGTCAAGAAGGAACAGACAGTTAATTAGTATCAAGAATAATATGTCTCTAAGCCATACAGTACATTAAAACCAAAAAAAAATAAAAATACAAAAAACATCAACATTACACAACGTTTCGCATTTTAATGGATTCTTAAATTGTATTTTTCACAGCAGCAGGACCTGATTATTGAAGGAAGACTAAACTTTTTATTAAATGGGGAAGACGGGACATGGAAGAAGAGCAACTGGGAACTCCATACTTAATAGCAGTGTTTTTAAAACAAGTTCTAATATGACGTCAGTAACACAAGAGGTCAGTTCTGGCCACATAACATTTGATAACTGTATACTTATGGTAATTGATGGTCCTGGTTTGGAAGATACAGATATCAACAAAGTCAGTGACAATGCAGCTGCAGAGAAAAACATGTGCAAAGCGCTGGCTATGTGTTCTACTGGTGTGGATGCATTTCTTTTAGTCATCAGGTTTGGCGTTCGATTCACTACGGAAAAAGTATATGTAAGTAGTATACAATGTACCAAACAGGTAGCATTCAGGTGGCGCGCAGGTGGCGCGCCAGGTGGCGCGTGACTTTTATATAAGCGCATTCAGGTGGCGCGCAGGTGGCGCGTGACTTTTATATAGCAAAAACGCCAGGTGGCGCGTGACTTTTATATAAGCGCATTCAGGAGGCGCGCAGGTGGGGCAAGATGGCGGGATGACTTTTTATATAAGGAAAATGTGCAGGGGCAAGATGGCGGTTTTTTAGATAACAAGAAGAGGATAATAGGAAGATGGCGGGGTGACTTTTTATATAAGGAAAATGTGGTGGAGCACATGACTTTTTATATAGGGGAAATGTGCAGGGGCAAGATGGCGAACTTGAGATAACAAGAAGGGGGGGGGGGTATATGGCGCAAGATGGCGGGGTGATTTTTTTATATAAGGAATTGAGGAGGAGGAGAGGAGGAGGCCCATGACTTTTTATATAGAGATATGTTTAGATAACAAGAAGACGTTATTTATAGACATATATTAATTCTGCAGGAGTGATGCAGGGGCAAGATGGCGGGATGACTTTTTATATAAGGAAAATGTGCAGGCGCGCTGGAGGAGGAGCATGACTTTTATATAGTAATATATTAGTGTTTATTTTTAGATAATAGGAAGACGACAATAGGAAGAGGATATATTTATAGATAACAAGAAGACTTTGAGATAATAGGAAGACGATATATTCTGGAGGTGGGATGGAGGAGCGATGGAGGTACAAGATGGCGGGATGACTTTTATATAAGGAAAATCCCCAGGCGCAAGAGGAGACGCATAACTTTTATATAGCAAAATACTCGATCGATTTCAGGAGGAGGCGTTCTCAGGAGGAGGCGCATGACTTGTTATATAGCGATATATTTTAACCAGGGTGACTTTCTCTGCCGATCAGACGTATGACTTGTTATATAGCAATAAATTTGTTCGATGATGGCGTGTTGTTTATAAGGTATGTGTGATGCACGTGGTGTTAAGTCAGCCGCCCTGATGCTGTAATCAGCATCAGGTCGGCCTCCTTAACCGTTCCAGAGTTCCTCTGGTGCCCAGTTACAACTGGGTCTGCCCTGCCTGGGTTGTGTGCGGTGCATCACACATACCTTGTGTATATCATCAATGACAAACTCTCTCTGACCACAGAAATTGCTAGTTTCATTAACAAAGCTGCAGCTACCTTTGCCTGCCTCACATCACGGATTTGGTGAAACTCCAAACTCGCAACGATGACCAAAGCTGCAATATATAACGCCTGTATCATCAGTTTACTTCTATATGACAATGCGATCTGAACAATCTATGCTAAGCAAGAAAGAAGGCTCAATACCTTCCACCTCGAGAACGAAGACCATCGATAGAATTTTAACAAAGAGTGGAAAAAAGCACGCGCGTGTTGGCTTTTCTTAAAATGGTTGAAACTAACCTCGATATTGTCCCGATTGGAACTTGTAACACTAAGGAGTATCTAGTTGGCTTTTCCTCTTTATTCTATAGCGGGTAGGAAAAGTGAACCTCCACAATAATTACTCAATCTACACAACTCTTTAAATGGAAGACCGACGACCAGACACTCACGTTCATACTTTACTGAAGAGACGATGTAATAACGACAGACACTCGCGCTCGTACCTCGTTGAAGATGACTTACACTCGCGCTCATACCTTGTTGAAGATGATTTCCATTGTTTGCACCAACTGGGTGTACATGACAAGAAGTGATGCAATACATGTAGCGATGGAGAGTGGACTGAAGGTCGGCTCTGTAAGTTTTACCGAGACCATCCTTTGATACACGTGCGAAAATACTTTGGTGAATTATATCTAGTTTTCTACTAAAACCGGTGGTCACATTTCTATAATCTCGAGGGCATATCTCTGTCATCTCGAGGGCATATTTCTATCAGCTCGAGCACATATTCCTATCATCTCGAGGGCGTATTTCTATCACCTCGAGGGCATATTTCTATCAGCTCGAGGACATATCTCTGTCATCTCGAGGGCATATTTCTATCAGCTCGAGGGCATATTTCTATCATCTCACATACATATTTCTATCACCTCGAGGGCATATTTCTATTTATTTAATGTACTATATTTCCATGGTCGCCTCCTGTTTGGCACGAGTGGGAGACAATATAAAACCTATCACCACATGCCGCACTTGTAAAATAAAAATAAAAAAAATTTAAAGAAAAAAAAAAGTTAAAACCTTAAGTAGCGGATTCGAACACATGAACGAAGGAATGTTTCTTTTATGAGTTTCTACTATTGATCGGTTGTGTTTTGCCCTAGAGACGTGAACAGAGATTTACACGCGCTGTTTTGTGGGGCCATCGATCTGGTTCCAAAACAAGGGAGGGTACAACCACGTGTGTGTTGTGTTTTCTTAAAATGGCTGAAACTGACCTCGACATCGACATCACAACCATAGTTGCCTACGACACCACTTCACCTCTCAGCGTCTTATATTCTCATCACACACACACACACAACACAACACAAAACCATCCCCATCATACCGACCCTTACTCATCTGCCTCTATAACAGGTATTACTTTTAAAAATATATTTTCCTCTTTATTCTATAGTGGGTAAGCAAAAATGGGAATTCACTAAAAAGTGTTTATAAAAAGACCTTTTTCTCAAGTCAAGTAGTAACATAGTTGTCTGAAGGGTTTGGAAAAATCAAATTTGTTACAAAACATGTAAACGATAAAAAATCACAATTCCTTCCAATAAAAACGATAAAGTTACTTCTAAACCAACTTGATGTTTGTAACAAGACTACAATGTTCTGCTGAAATCCCTTTTGCGTAGTGTGCCCATACCTAAACTTTCATGAAATACACAAAAAGCTCATGTTATTGCTTACGAATACACAATTTTATAGAAATAATGCCTTAACAAAACTATTTAAAACATTACAGATAACCAATAGTGATTTTATGAGGAAACACCCACCAACGATCAAAGCTGCGATATAACCGACTCCATCGCCAGTTTACTTCTATATGACAGTGAGAAATATTCTTCCTCTTCTCGATAAGAGAACCTTGTAACAAAGACATGGGTTCTGAATATTTGATTTTGACACGTACGGGGAACAGCTGTGTAAAATAATTCATACTTTCGACAAGGGACCGATTAAGCAAACACATCTCCTACTGATTAAACATGCCCCGTAATGAAATTGCCTATGGAAGGGGGTGAGTACTGTTTGTTGTTTGGTTTTGAAATATACAACTTGGTTGTAATAAAGACACGAAATAAATTATGTTGGATCCACAAAAAGGTGGGAGCTACACCTTGTAAATGACCAGGTTTGTAGTTAAAGGTTCTGTTAGAATATCTCGCTTTAAAGTTAACCAGAATCAGGTGTCTAATTGGTAGGGTGAAAGAACCCGAATGCTATTATCAGCTGAATAAAGAAAGACATACGAACGGTGATTCTCAAAATATGTTACGCGGAAAGCCTATTTGGGGGTCAGCAGGGTGAACACTATGTTCCTTATAATCGAACACCTTCTTTGATATTGGCATATCCTCGCGGTACAACTCTTATCTACAAAAGATCTCTGGGACCTCAATAATTTGTAAGACATCATAGGGTTCTTAGACTAAACCGTTTGAGACACGTTGTTCTATAATAAAGTATTTTGTACCCGATCAGCTGGGGCACAACTTTTCTAAAATATTTAACCCTGTACAATCTATGTTAACCAAGAAAGATAAAGTGACATATGGTGATGTGTTGTGACACTGTGGTCTTCAAAAACCTGTATACAGTGTGTTTGAGGAAACGCACACCGACGAGCAAAGCTGTGATATAACCGACTCCATCAACAGTTTACTTCTATATGACAGTGAGAAATATTCTTCCTCTGCGGAAATATTTAAAGAAATAATCAAAGAAATATTTTAATATTAGAACAAAACAAGATTAAAAAGAGTTAGTAACTATTTACATCGATTAGTCTTCTGGGTATGTAACCATCTGTTACCACGAGTCGTGTCTGAAAGCGTTTCACAACCTAGATTAAAGCCGCTCGTACACAATCGATTAGCTTTTTCAATTAAGCAAGTTGTTGTTAGCGAGCAAACAAGGCCTCCCACGTGTCAAGCGCTCTATAAGGTGCTTGAAGCTATTATTTTAGGTTGAGATTTTGTCTTCTTTTAAAAGAATTATATATTTATTACACTTAAAGAATCTTTGTTATCTATGCTGCCTAAAATATGGTATGTATAAATATCGTGTGAATACATATTAATATCTGTCTAAACACCCGCCTGCTACAACCCAACACACACACACAGACACACAAACACCCATACCCACACATACCCACACACGGACAGACACCCACGCACACACAGACACACACACACACCCACCCATACCCACACATACCCACACACAGACACATAACCACGCACGCGAGTGTCCACAGACTGGCTATTTAGCGTATAACTGCTGTAACATCGTGTATATGTATACCTGTCTATATTAAAATAAACAACACACACACTACCAGGACGCAAGTTCGATGGTAGAACTAGTACAGGCCTCTAACACTTCACTCCCATATATACATATTGTATATACAACAATTAAAATACCCGCACACAAAAACCCATACCCTAACACACCCCACGCTTCGACAGCCCCACAAAGTACGGCAGACATCTGAAAGTACGATGAAAACAACTGCAAATATGCTCAAGACATAAGTGCGTTCGAGACATCAGAAAGGGCACTGAAGACAAATTAAGGTACGTAAGAGACAACTGAAAGTACGATGAAGACAATTAAAAGTACAAGGAAGACAACTGAAATTACAATGAAAACAATTAAAAGTACATTTACGACAACTGAAAGTGCGTTGAAGGCAGCTGAAAATACTCCGGAAAAAAAATACACTGACGGTAAATGAAAGCACTCCGAAGACATCATAAAGTACGTTAAAGATAAGAACCTGTGAGATTAAAACCAGATATCTAACTTTCCTTGGATAAGCTGTATCACAGTGAAAACTAGAAGAGACAGTAATAACAAGTTGAACTAATGGACAGGGAGATACAAAATCCTCCATCTACAAATACGAACAACACGCAACGCCATGACTTACTTTTACATCAAGAGACAGCTCCATCCCGACAAAGTCACCACATCACCCCTCAACATCTAAACTCTCTGTATACAGCTACCTACAGACACACACATAGATACCTACAGGTATATGCACCAACACATAAACTACCTGGCCGACAAGATCTTCCACTCTGTACAACAACCAAAAAACCATACAACACACAATACAACACACCTCTCTATTTTTTACGATGACAATGTGACAACTCCCCTCCCTCAAGGTCTGTCCTCCGGCTGTACCCGTGACATATTTATTATAAAAATATATCGTCTAACTGTTCGTATAACTGTTCGTATGTCTAAATATATCGTCTAACTGTTCGTATAACTGTTCGTATAACTGTTGTAAAATATATCGTCTTCCTATTATTTCAAAGTCTTCTTGTTATCTCAACTCTAAATATAGCCTCTTCTTGTTATCTCAAGTCTAAATATATCGTCTTCCTATTATCTAAAAGTCTTCTTGTTATCTCAAGTCTTTCTATTGTCTCAAGTCTAAATATATCGTCTTCTTGTTATCTCAAGTCTATAAATAACGTCTTCTTGTTATCTCAAGACTAACTAAAATTTTCCGTTATTATCGATTTTTTATATTATATATATATATATATATATATATATATATATATATATATATATATATATATATATATATATATATATATATATACACATATACATATATATATATATATATATATATATATATATATATATATATATATATATATATATATATATATATATATATATATATATATATATATATATATATATATATATATATATATATATATATATATATGTATATATATATATGTATATATCTCTAAACAAACACACCCAACATCACACAACAAGCCCCCTAATCTACACTCACCAGCTACATTACTCCCATGACTCATCACCCCCAGCATAAAAAAAAAGATTACCCTCGCTTCAAAAAACCCTCTTAGTAACATAATCCATCATTATCGATTTTTATATTTGTCGTCAATATCGCTTTTTTATATTTTTCATATATTGTATGTATATATGTATGTAATATGTCTAAATAACACACCAACACACATAACAAAACAATACCACGAATGAATAAATATATGTATATATATCGTCTAACTAAATATCCTCTACCCGTTGTAACATACATTTATTAACTAACCTCTTTGTTACTTATGTATATATGGCTATTTAGCGTATAACTGTTGTAACACCGTGTATATGTATACCTGTCTATATGTAAAATAAACAACACACACACACACTACCGGGACGCAAGTTCGATGGTAGAACTAGTACAGGTCTCTAACACTTCACTCCCATATATACATATTTTATATACAACAATTAAAATACCCGCACACAAAAACCCATACCCCAACACACCCCACGATTCGACAGCCCCACAAACTACAGCACAAAATTAAGATACCTACAACCAAACACACTACCGGTACAATACATCACACAAAAATCAGCCCCTAACCTACACACCACTATACGACCTCACCGATACCACTACAAAAGAAAACACAAAACTCCCCACTCGGTTCAAACACCCCTTAGTAACCTAAACCACCCTTATCGCACCACAAACAAAACCCCGTTTCACAAACCGTTAGTAACCTACTAAGCCGCCATTATCGATTTAAAAAAAATATATATATATTGTCTAAGTATGTTGTATAAACAACACGCCATCATCGAACAAATTTATTTCTATATAACAAGTCATACGTCTGATCGTCAGAGGAAGTCACCCTGGTTAAAATATATCGCTATATAAAAGTCATGCGCCTCCTCCTGAGAACGCCTCCTCCTGAAATCGATCGAGTATTTTGCTATATAAAAGTTATGCGCCTCCTCTTGCGCCTGGAGATTTTCCTTATATAAAAGTCATCCCGCCATCTTGTACCTCCATCGCTCCTCCATCCCACCTCCAGAATATATCGTCTTCCTATTATCTCAAAGTCTTCTTGTTATCTATAAATATATCCTCTTCCTGTTGTCGTCTTCCTATTATCTAAAAATAAACACTAATATATTACTATATAAAAGTCATGCTCCTCCTGCAGCGCGCCTGCACATTTTCCTTATATAAAAAGTCATCCCGCCATCTTGCCCCTGCATCACTCCTGCAGAATTAATATATGTCTATAAATAACGTCTTCTTGTTATCTAAACATATCTCTGTATAAAAAGTCATAAGCCTCCTCCTCTCCTCCTCCTCAATTCCTTATATAAAAAATCACCCTGCCATCTTGCGCCATATACCCCCCTTCTTGTTATCTCAAGTCCGCCATCTTGCCCCTGCACATTTTCCCTGTATAAAAAAAGTCATCCCGCAATTTTGCGCCTGCAGCGCGCCTGCACATTTTCCTTATATAAAAAGTCATCCTGCCATCTTGCCCCTGCATCACTCCTGCAGAATTAATATATGTCTATAAATAACGTCTTCTTGTTATCTAAACATATCTCTATATAAAAAGTCATGGGCCTCCTCCTCTCCTCCTCCTCAATTCCTTATATAAAAAATCACCCCGCCATCTTGCGCCATATACCCCCTTCTTGTTATCTCAAGTCCGCCATCTTGCCCCTGCACATTTCCCCTATATAAAAAGTCATGTGCTCCACCAGCGCGCCACCACATTTTCTTTATATAAAAAGTCACTCCGCCATCTTCCTATTATCCTCTTCTTGTTATCTAAAAAACCGCCATCTTGCCCCTGCACATTTTCCTTATATAAAAAGTCATCCCGCCATCTTGCCCCACCTGCGCGACTCCTGAATGCGCTTATATAAAAGTCACGCGCCACCTGGCGTTTTTGCTATATAAAAGTCACGCGCGACCTGCCGCGCCACATGAATGCGCTTATATAAAAGTCACACGCCACCTGGCGCGCCACCTGCGCGCCACCTGAATGCTACCTGTTTGGTACATTGTATACTACTTATGTACTTGAACCAATTAAATGGATATTTGGGGATAACAACTTTGACCACGCCATCGTCATCATGACGCACTGAGATTTATTTGAAAGAGAATTTGAAGAAGACAACTGTGGCGTCAGTTTTGAAAAAGGGTGTCGTCAACAGACAGGAGAATTTAGTCGGTTGTTTAAAGCTTGCAGAGGTCGTGTTGTGTTGATTAATAACGTAGAGAAAAATGAGGAGAAAAGGCAGGTACAGAGACAACAAATAGTTCACTGTGCATACAACTGTCGTGAATTGGTTGGATTCACAACCCGTTATTCTGAATAACTCTGACAAAACCGCGCGCCATACTTGGTAAGAACTGCTTGATACACGAACCAATCAGAGGGTACCTTTATGCCGTGCTGTTGAAGTGGGCGCAAGAGGGCTTGTGGCTGCATCAGTGTATGATCTATTGAAACTGTTGGGGCTGAAGGGACAGTCGAGAACAAGGGCACTGAAGATGCTTAGTGAAACTGCCGAAAAGGCATCAGGCTGGCTGTGGAACAACCGCAATGGGCAATGGAAATCGTGACAATAAACGCTGCGGTACAGAAAACACCAGGAATTTTTCTAAGTCCACAATACGATGAGTTTTTAGGCGTACTAGTGAAAGGGCTGTGGCTGAGAGGCGACAGGCGATGTATACTATAAGGGGTGTCAGGAAGAATTTCAGTGGCGAGCGCGCAGTGTCAAGTCTCGTCGGCTTCGCGCAGGTGACTCAGTGTGTGTCCGTAGTTGTGATGTGCTACGGAGCGAACGGAATAATTTGTCTTCTCTTTGTTACTTTCACAATTGCCTCCACGGCTGGCGGAGTTGTGGATTAAAGTTGCTACCATAAGTGAAATGGGTTCTTTTTCGATACAAGACAACAGGAGGCTGAGACGCTTGGGAGTCATGACCCAAGTGGGTCCGCCCCCACTTAGAGTGTAAAGGAGTATGTAGGGCCGAAACACTTGTCGGACAGGGGGACTACTTCTGATGATCAGATTGCTTCTTGTTGTATCGCTCTGTAAAGAGTTTCATATCTTAAACAGAAAATGGCCAGTCGAAATACGTGCTCTTATCTGGCACTATCCTGGTATCACCTAATACAACTTTTGTCCGGGATATCTTAGAAATTCACTAATAATCAACCCTCTCGTGACAACAACATACGAACCCGTCATGGCCGCTATACCTCCACATGTTTCGTAATTGCTAGACTTGAGAAGTTTAAAATAGAACTGGATGCACTTATACTAAGAGAAGAAATACAAGAAAAAATTGACCTTCTTATTGAAGATATAGAGAAGCTTCCTAAACAGCCATCAAACAGTGACAGGAAAAAGATGTGGAGACGTATCCAGGCTCTGAAGCACGAGATAGAAGCATGTGACACAGGTCACGGCACAAATGATGACACATTATCTTGTAAAAAGACAGTGACACACAGAAGATAGAAACATCTAGCTGAGTAAAAGCGTAGAAGTTAAATAAACATATGTGAGTTATCGTACAGAGAGATTTACCTTAATGATTATGCTGAACATAACCAAATGGAACATAGCCATAGTTAAATGAAACGCATAACATATTGAGAAGGTAGATAATACACAGGCCTAGCTGAGTTACAGTGTAAAAGAAGGACAGACCAAACTCATAATCTTTGCTATGTCGAAAGACCTAATTAAGTGACCTTGTTAGAGATAGCCAGGTCCAGCAGTCAAAGACAAGAAAGGTCTTCTAAAACTGCTGCATTGATGTAACCAGTGACAAGGTGTGATTCCTCTTTGAAGGAACTATGGGTAATGTTAAAACATGTGTCTTTTATATCCACTTTTTCCTATGATCTAGCCCGGATCTACAAGGGATGCAGATATAGGAGTTTTAAATCTAGCCCTGCATCATATAGGCATGAGATCCGTTCACTGTTTACAATTACACATCCCTACTTTAGGAGAACAAACGGGGTTAGCACGGGGTTAGCATGGGGTGACTTGGGGGTCAGTTTGCCCAATCAATGCACAAAGGTTGGTGTGCATGTGCCATGTGAACTGTGTTCATGTTCAGGCTTTTAACATCGGATGTAAAACAAAAATTTTGGTTTTTTACACTGGACAAAGAAAAGTGCGCAAAGGTTGGTGTGCATGCGCCAATCACATCTCTCTGTGAACGGCGTGCATGTTCAAACTTTACTTAATTATCAGACATAAAAGTCTTTTATATTTGGACATGCGCCCTAATATAACCGATAGATCGAACGGGACGCGCTCGCCAAACCACCGGATGTATACGGGCATTATTTTCCTTCAACGAGTCATTTTGTACACCAAGAATAAAAAAGCTTTAGATATGAATAGGTAAATCTAACAACACTTCCGGGTGAGCTAAAGATCTATTATAGTTCCGATCAAATAGTATTCTGAACATCCCAGTGATAGTATGAACTAGCAGGCCGATTAAAACAACAGAAAATCAAGGTGCTCTTCTGATGGACTATCGGATGATTACACCTAACATTATTTCCCTCCAAGTATTTGAATAAATAGACTTGCCGTTAAGTAATGGTGCTTTTGAATTTAATTCCCGTCATATAACGGCTTTTACTCTAGTTGTTATATTAAATATTAATTACATTTGAAACTATTTTGGTAGTTTAAAATAGGTTTGCTTACATTTTCTGATTTACTATTACCATTCTTAATAATATTTTGTCAGTTGAGAAGATCCCACTCTGTGCATGGGGTAAGGTGATATTAGTAACGACGGAATTGGCTGTTGTTACTAGTTTTATACTGTGATAACACTGTAGTGAAATCTGTGAAATAATCGCTAAATTCAGTAAGATTTTAGTCCTATGATAATAAATACACCCACCCTTATGTGTTTGACTATTGTCGTCTTCTACGCCAGTAGAGCGCTGACTTTTGTGCCATGCTAACGCTTATAAAATGACCCGCCGTAAAATCTAACACGCTTTCTAGTTTCGGTTTCGAGACGTACAATTAACATTTTAACATCTTGCCCGATCTGCTGCACGAAACTGAGGCAAGACTTATAATTAACGATCTGCCAGAACTGTGACACCAAACTATCGTCTGAATTAACGTAATCTTCAACTTTAACGCCAGTAATTGTAGCAATCCGGACAATTTCCAGAAGTGTAGAATGAAACTGCAGCAAGAATTAACGCAAATATTACGGCCACCTTTCGAAACCCCTCTTCGCTTGACACGCTGTGCCATGCATATATCCACGCTGTGGGACAAGCCAGTAGATATCAACACACAGACAGTTTTCGATTTCTTCCTAGTGGTAAATTTCTGACGTAACCCGAACAAGTTGGTATTAGAATGAGGGGGGAAGATGGTCGACTTGTGTAAAAGTTATATTTGACGATTGACAGTGAAAAAACTGAAAATCTAAACCATAATGAAACTGACATAAAAATCATATATTAGTATGGCTTAGTGTCTCCTGAGCAAAAATATGTTTTAATATATATGGTAGTCCAATTATTAGCCAAGTTATTGAGATAATACTACATGTCCACGAACGCTAGAATGGACGGACTGTTGGTCTTGCTCGTTTATCCGTAACGTTATTTGGCAAGTAGGTTTAAAAAAAGAGGCATTGGAGTAATTCAAATCCGATTGGGTGGTATAAGAGTATAGGAGTAAAGGGGGGAGGTAGGAAAATGTTAACCAAAACTAAACATCTTTTTGTATTGGCATAACTAAAGCAGACTGACCAATGGACTACGAGACACATAGTCTGTTTGGAATTTTGATTTGTTTTTTTTCAAAACTAAGTTCAAAATTTGGTAGTCGCCTGATTTCATTGGCTAGCTCTAATAGATATTGGCCAAGACTTAGTGGTCTCGTGGCCATTTGACAAGAAATTTTTATATCAACAAGTGCGTTGAGAGCAGATGTGAAAAATTATAGAACAAATTAAATTCGCAGTCTGGGCAGGGCAGAGAAAACGGAGGCCATATCTTTTGCCAGTCAACGTTATTTGTGACATATTTCATTTGAATTTGTGGTAAGAATGCTTTATGTATTAATATGCTTGATTAAAACTGCCAAAGTTAGATACTGCTATTGGGAAAAGTGAAGGACATGCCGGGAGCAAACATTATTGAGTCCTCACATTGAACTGTATTTGACTGTTGCATATTGTTATGATTTTGTATCATTATTATGTTAGTAAGCCTCTGTGTTCCATGAACACTCTTCAACATGCCTAGAGCGTTTATAATTAAGAAAAGAAAAGAAAATCATACAAAAGGAGATGTGGTTACTCCACATTATTGTATTGAAGAAAACTATGTAAAAGTACAGTGGCGTATATGCCATAGGGACCTGAGGTGTGGTCATAGAAAAGGGTGAGTCATATAAATTAGGGGCTGGTGCACTTGTATGCACACGAGGCTGACCCCATACCATCATGTGTACAATAGGGATAAGAAATTGTGATCAGATATGAAAAAGCCAGAGTGTCTTTTATTGCAGGGTTTTATTTCCTGTTACCAGCCGGTGACAGGAAACCTGATGAGTGAGTTTAAAGACAGAAAGTCTACAATCAAAGTTTATGCTGTCAGCATATAGCCAGAATGAGCTTGTGTGTGCTGATATATATATATATATATATATATATATATATATATATATATATATATATATATATATATATATATATATATATATATCCTGCAGCGCCATACTGACTTTTCTTCATATCAAGAATCCCAGGTGATATGTCAACATCTGGGACATCTGACACTTCATACAAAAATACTTGTTATTTCCACGAATAATCATAAATATATGGGGCGTGATGAAACAACAGCTCCTCCTAACAAATGACTAACCCTAGTATCTAGTAAAGTTTAGTATGTGAATACACCTACAGGAACAAGAGAATAACATTATACTTATCGGACAAAGAGTCCAAACATTTTAGTTAAATCGTATATGTAATATATATTTTCCTCGTTTTCAAAGACCTGTCCAAAAGATATGGCAGGACAGGCAGATTAAAATTGTACAAAGAAAAGAATTCAAATTTCAAAGAAACTTTAACCACAGTCTTATTCATTTACTTATAGTGAGTTAAAGTGTATTGTGTTGATGTACCATCATTATCATTTCACCCCTAGACACTAGTCACATCAGACACCAGCCACTAGAATTAAAATACAAACCGTGTGAGATCTAGGGAGGTAGCGTTAGGTTCCCTGAAAATACATCATCATCATCATCATCTGTTATAGTCAGGGGCCTACATTTGCTTGACCTCACACGGTTGATACATACACAGCTTTCTTTCTTGTTAGGAATACCATCTTAACCTCCCCAGCAAATTACACTTGCTACAAACACACAACTGGTGCTTTTGTTTTGTCTTACTTACTTAGTCGTTCCCCTTCTACCGTGAGGTGTAGAGGTTTGGAAGAGAGAGCGCCAGACCATTCTATCAGCCGTCTTCTTCCTGGCCTGGTTCCATTCTAGTCCTCGGTCCTTCAAAGATTGTCTAATGTTGTCCTCCCAGCGAACTCTGGGTCGTCCTGGAGGTCTGGATCCCTGGCTCTTTGTTTTGTCACAGGTTGTAAATAAATTTGTGCAAATCACACCATTAATAAACGTTATTGAATTTGTTGTTCTTGTCGCTGTTGCTGTTATTGTTGCTAATGCTGTTGTTGTTGCTGTAAACACTATTGTTTAAACACATTTATTATTATTTGCTGAAATATGAACTAACCCGTCGAAAATGACGCGAAAGATCCATGGTGTGGTCTTTCAGCTTCATGTCCCGAAGACAGCATTATTTACCGACTAGGTTGAACAGGACGCGCCTCGCCAAAACGAGGCAAAATTTTATTTAAACAAAAACAGCATCATTTCTTCTCTGTTCAGTTTTTTACTTTTTAATTCCCTTTCACCTTCAGTTGATCTCAGTAATTAAATCCATCTGGATACATTCGCTTTGAAGCCACGGCGTATTACGTCAAAAATAAGGTGTGAGGGATTAAACAAATACAACCCAGTAAATAGAGTGTAATGTGTTTAATTACGTGATAGCGCTTTTATCACTGTATGTTGTGTGTGTGAATGTATAGTTCTCTTTAAAAAATTTACTTTGCTCTAAGACTGTCTGGGTTCCTTCCTTGTGTAATCGCTTGCATAAAGGTGACAATGAGCAAACACTGGTTCTGGCAGGCATACGCCAACATGACCAAATAATGATCACTGTTTTTTGTTGATTGTCATAGCAAAAGCTAAAATCACAGGAAAGTGACGACATCACACGATGAAAGCACAGATTGACTCTAAACTGATGCGTAGAATGAAAACTCTTAAGAATTGAAGGTTTGCAGGCACATAGACTGGCTTGGTTTGGTTTATTTTAAGGAATATCGTCTTTGCACACAGACTCCATCAGTGTGCCGATCTCTTCCCTTAGATCACACAAGGAGGATCTCAGTACAGTGCACGAACTCCGCAGCACTTTCGAGAATCCCAATGTGTGAATATAAGAATCATACATTCTATAAATATGTTTGTGGTGAGTAGGTTCCTAATTTTCAAATTTGTCAGGTGTAGCGAAATGTTTTGTTTTGAGGGAGAAAGTGTAAGTATGACAGACTTGATGGAAGAATAAAAGATAATATCTAGAGGAAAATCGTCCAGACTGCAGGTTGAATGCACTGTCTCTCCTCGGGAATTAGTGTACTAGAAATCCTTAATGCAAAAAAGAGAATTCCGGTGAAACTAACACGATATTCTCTAGGCGATAAATTCTTGATCCGAGATCCTACAAAGGAATATGTATAGTACATATATTTGGATAAGAGATTTGGTGCCCAGCCACATAAAAAATATCCCGACCCAATAGTGTTTATTAATTATGGCTCTGCCCCCAGGGTGTAGATTTATGTTACTAAAACTATACAACCCATTTAAATATTACAAAGAAAATAACAACAGACTCTGTTATGTAAAGTTTACAAAAATGAAGATAGAATCTCACATTATATTCAAATGTACAACTATATGTTCCCTAATCTATGAATGGTTCTGAACCATGTCAGAATTAATTTTTCATCATAGGACAATGGGAATATTCTGTAGTGGTTCTGCTGGCATGTTAAATTACTCATCTCTGATGATGCTGAAGCTTTGTAGTCTTGTTGCCAGGGGTTCAAACTGACCCAGCACTCCAGGTCCAGCAAGTTCTTTTTAGGGTTTCAGAGGATGGCAAGTTGCTTTCTCCGTCTTGACACAGGGCTCATCACCAACTGGGATGGAGTATGTCTGCCCTCGGGAACACTGCATATGCTTAGGTCTCCTGGTAGGACAACCTGGTAGGATCACCTGGTAGGATTTGCGCTCAATGAACCACTACTGTTGTGTTTTAGAATGACCGGGCTCCTCTCTGTATTTCTTGGGAGCAACCATTCCAGCCGGTCTGCCAGTCTCGGCTGATGCTTTGTGAATCCTGCGCTTTGAGAATTGTGCGCTTCGAGGATCCCGCTTAAATTCCGGTTCTGTTTGGTGGCTTAAACATTTCCCTCCAATTCCAGCTGTATGTTTGGTCGACCCCTTGGGTGGCATTGTTGCAAATTCATCTTGGTCACAGGGATATCAAGTTAACTTCATTTAAACTGGCCGTAGCATCCACTGTGTACGTGTTTGCAGCGGCAGGCAGGGTTTCTGCCCCTTTGCTGATTTATCGTGACAGAAACACAGGTCAACTTTTGGTCTGTTCGTAGCACAATGTTTTCCACCTACGACTTTCGCTGGTGGGGGAATAATTTATTACCATTGGTCGTGAGAATCAGTTAGCGAAGACTGTGAAAGAGAGATAGACTTTTTCCTTACAAGAATGAAAAAGATATCTGAAGGGAATTTGTTTACAATCTAGCGAGAGATTTTAAGAGGAATAAAATAATAGTCAGAAGAAAAAGTCGGTGAGAAGTCGTTCCACGACATAAGCCCCCTTTTGAAAGTTCGGCCAACGGCCAACTAAGTTCGAGCCGACTCTTCTCTTATGTCAGACTTTAAATTCATGTATCGTGTCCTCTGTTTCTTCAATCCAAATATTTCCTCTTTTTCCTCTGTCAAACGGGATACACCTACAGTGACACTTTAATATACCAGTTATAGACAAAGGGTCCTCTTTATTTATTTATATGTTGTAAATAATATTTGCCTGATTTGAAAACATCCCTGTCCCAAAAGAATTGAGGTACAGGAAAATAAATAATTGTAAAATATTAATATAACTTTACTAACAGTCTTACTTACTTCATTTTTATTGAGTTAAAGTTATGTTTGACATTGTTCATACATCACATTAAATACATTACCCTAGACACTTGCCACACAACATCACAGAGATTATTTTACACAGAGTGAGATCTTAGAGAGGTAGCGGATAGGGACCCTGAGAACATCATCATCATCAATTAGACTCAGGGAACTTACACAGCTGGACCTCACTTTGTTTACCTTTAGTGTCGTAACATCAATAACCTCTCATAATACCACATATTGGGGTCCTGTCCAGGATTATTTTACCACCATAGACCCAGGGTATCCCCATTGTTAGAATATATAAAAATTGATCATTTGTGGAAATTGGATGAGTTGTCTTTGCCTATAGTTCAGTACTTTAGTCATATTTGTTTATTTATACTGTAAGATTAATAAATAACTCCGCCAATGCCGGTCCCAAGCCCGGATGAAAAAGGAGGAGGGCGGCCTGCATGGAGGCCGTAAGGAGGCAGCCCCTCCACCATGCAAAGGCACCATGCAAAGGCCAATCACCTGTTTGCTTTAAATCATGATTACGCGAACTACAAGAGAGAAAACCGGACTGATTCTAAAGGCGACGAACTGGAACGGACTACGGACTACGACTTATGGGACTTGGAACACAAGAAGTATAAATGGGAAGGAAGAGGAGCTGGTGGAAGAGATGAGGAAAGCAAAACTAGAAATCCTGGCTATAACGGAAACGAAGAAAAAAGGACAAGGAGTCATGGATCTCGATGGCAACACGTTGCTCTACAGTGGTGTACCCATATCTGAAAGAGCTAAAGGGGGCGTGGGTTGCATTGTGGCCCAAAATAAAAAAGATAGTATCAAGGGATGGAACTTTGTCTCGGAGCGCATTATGGTTGTAAAACTAAAAGAAGGAGAAACCATAGTCAACCTGGTCATAGTGTATGGGCCAAATGAGGATGAGAGAGCAGAGGTCAAGGAGGAATTCTTCGAGCTGCTTCAAAGGACAGTGGATGACTGCCTAGATGAAGTTATTATGCTCGGAGATTTTAATGCCAGAGTTGGAAATGACCATGCTAGATGGGGTGGAGTTATCGGAAGATATGGAGAAGATACTCTCAATGACAATGGAAAGCGACTCCTTAGATTCTGCAGTGAGCAGAATATGATCATTACAAACACAAAGTTCCCCCATAAGCGCATACATGCATACACTAGATGTGAACCAACCAAGAATGAGAAGTCAGTGATCGACTATGCCATTGTTCGGAGAAGCTCATTCAGATATGTCCGAGATGCAAGAGCCTGGAGGGGGCCAGAGATTGGAAGTGATCACTACCTGCTAACAATCAAATGAACAACTGAAAGAGTTGCTCAGCCTAGGAACTGCCCAACATCACGCAAGAAACCAAGTAAACGAGCAGGAGAAATGAGCATTAGGACCTACAAGCTGAGAGAGCCAGAAATTAAGACCAGATATCAGGGGCTTATTGCTACAGCAGTGAGCAACACAGAAGAACGACCTGATGACTTGGAAACCCTCTGAAATAAATTCAAGGATATCATAAAGACAGCTGCTGCAGAAGCATGCGGTGAAGTCCGACTTGGGAACCAGAGAAAGAGGACACCTTGGTGGACAGAGGAAGTCAAAGAGAAAATAAGAGAGAAGAAAATGGCATGGAAACAATACTTAGGAGCTAAAAACACAACAGGACAAATGGAGAAATATAGAGAATATGTGACACTCAGAACAGAAGCAAAGAACAAAGTGCTAGCAGCAAAACAGAAGTCCTGGGAAGAATTTGGAGAAAAGCTAGAAAAAGATGCACAAGAAAACCAGAAATTGTTCTATAAGACCCTAAAGAACATGAGGAAAGAAAAACAATGCCCTCTCAAATTTATAAAGGACAAGCAAGGCAAATTGCTTACTGCCCTGAAGGAAGTAATGGAAAGATGGAAAGAATATTTCTCAGAACTCCTGGATGGTGAGCATGATGAAGCATCAGAAATGATAACCACTAGCACAGAAGAGAAAACCAATGATGGTGAAGATGACATAAAGATGGAAGAACTGAGGGCAGCACTAGAGAAAATCAAGATGGGCAAAGCAGCAGGGCATGATGGTATAACACCAGAAATGGTTAAGTACATGGGAGCATCAGGCGACCTATTACTCTAAAAGGTCCTACAGGCAGCATGGTGCAACAAGACCATACCAAAGGATTGGGAGATTGCCATCATAACACCAATTTTCAAAAAGGGTGACAATCGACAATGTGGAAACCATAGAGGCATATCCCTTCTCAGTGTCCCTGGTAAAATCTACTCTAGAATCCTAGAGCAGAGACTCCGACGCCTAGCTGAGCCACAATTGGATGAGGTCCAGTGCGGATTCCGAGCAAACCGAAGTACGCAAGACCTAATCTTCACACTCAGACAGCTGAGTGAAAAGGCCCTTGAGTATAAGAGTGAGATCCATCTTTGTTTCATAGATCTGGAAAAGGCGTTTGACAGGGTCCCCTGGAGCAAACTTTGGGACTGTTTGGCAAGGAAGAATATTCCAGCACCTCTGATTCATGCTATACAGAGCTTCTACAAGTCTTGCAGAAATTATGTGAGGACAGCAAACCATAAGTCAGAAGAGTTCAGGACCACCACTGGTGTAAGACAAGGTGATATCCTATCACCTTACCTCTTCATACTCCTTATGGACGATGTCATCAAGGCATGTAAGGAGAGAACAAGAAAGTATTCAGTGGGATACTGGAAGATGAGACAGGTCTATATTTCGGAGCTGGCATTTGCTGATGATGTTGCCCTGATTGCTAAATCAGAGGCACATCTCCAATCCAACCTGCAAGTCTGGAAGGAAGAGCTGGAGAAGAGAGGGATGGTCATAAGCAGCTCTAAAACAAAATCCATGGTGATATCACGAGAAGAAAGAAAACATCAGATTAAGTTGGGAGAACAGGTCCTGGAGCAGGTCGACCACTTTAAATATCTCGGAGCTATTATAGACCAAAAGGGAGGCATCAAAGAAGAGTTGGCCACTCGAAAAGCAGCGGCTGGGAGACTTTTTCAGGCCATAAATCGTGGATTCCTCAGCAAGAAAGAGGTTGGTAAGAAAACGAAGATGGCTGTATACCGCTCCACCTATGTCCCAGTCTTGACATATGGATGCGAGTCGTGGGCAATGACTACAACCCACAAAAGCCAGATCCAAAACTCAGAAATGAGGTATCTGAGGAAAGTGGTTGAAGTAACAAGAAGAGACATGGTACGCAACCAGACGATCCGTCAAGGCCTAAAATCCCATCCGCTGCAGACCCAAATAGAACAGTCCCAACTAAGATGGTTTGGCCATGTCTGCAGAATGGGAGAAGATCGGCTACCACGACAAGCATGGGAAACAAAGAGCCAGGGATCCAGACCTCCAGGACGACCCAGAGTCCGCTGGGAGGACAACATTAGACAATCTTTGAAGGACCGAGGACTAGAATGGAACCAGGCCAGGAAGAAGACAGCTGGTAGAATGGTCTTTCGCTCTCTCTTCCAAACCTCTACACCTCACGGTAGAAGGGGAACGACTAAGTAAGTAAGTAAGTAAGATTAATAAATTTTGTATGAGAGAAAAGATGGCAGACTTGGCCAAATTCAGATCTGCTACTGTGCAGACGGCAAGAGATCTTGGCATGAGTGGGGAACTTCTGATTCAGTATGTTACTACTGAATGTGATAAATTTATTGATAGGGAAGATAGGAGGTTAGCTGAAGAGAAAAGGTTAAAATTAGAGGCAGATAAAGAGGCTAGAAAATTAGAGGCAGATAAAGAGGCTAGGAAGTTAGAGGCTGATAGGGAGGCCGAAATTAAGAAATTACAGTTAGAGGCTGAAAGGGAGGTTAGGCAGATGGAGGCTGCTAAAGAGGAAAGGAGATTGCAGATGGAAGCAGATGAAAAAAGATTGCAAAGAGAGCATGAGCTAAGACTCAAGGAACTGGAACTTCAAGGACATGTTCCAGAAAATGGAAGCAGCCCATCTACCTCTGACACTGGTGCCAGTCAGGGGGCCTCAAACTCAGCAATGAGCTTTCACTTAGATCCTTTTGTAGAGAAAGACGATGAGATCGAGTCCTATCTCAGTAGATATGAGAGACTAGCTACTAACTATGGGTTAGAGAAGGAGAAGTGGAGTTTAAAATTATCCCAAGGTCTTAGGGGAACATCTTATGAAGTGTTCTCAAAGTTGAGCAGAGAGGATCAGGAAGATTATGATATTTTAAAACAGGCTCTATTAATTAGGTATGAGAAGAATGGGGAATTTTATAGGAAGAAATTTAGAAATGCTAAGATACTGTCTGGGGAGACCTACCACCAATTCTCTGCCAGATTGGAAACCTATTTGGAGAAAAGGACTGCTCTGGGGAAAACCCAAGATTTGAAGGAAATGATTATGATAGAGCAACTGAGAGAGTCCATGGTTCCAGACCTGAGAAAATTTCTCATAGAACAGGGTGCAGAGAGGTTGAGGGAGGTTCTCAATGTTGCTGAGAGATATCAGGCAGCCCAGTCAGAAGTAGTGGGAGCAAAAAGGAAACAAGTAGAAAGTAATAAAGCCCCACAAAACCAGAATAAACTTGAAAATAGAGATCAAGGTAATAGATTTAAACCCAACTATGATAGGCCAAGATTTGACCATAGAGACAGAAACCCGCAAGTAAATGATAGGAAACCCTACAAACCAGAAGGAAAATGGTGTAAAAATTGTAGGTTAAATAACCATAATACAAAGACTGCAGGAAGAAAACCCCTCGATATTTCGCTGCATGCATTAAAACAGGAAACAAGGGAAAGAAGGAACAACCTACTGGACAGCAGGAACCTCATCATCCCCCTGTATGTGAAGAAGTAGTATGCAATGGAGCCACTTGTGCCTTTATGATACTGGATTGGATTTTGACTCAGTCGTGAGTTCTAACCTAGTGCACCCAGATCAATATACCACAGAAACAGTGGAGATACAAGGATCAACTAAGCATATAGCAACCATGACACTTCCCATTGCAAGGATAAATGTGAAAACTCGCTATGTGGAAGCAGTGATTAGAGCAGCAGTGATAAACGAACCAATCTACCCTCTGATATTGGGGTATAGATATGTGTTTTTGGGAAATCCCAAAAGACCAGTGATTATGGCAGCAGTACAGACCAGGTCACAGTCAAGGAAGGAGGAAGATAACCCAATAAATACTCACCCAGAGGAAATGAGGAAGGCACAGGCTGAGGATAGGTCACTAAAGCCGTGTTTCAGGAAACTCCCAAAATGCCATACCCCTCCAAACAAAGAAGACTTTTATATGAAGACCAAGTTAATATATAGGAAGGCTGGTATAGGATCCACTGGTCATGGACAGCTAGTTCGTCCATCTTCATATATGGAAAAGGTGATAAAAAGATCACATGTGGCATCAGCCGGTGGACATGAGAAAATAGGTACTACATGTCAAAGAGTATCTATGACATTCTATTGGCCAGGCGTAGCTGCGGACATTACAGAATTTGTTGAGGCCTGTGACCAATGTAACAAGGGAAAGCCCACATGTTGGGAAAATCATCAGGACCTACAAAAGCACTACGGTGAAAACAGGCCTGAAAATAAAAGGAAAATTAAACATGATAAGGTAGACACGTGTGGTAAAGTGGGATGTTATAAATCCTATAGGGGACTTAGTGTACTGACTGAGATCAGCTGTGAAGGTATCTGTATCTAATAAGTGTGGTGTATTACAGATGGCCTTACTTGCTACCACATTTATACCTCAGTCAGAATTATTCTGGAATATTGTGATGACTACGTTAAATGTCTAGGGTTATGAAAAGGATGAAGTGTAAGTCACAACAACAACAGACAGATAAACAATTTATTTTATTCCACAACACTTTACAACACTGTGACACTCACACACATATAACACTCTATAAGACTATCTTAACTGAGTCAAGTGTAAAGTTTCAAATATATATATGTATTAATTACTGTCAATAATAGATATCCTGATTCAACTACACAGTGAACCAGGAATCACAATCAAGGGTAATTACAAGTAATATGTACCCATTTTATAAATATAATCTTTGTATTGACATATTTTATTATTCTTATCTTATGTGTGTAAGTTGTGAAGTAGTAATATGAGGTAATACTGGTTTTGTTTTTCAAGCTAGATTGTTGTTTGTCATCATGACTTCAAGTGTTTGATTATCGTGGAAGTAGTATTGGGAAAAGTTCACAGTTCCTGTCATTTGAAATAAATTATTGTCCCTCTGTGTTTAATATAATGTCAATTTTAGAGGGGGGCACATAATGTTGAGCTACTCTGGCCACAGAAGCTTATCTTTCGTGATGGCTGCAGGAAAAGACTCCTCTGCTCGATTGCTTCACTGTGTTCTGGAGACACCTCACTGGTCGCTATCTGGACCAAGGAGTATGCTGTCAGCCTCTGGATTCAGCAAAACTCAGACCAGGTGCTGCTTCAATAACTTAGGACCACGGTCCCTGAAACAAGAAGGTTGTACCTCCTATTTCAGAACTAATTTATAATCTATTTCCACACTGAACACAATACATAACAAACACTGAGTTCAGAGCGGTAGGCCAACTGCTAACTTCATCTGAAACAATTTACACCAGTATACTCCTCCCTAATGGTTACTACGCCTCTGCAATTCCAGCATTATTTCCTTCTAGTCAATAAGATAGGTGTCAGTGTACTATTTGGCGATCCCATGCAGATATACTTCTCTTCGACAAGTTTTGTTCAGGTTGGAGCACTATCTAGGCCTTGCCTCATGTTTGCTACTGAACCACACACATATACATACATAAATTATCAATTTACATTCAATTTTCATTAAAAAGATATCAAATATGTCAAGCTTACCACAATTCATGGAAATAATACACAATTACGTTGACTGGCAATGAATATGGCACAAAATCCGATCTGCCGCTATCCCAAGCTTTTATTTAGAAAAATATGCACTGGAACTCAACGCACTGTTTCTTAGTAAGTTTATTTCAAACTGTGGCACTGAACTGACGCTCCTAATTGACTATATTGGCGGGTCTAACCAATCGGGCCATGTTTACACAGCTTTTCAAAAAATTTTACCCTTCTCACGTTTCCCCTAACAACTAAAATTAGTATTTGTAGTCCGACTAATCGTGTTTAGCCTTACATATCATTCCCGCCAATCAAATAGGATTTAACATGGTGACCTATTTCCCGTACAATGGTGGTTTCAAAACATGCCACTGTGCGATTCTGATTTGGTGCTGTCCGACATCCTCACTATTTTCTTTTGGCTATAATTTGTTAATTCCTAGACTATTTGCGTAACACTTAACATATTCTTTGTCAGCAAGTCCTAAGGAACCCAAATATATAAATTTAATGGGGCTAAGGGGCTGCGTTCAAAATATGCATTTTCTTCTAGGATAGTCGTGTATTTTTATTTTTATCGATTTAGAACCGCCACCTGTCCTGTCTTTTCGACTGTTCTGTCATACTAATGTCAGGATTTCAGACATAAAACAGTAGAATGTCATGTTTCCTTATAAGCATTTTACACGTTTTTAAACCTAACTCTCGTATGGGTAGTGTTTTTTATCACTGTCGATTTGAAAAAAAGTTAGTGCTTCTGGCCTTACGCGGGGAGGGTGGCATTAATTGTATATCGCGAGACGCGTGTTAGTGTTGCATGCGTTCCTGCTTTCAGCCCTCCCTCTCTCTATCCTAAGTTCATCTGTCTTTTCATCACGCCGTGTATAAAATGAAATTAATGGAAGTATTAATTTAGGTCATTACGCAGCTTGCGTATCTCAAGGTTTTCTTAGAAATGCAGTACACGTTTTATTGTAGAAAGCGTAGGCTTTACTATCAACGTGAAAGCGTTACAATTTGCAGACGAAGCAGAAAACAAGGGGGATTTCGAGTACAGTCGTTGTGACAGCACTGTCGTTTTACCATTTCTCTTTCCTTTGATCGAATTTATGTGTTAGGCTTTACATTTACCTTTTAATTTATATATGTGTATTTAGAATGTTTCACGACAAATTCTCCCCTCTTAAAACAGACGTTATACGTCAGTCTATAATTCTATATACACATAGAGAAATTTAATATTATTTCTGGTGCTTTCTTTGATTTTCATCGCACGGATGGCGGCTTAGAAAATCTGCATCCACGTTTCTCTGATTTTATTTTGATCATGGATTAATGCAGGTGGGTTATTTCAAAGTAAGCACTACTCAAGAAATTTGCCCCAGACCTCTGCAATCCAAGAATCCATTTAAGATATGTTACTGCACAGCTGCAAGTGTTACTGCTTGTCTTACTACTGCTTAGCAATCAATATTCACCATTTCTTTTCTCTGAGTCTGCTCAACGACATGTCCCGAGAAGATTAGATGTTCCTCAAATTGTACGTTATGAGGAGTTGATCTATATGGTGATATATGATTTGTGTAAGGGATCCAATAATTTCCTGATCAGCCTTAATAAACACTCGGACTATCCTCAATTCAAAAAGGCAACAATGGAGACACTCTGCTCCTCCGAAATGTTCACAGCCAACAATTTGGTCTGATCTCAGGCGTGATTGAATGTGGAAACACCCTTCTAATAATATATTTATAATGTTCTATAATGTGCCACTCAAATGGAGGCCATATTCACCAACTATAGTTCCGCCTACCGACAATCTGGTGAATTAAGATAATATGTGGGGAAATGAGTTTCTGCATCAGAAATCAATTCGCCCTTAGCATTGCTATAAGATGTGTGGGTTATCTCCATCCAGGGTCCGAACAATACTTTCCCTTGGACGGTGTAGGGTCGGGTGACTACCAATGTCACCGGTGCCCTTTTAATGCTAAGTTAATAGCCATAGTGTGAAGCGCTGTGAGCATTTTCCCAATTGCTCACTCGTCCACTGCCCACTGTTCTTATGTTAACAATTTGTTTCGGTTTTAACTTAGGCGGATCATCTTCAATGTCAATGTCAGCCAGCTCCCTAAATGCGGCTTCAAACTGTTCCTGGGTTGACTGGTCTGAGTTTCTATTTTCTCTGGATGCCCTTCTCAGAGTTGCGAATCTAAATATTTTTGGTGAACACTGTTGGGGGGAAGGTGGATACCTATCCTCTATGTCAACCTTATTATTGTTATTTTCCTTGTTAATGTTAGGCCCATATGTTTCAGAATGCTTGGCTGGCATCTGATTATGATTTTCCCAACTTGGGGACTGTACCTTGCTACATTTTTCACAGGCCCCCACAAATTGTGCAATATCAGCAGCTACTTGGGGCCAGTAGAATTTTTCTGATGTCCTTTGACGGGTAGTCCCATTTCTCTGGTGTCCACCGTCTGGTACAACATGTGATTGTGCCATCACTTTTTCTCTGTAGGGAGTTGGGAGTACCAACTGTCCATATCCTTTGGGTCCTGCTCCCGCCTTCCTGAAGAGCAGTCCTTCCTTCAAATAAAATTGTCCTTTCTTAGGGTGTGCATGGCTTGTTGGCAATTTACCAAAGCAAGGTTTTAATGTTTTATCTTTTGCCTGGGCCTTTCTCATCTGCTTATGAGAATAAACTAGTGGTGGTTCCTCCTCCGTTCTACTAGAGGTCGACCTGACCTGAAGCGTGGCCATTACCACCGGTTTTACAGGGCTTCCTAGAAAAACATATTTGCTTCCTAACACCAGCGGGTAATTAGGGTCGTCACACACGGCTGCTCTAATCACTCCTTCCACGTACCTTGTCTCTACATTGATCTCGGCTACGGGAAGTGTCATGGTGGATATTCCCTTTACGGCCCCTTGTATCTCCACTTTCTCTGTGGTATACTGTTCAGGGTGCACTAGGGTTGCACTCACAACTGAGTCATATTCTAAACCTGAATCGTAAAGGCACCTAACCTTGGCCCCATTACATGTCACTTCTTCACAGATGGGGGGATGTTGAAGATTTATATGATTCTCTGTCAGTTTCTTCTTCCCCTTGTCCACTGTTATCATGCATGCCGCGTGATATGGAGGAACTTTCCTACCACATTCACTAGTATTATGATTATGCATCCTGCATATTTGACAATATTTTCCTTCCTGTCTGAAGGGTTTCCTGTTATCATATTTCCTTTCATTGAATTGTGGGGTTTTATTTTTATAGTCATTTCGTGGCCTATCAAACTGGTGCTTACCTTTGTTTTGATCTCTATGATCAAATTCATTAAAGTTTTGTGGTGCCTGATAATTGTCTACCTGCCTCTTCTTATTACCTGTTACTTCTGCCTGAGCTGCTTGATACCTTTCAGCAACATTTAATAACTCACCCAGCCTCTCTGCACCTTGTTCCATGAGAAACTTTCTCAGGTCTGGAGCCATGGACTCTCTTAATTGTTCTATAAGGACCATTTCCTTAAGATCTTGGGTTTTCCCCAGAGAAGTCCATTTCTCCAAGTATGTCTCTAACCGTGCAGAGAACTGGTGATAGGTTTCACCTGACAGTAGTTTAGCATTCCTAAATTTTTTCCTATAAAATTCTGCGTTCTTTTCATATCTTAACAAAAGAGCCTGCTTTAGCATGTCATAATTTTCTTGATCACCTCTGCTCATTTTGGCAAAAACTTCATAAGCTGCCCCACGAAGTCCTTGAGATAACTTTAAGCTCCACCTTTCTCTCTCTAACCCATACGTGGTAGCTAATAGTTCATATCTATTTAGATAGCTCTCAATATCATCGTCTTTCTCAACAAAATGATCTAAATGAAAGTTCATAGCTGAGGTTGAGGCTCCCTGACTAGCAGTAGCATCGGAGGTAAAGGGACTGGCACCATTTTCAGGAGCATGGCCTTGAAACTCAAACTCCCTTAGTCGTAACTCATGTTCCCTTTGTAATCTCTTCTCCTCCTTTTCTGCTTCCCTCTCTGCAGCTAATCGCTTGTCTTCCCTTTCTGCAGCCAATCTCTTGTCTTCTCTTTCTGCCTCCAATTTCTTAGCCTCAGCCTCAATCTGCAACCTCTTAATTTCTTTTTCAGCCTCTAACTTTCTTTCAGCCTCTTTTTCTAATCTTTCAGATTCTAATTTTCTTTCGGCTTCAAATTTTCTTTCTTCACGTTCAATATATTTGTCACATTCAGTAGTGACATAAGCAATCATAACTTGCCCGTCCATTCCTAACTCTTTTGCAGTCTGCACAGCAGCAGATCGAAATTTGGCCAGGTCCGCCATTTTCTAACAGGTAAATGTATAAAATATTTAACTAAACAATTTTATCTATCAATAATTATCTAAGGACAACCACAGGAACTGAGAGCTCAACCTTATTTATTTTCACCCAAGGATACCTTTTAAATTTTTATTATTCCCAATATATATATATATAATAGGAGAAAGTTCAATATCCCGGGAGCGAGACCCCAATATATGTGGTAAAGTGGGATGTTATAAATATTTATAGGGGACTTAGTGTACTGACTGAGATCAGCTGTGAAGGTATCTGTATCTAATAAGTGTGGTGTATTACAGATGACCTTACTTGCTACCACATTTATACCTCAGTCAGAATTATTCTGGAATATTGTGATGACTACGTTAAATGTCTAGGGTTATGAAAATGATGAAGTGTAAGTCACAACAACAACAGACAGATAAACAATTTATTTTATTCCACAACACTTTACAACACTGTGACACTCACACACATATAACACTCTATAAGACTATCTTAACTGAGTCAAGTGTAAAGTTTCAAAATATATATGTATTAATTACTTCAATAATAGATATCCTGATTCAACTACACAGTGAACCAGGAATCACAATCAAGGGTAATTACAAGTAATATGTACACATTTTATAAATATAATCTTTGTATTGACATATTTTATTATTCTTATCCTATGTGTGTAAGTTGTGAAGTAGTAATATGAGGTAATACTGGTTTTGTTTTTCAAGCTAGATTGTTGTTTGTCATCATGACTTCAAGTGTTTGATTATCGTGGAAATAGTATTGGGAAAAGTTCACAGTTCCTGTCATTTGAAACAATTTATTGTCCCTCTGTGTTTAATATAATGTCAATTTTTGAGGGGGGCACATAATGTTGAGCTACTCTGGCCACAGAAGCTTATCTTTCGTGATGGCGGCAGGAAAAGACTCCTCTGCTCGATTGCTTCCTGTGTTCTGGAGACACCTCACTGGTCGCTATCTGGACCAAGGAGTATGCTGTCAGCCTCTGGATTCAGCAAAACTCAGACCAGGTGCTGCTTCAATAACTTAGGACCACGGTCCCTGAAACAAGAAGGTTGTACCTCCTATTTCAGAACTAATTTATAATCTATTTCCACACTGAACACAATACATAACAAACACTGAGTTCAGAGCGGTAGGCCAACTGCTAACTTCATCTGAAACAATTTACACCAGTATACTCCTCCCTAATGGTTACTACGCCTCTGCAATTCCAGCATTATTTCTTTCTAGTCAATAAGATAGGTGTCAGTGTACTATTTGGCGATCCCATGCAGATATACTTCTCTCCGACAAGTTTTGTTCAGGTTGGAGCACTATCTAGGCCTTGCCTCATGTTTGCTACTGAACCACACACATATACATACATAAATTATCAATTTACATTCAATTTTCATTAAAAAGATATCAAATATGTCAAGCTTACCACAATTCATGGAAATAATACACAATTACGTTGACTGGCAATGAATATGGCACAAAATCCGATCTGCCGCTATCCCAGGCTTTTATTTAGAAAAATATGCACTGGAACTCAACGCACTGTTTCTTAGTAAGTTTATTTCAAACTGTGGCACTGAACTGACGCTCCTAATTGACTATATTGGCGGGTCTAACCAATCGGGCCATGTTTACACAGCTTTTCAAAAAATTTTACCCTTCTCACGTTTCCCCTAACAACTAAAATTAGTATTTGTAGTCCGACTAATCGTGTTTAGCCTTACATATCATTCCCGCCAATCAAATAGGATTTAACATGGTGACCTATTTCCCGTACAATGGTGGTTTCAAAACATGCCACTGTGCGATTCTGATTTGGTGCTGTCCGACATCCTCACTATTTTCTTTTGGCTATAATTTGTTAATTCCTAGACTATTTGCGTAACACTTAACATATTCTTTGTCAGCAAGTCCTAAGGAACCCAAATATATAAATTTAATGGGGCTAAGGGGCTGCGTTCAAAATATGCATTTTCTTCTAGGATAGTCGTGTATTTTTATTTTTATCGATTTAGAACCGCCACCTGTCCTGCCTTTTCGACTGTTCTGTCATACTAATGTCAGGATTTCAGACATAAAACAGTAGAATGTCAGGTTTCCTTATAAGCATTTTACAGGTTTCTAAACCTAACTCTCGTATGGGTAGTGTTTTTTATCACTGTCGATTTGAAAAAAGTTAGTGCTTCTGGCCTTACGCGGGGAGGGTGGTATTAACTGTATATCGCGAGACGCGTGTTAGTGTTGCATGCGTTCCTGCTTTCAGCTCTCCCTCTCTCTATCCTAAGTTCATCTGTCTTTTCATCACGCCGTGTATAAAATGAAATTAATGGAAGTATTAATTTAGGTCATTACGCAGCTTGCGTATCTCAAGGTTTTCTTAGAAATGCAGTACACGTTTTATTGTAGAAAGCGTGTATTGATGCAGTAGGCTTTACTATCAACGTGAAAGCGTGAGAATATGCAGACGAAGCATAAAAAGGGGGATCTCGAGTACAGTCATTGTGACAGCACTGTGCTTTTACCATTTCTCTTTCCTTTTATCGAATTTATGTGTTAGGCTTTACATTTACCTTTTAATTTATATATGTGGATTTAGAATGTTTCACGACAACACGGTGGATAGGAAAACCCCTTTTCACACACAGTCTTCACATAAACTAGTTAGAATGGCCACTATGCGTATGGTACAAAAAGTCCCACCCGACAATCCCTTGGTCGGAATTCTTGGAACTGGATGAAAATAGAAGAGAGGGAAGTCCCCTCACTTTGAAACTGAAACTGCGGGGAAACCTCAGTCGGAAAATTGGTAGCGGACGGTTGGAGTGTGATAACAAATTAAAGGGAGAAAAGTCACCACCACAATACTTCCAATTACATAAGCATTACCGGAATGGCACCGGTAACATGGAAAATGGGTCGGCCACATTAAAGCCCATAAAAGGTCCATTGGAAGCCTTATTGAGGACATGGACAGATGAGAAGGCAGAAGAGACTGTAACCTCATCATACCAGTATGTGAACGAGCTGACCACTTGCTTAAAAACTGGCTGGAAACTAGCAAATGATAACCTAAGACAAGTCAGGAAGGAACATGCTGCATATTATAATAGGAAAGCGAAGGATACGGAGCTTGCTGTGGGGGAGAAGGTGCTTCTTCTGTTACAAGGCAGCAGCAATAAACTTCAGATTGGATGGCAAGGTCCATACACAGTTCTAGAAAAGGTATCTAGAACTAACTACAAGATAGACAAGAAAATAAAGGAAAAAGTCTATCATGTGAACCTTCTTAAGAAATATCATGATAGAAGAAACCTGGAAGGGGTACATTTAATGACCTTGGCCATAGCCACTGAGATGAAAAATGCATCTCTCACCTCTTACGAATACCCCCTAAAACCATGCGAAACTCCTGCACAGGTAAAAATCAGTAATCATCTGACAAAAGGGCAGAGGAAGAAGATTATTCAAAAGGTTCTGGAGAATCATACAGACGTGTTAACGGACAGACCGGGGCACACTAACTTGTTGGAATATGATATGAAATTACTAGACCCAACATCCATCTGTATGAGAGCCTATACTATCCCATTCGCAAAAGAGAAAGCTTTGAAAGAGGAGATAGATTATTTGTTACAAGAAGGGATTATTTCTCACAGTGAATCTCCTTATAGCTCCAGTGTGGTATTGTTGAGGAAACCCTCTGGGGAACATAGACTGTGCATAGATTACAGGAAACTGAATGCTGTCACAGAAGGTCAGGTGGATCCATTACCTGATACGAACCAACTATTTGCCAGATTAAATAAGGCAAAATATTTTTCCAAGGTAGATCTCAGTAAGGGATATTATCAAATTCCAGTGAAGCCTGAGATTCGAACTTAACTGGCCTTTAGCACCTCGGAAGGGCACTATGAGTTCAACATGTTGCCTTTTGGATTGAAGAATGCTCCGAGTGTGTTTTTCCAGAATGATGCGAAAACTATTGGATCCCCTGAAAAATCCATGTATTACTAATTTCATGGATGACATCCTCATCGCCACTGAAACATTTGAGGAACATGTAGACTCATTAAACATGTTATTTGACAGACTCAGAGAGGTAAACTTAACTGCTAGACCAACAAAATGTTGTATTGGATGCAAGGAATTGGAATTCTTGGGACATACTGTACGTCAGGGTAGCATGACCCCAGATCCTAGGAACTTGGAGAAATTGCAGAGAGCACCCAGACTACAGACTAAGAAAGATGTGGGATCCTTTGTCTCACTTTGTGGGTTTTACCAACAATATATTAAACATTTTAACTCTGTGTGTGCTCCTCTGACATATCTAACTCGTAAAGGGAAACCAGATAAAATAGAATGGTCGGAAAAATGTGAGCTGGCATACAATGAGCTAAAGCAAAAACTCCCCAGTAAGCCCATATTGAAATTACCTGATTTGAGTCAGGAATTTGTGGTGAGAACGGACGCTAGCAATGTGGGATTGGGAGCCACTTTGTTACAACGGTCCTCATCACCAGACGGAGAATTGAACCCCGTTGCTTATGCCAGCCGCAAATTGAACAGAGCGGAACAAAACTACTCAACTATAGAAAAAGAATGTTTGGCCTTAGTCTGGGCAATAAAGAAATTCCAGATTTATTTGTATGGTAGGCATTTCGTGGTCCAAAGCGATCATCAGCCCCTGGTTTTTTTGGCTCAGGCAAAGCATGGTAATGCACGATTGTTAAGGTGGTCTCTTCTCATACAACCTTACTCGTTTACCATTGAGTACATTCCTGGATCGCAGAACGTTGGGGCGGATTTCTTGAGTAGGCACCCACCTGCAGGAATCCAGGATCACCCTTAGGCATAGTTGAGTCAATTTGATCGTGATCGTAACACGAATATTAAAGCTGCACTAGTGGTTCAAACTTTTTAACAGGGGAGATATGTAGTAAAGTGAATCCGAGTCACCACACGCTCAAATTCCCCGCTTAAAACGTACTCCTAAAATCTATTAATAACTACCGCATTTGAAATTTGGCTCAAGGCCACCGTAAAATCAACCGCCAACATTTTAACTAAAGAATTTGAATTTTTCTACTACCACGCGTTAAAAGGTTACTACCCCCAAACACCCCCCCCCTAATATTTATTAACGAACGTCGTAAACATTAACAACCAATCGTATTGTTACCTCGTTTTATACTGATGATAAAAATCTTGGTTGTAATGGCAAAAATGCCGATTCTGTGCTTTTAATCAAAAGTAAATAATTTATTCCTCAAAAACTAAAGAGAATTAAAAAGAAAGAGATATCGGGAATTGTAGCGATGATATTGATTAACATAATACCATAACGATTTCCTATAATAAAACTATTTTGACGTAGAAACATTTATTTTATTAATATTTTCAGTTGGGAAAAAGCACAATTAATTACTTAAAAATTACACAGATGAAAACGGGGAGAAATAAAAAAAAGGAAACCTATAGGGGTGCATAGAGGACAACTGGCCGTTTAATAATCAATTTTGATATAAAAAATCGGTCTATAAATAACTGAGATATATAATATATAAATAAAATCAGACGAGCGAACACACTGAACAACGGCTTAATGTTTATGGTCCAAAAGTAGTTGTTTTTTTGACGCGTCTTTTGATTGGCTGGTTGGAATTGATAACTTTTGACCCTGCTTGAATAAGTCCGCCATTTGAGAAAAAAAATTTAACACTGACAGGTTGAGTGCAGATGCAAAGCGTTGGTGACAAATGCCTTTGCCGTCTGGACGAAACAGCGGTCTGAAATTGAGCCATTGACTGCTAGTCAATCCTGTGATTGTGTAATTATTCTTTACTTGCGGTAAGATAAATAAGTATTAGTATTTATTTAACATGTAACTGGCCAAAGATTGTGCGCCATAAGTGATTCGATACTGCCTATTGGGAGAGAAATTGGGGTCTCGACAACCCAAGTAGGAATGTGCCTAAAGCAGATTTATTTGGAAAGTGAAATAAAAATTTGTAAAAATGTTTGAATATTGCCATAAAATCTTACGACTGTAAGTCCAGAGGCCACTAGCCATCTTCTGCAGTGCTACAGTGTTCTAATGACACATGAAAACATACCTAGGATGTTTGAACAAAAGATTTAACAGGTCACAAGAAGAAAATTGTATACCCCAGCTGATTTTAGGGAAGACAATCAATGCACAAGGTGACAGGGGCGTTGCAGCCATATGGGAAGACGAATGTAAACACAGGACGGAGTGAAGTCAAAGAAAATAGGGTCTGGTGCAAATGGTTTGCACACGTGACTGAGCACACGTAATCTTAGTATTGATTAGGTGTGGAATTGTTATAGCCAGCATATAAAAGGGTGGGAATATCCTTCTTTTTCAGGGTTATATTGCCTAGTACTTAGTGGTGGCAGGAAACCTGGGGCAGGCAGACCCTGTGCATATTGAAGCCTCAGAAGAGCTGCCTGCTGCAATTGTGTTCAGAAGACAACTATTGTGTGGACCCTGAAGAGTCTACAAGCATCCACTTCAGACAGTTTGTCAGGTCAAGTCCCTTCACATGGGCATATGAGATCTCATTTAAAAATTTCCACAACCAAACTAGAAATCCCTGTGGCCATGATGATACTAACAGACCCTCACATAATTGACTATTTGTTATAAAAAGTATTACATCAGACTGTGGGATACACCTACAGTGACATTTTAATATACCAGTTATGGACAAAGGGTCCTCTTTATTTATTTATATGTTGTAAATAATATTTGCCTGATTTGAAAACATTCCTGTCCCAAAAGAATTGAGGTACAGGAAAATAAATAATTGTAAAATATTAATATCACTTTACCAACAGTCTTACTTACTTCATGTTTATTGAGTTAAAGTTATGTTTGACATTGTTCATACATCACATTAAAAACATTTCCCTAGACACTTGCAACACAACATCACAGAGATTATTTTACACAGAGTGAGATCTTAGAGAGGTAGCGGATAGGGACCCTGAGAACATCATCATCATCAATTAGACTCAAGGAACTTACACAGCTGGACATCACTTTGTTTACCCTTAGTGTAGTAACATCAATAACCTCTCATAATACCACAGTAGACAAACTCTAAAAAAGCAATAACTCTTAAACCTGAAACGTTTAATATTACTAAATCTAAAGTATTATAAAAATGTACTCATATGCAATCATACCTCTATGTCATTAGTTCTCTTAGCACAGACGCAGTATATGCGTATCAAATCCTCTACCTCACTGGTGTATCGTACAGAGGATGCATACCGCACATGAAGACGATCTGGCTGCTTTTACACTCACTGACTCGACTCTCTCACTGTTAGTTTAAATCTACATATCCACTCCTGTACCACATGATAGCCACGTCAAAATGTCAGGCTCAAGCTCCGCCCATCCATCTAGGAAGCAAATCAGAAGTCCTGTGCTCAGTATGGTTGACATGAGATCACATCTTAGTAAAGATTATCTTCCTTGACGCCCACAATTCAAGTTTCGCCCACTGCTGGTTACATTGCCACGATATCTCTTGCCTGGATTCACACCTTACGGTTTCGTGCTCAACAAGGTGTGTTATCAGACAGCGCCAGGATGTCTAATAACCGAGGTCTGTCTCCCATTACATATTCTGCATCTCACACGTTTGTTCTCTTCACGGATGGCAAAGGTGCGTTTCGTTTAAATCGCCCATTACCGTGTGCGAATGTCAGCATGAGCAGAAATATACACCGTAAACAAGATATAAAATTAATTATGCCGTCTAAAATTACACCTTTCTGGCCACACGGTCACATTAACAAAATAGTAATTTCGTCATTGAAAATAATAAGGGTATATACTTTTAGTGCCAGAATCTGTGTTGTTCAAATCACGTAACTATCAATTTCTAGTACATGGTTATTGCTGTAGACTGGTGTAGTTGAAGCTGGTTCTCCAGTGACTTCTTGACTGTTTCTTCTCTCCTCAGGAGTTGAATGGTTTGATACGAGTAAGTTCCATGCGTTACAATAGTAACTGCTTCATATTTCGCCGCTTCGAGTGTCCTCCAGACCCGTCTGTTATCGATGGTGTCCAGCGTTGAAATTTCGTAACTAGCACCACAAACCGAGAGATTAATAAAATAATAAACTACCATAAGTATTATATCGCCTCATGTTAGCATCAGGCGACTTCCGCTTTCATCCGCCAAGTCATCGTCCTCTGAAAGTTTCTGATATACCTAAGAATTAATTCTCAGGTCATAGAGTCAGACGAAACAGTGTTCAGAAGAGCGAAAGAAAATCAATACATCATTGTCAGATAATTACATAACAAATTTAAAATAAAATTGTCGACATAAAAATGTATTTACCATGCTGTCAGAATCATCCTCTTTCTGCTCCTTATGGAGCCTAGGGCTACCTCTGCTATTGGTTTTCTATGTGAGGAAACCTCACGAGGCTGTCACCATCTCTTGCAGCGGTTGTTTATGTGGCACATTATTTTATTTGATGAGGTTGCCAACCCCATGCATAACATTACAGAAAAAATCAAGCCATACAGGTCAAATTTGCATGTTAAATAAGAAAATGTATATGTTATAACTTATCTCAAAGAGGTTAAATATCCAGACTGTGATGCAACGAATGGCCGTAATATGCATTGCAACTGTTTAAGATGCAGTCTTTCCTCAGCTAGTTAAGGTTAACGGTTAATGGACATTTCTAACTATTGACACTTAAGGAAGGTTTATAAACGAAGTTTTACACTTTTAATTTTATAGGTTACTTCAAATCACTTTGGCATGTCCTAAAATGGAATCCTTATTGATAGCTTATATTCAGGCTGTTCGTAATCTCCTTGATGAAGATGGAAAATGCAGTGGAGAAACTTCAAGAAGAATCTGAGAAGAATACACGGTTTTTGGATGTGCTGTTTTGTTTGTTTATTTTGTGTTGATGAATGATGAAGCTTCGCATATGGCCTGATCTCAGCGTCCTAATCTTGGCAGTATGATCCACAAGGTGCAGACAGCTTGCTTGTTGTTTTGTGCCGCTTTAACCAGTTACAGGTACCCAAGCCCAGGCTAGATTTGTTCAAGAAGAGCTTGGCTTACTCAGCTGCTCATCTTTGGAACAATCTTCCACATGATCTGAAAAACATGCACAGTCCCTCCTCATATAATCGTAGACTGTTCAAATACATTATGAGTGCCAATTATAAGCCGCCCTAAGGGATTATATTTCAAATTATTATCTAATATACTGTATGGAAGGTCTGATGATCTAGTTTTTCATTTTAATATACCTTACTTCTTAATTGTAATCAGATACTGTAAATGTATGCTTTTATACTACTTATAATGTTGCATCGCCATTAAACTAATACTTTAAGTATGTTGGAGAATGTCTGGATAACTAGCAATAAAAGATGAGTAAGAGGAAGGGCAAAATGAAAGATGGGCCTATATGCACGATTCTCATCTATTAGTCAATACCCTTTACCTCTCTAAGGAGCATAGGTCATAAAGCTGGATCTCGTGTAGTGGAGGCGTCAACAATTCACTCCCTGTGGTAGTATCTGTTTGGGACTCAAAGCTGCTCACCTGTGGGAACATTTTCCGCATGCGCTGACAACACACGAAGTCCCAGGTCATTCAGCAGCAGATTTCCAAAATGTCACGAGTTCTTATTATATGCTACCATAATCTGATTACGTTTCAAATTAAGTCTAATTTACCGTATGAATGGTTTAGATTTTGTGTGTTTGTATGTTTTTTTTGTTTTTTTTTTTTTAAATTTAAATTTTTAAATTTATTTTAATTAATTAATTTTTTTCTTCTTTTTCTCCCTCTTTTTTTCCTTTTTATATTTTTATTTTTATTTTTTACATACTTAAATTTGATTATGACTGGATGTTACAAATGTATGTTATTATTTTACCTTGATAATGTTGTATGCTTAAATAATGCTCAAAATACATGTGCGATTGAATGGATAAGGTATGTAAGAGGACAGAGAGAAGAAGGGCAGAATGTAAGACGGGTCTGCGTGCCCAATTCTTAACCCTTTGAAAATAAAGTTCGTTCGTTCGTTCGTTCGTGTCGGAATATTGTGAAAGAGGCATGCCCTGCATTGATGATGGTTTTCAAAGCTGACCTATCTGTAAACAGTAAATAAATATTAGACAAACATAAAGGTACGTTTTCAGGCACTCGTAAGAAATAAAGAAATAGAACACTAGACAACAGAAAAACAACAGACGTGAGTGGCGATCGCTTCTCCTCTCCGGTAGTATTGAACTACATTTGTTGTGCGTAATGAATTAGGTGCATTATTCTTTTGTTACCACTCTCTACATTCAACAACATGAAACATATACTGACATCCAAACAGTTATCTCACAAATTAAAACTGAGAATCATAAAGTGTTATATATATTCTGCATTTCTGTATGGTGCAGAAACATGGACGATGAATAAGCATTTGGAAGAAAGAATTGAAGCTCTTGAAATGTGGATATATAGAAGAAGGGGGTGTATCTCATGGAAAGAGATGAAAACAAATAAGGAGGTCCTAGAAAATCTAGGTATGAAAAGAGAACTAATGAGAGAGGTCAAAGTTCGGCAGCTAAAATACTTTGGCCACATAAAAAGGCATAACACCTTGCAGAAGACCATAACAGAAGGGAGAGTTGAAGGCAAACGTGCAAGGGGAAGACAGCGCTATAAGTGGGAAGATAACATCAAGAGATGGACGGGAAAGAGTCTATCAGAGTGCACCACCAAGACAAGAGACAGAAGACGTTGGAGATCCATTACAGCCAACCTTCGTTGTGGAAATGGCAACTGATGATGATGATTCCCTACTGTCATTGTTTACGCTTCACGCTCCGATGTATGACAAGGCCAGACAAGCGTATCACCCATCCGTGAGAGATTGATTGATTGAGTCAATAAAACGTGATACTACCACACTGACTCCAGGTAAATGAGTATATGTAAGGCAACAATAAACTTTCACGCGATTGGAAAATTGGTCAGAACGCCATTGCAATCTTTATAAATAACCTACCAGACTTGATAAATGTCCTCAAGGCCATGCAAGATGGGGACCTTGTCAAATGGGCAAGTGAATCACACCAACATCTAGCCGCAGATAGAATAAGAAAAGCCCTTGCGGACATTTATGAAGTCTGGTAGGTTATTTATAAAGATTAAGAACAATGCGCAAATAAGGGCTAAGCTTTGATGCAGCCCTCCGTTTAAAGTGTACATTGTGATGATATTTATCTATTTATTCTAGTGTCTAAAGTTCTGTCTTTTCATGTAGCTATAGGTGCAATTTCCAACACATGCCCATGTTCTAAGCTTTAAAACAAATCTTTTCCACTGAACTTTGTCATTTACTCGTTGGAAAATTTTCTCAAATAAAATTAAAATATTTCTACGATCAATACGCCGAAAACAGAAAGACCAAATAACACAGTTTGACAATCATGCCTTTGAAGACAAACTAATAAGGAGCTTAGGATGTACAATGATAAATTTTGTCTAGCAAAAGCAAAGAATATTACTTTTAAGAACATTATTCCGAGGTGTACAATAAAGTAATTTGTCATTTGCTATTTATAAAGCAGTATGCGTAAAATATAATTTTATTATTATTTTTGTAGCCATGGAAACTGAATAAAGCATTGGATGAAATGAAAGTCTATGGCGGGAGTCCAGACGAAACTGTTCAAACTTCACAAAGCAGACCCTGCAAACAGTTTCGCTTATCCCATATTTTATTATTTTTCTTTTCTGATAAAAGTACGTGTCAGTTTTCACGCAATTCACTCGTGCCTTTTCAAGAAAATAAAAACACCTGTAATCTTTTGCTTGACAATCGTGTTTGAAAACAAACAACTTGAAACGCCATTTTAAAGACCAGGATCTGTTCTTCTACTATTTTGCACACAGTAAGATAATAACAACCTTGACATAACTGGATTTCGCCGTTTTCTAAGAAAGTATGAACTATGGTCTAATTTGTGACTGGAGTATTTACACGTAAAGTAGGTTAAGTCAATATGTTTCAGCACGAACATCCGTTTTTTGTTAAGACTTGCCTTCATTGTCTTGCAACTTAAATACCATGACCCAACACTGCCTATTGTTGCTAAGAGTTCTCCTGGAGAAAAAGCGCGTGAACGCGCTGTAAATTTATTAGTTTATGTAGTACTTTGTTACACATGATGAACAAACAAAGCCAGTTATCTTCGTCCCTTTTTCGCTTGTTCCAGTGTGCTTTTGAAAGTTATTTGATCTCCAATAGGGAGATTCATGAACCACATTAGTATAATCTTCTGTCCTTATCAAACAAAGATCTACAATTGTTCGTTAGATGTGTCGATTGTTTGTTACATTATTTTTAGCGGTAACCATGAAGTCCTGATTGTTTTAGGCTTTCTGTTGCACCTATCTTCCTTATGTTCCCTTAAATCCATTCTTCTCTGTCTGTGTAGGCTGCATACTTGGGACATATCTGGTAATTATATGTGTTTGTTCCAGTTTCTCTCATTACTTCCCACCTGTATTTGTAGGACTCTTGCGATGATCTGTATGTACACATATATCTGCCATCTGATGCGGTGAATAAGGAAAATACACGTCATAGTACATTTAAAACGCTTTTTATAAGCTAAACCTCGAGTGGGAGGTGAAATAACTGCTGTCCCGTTATTACAGTATTTCAAGCCAGTAATATTGTATCTAAGCACTTACCCTTCCCCACTTGCAGCGTCTTGTACATATTGTTTCAAACTAAAACAATTGAGCCAACAAGGAGTAAACACTCGACTTTTCGTTCAGGAATTTTTTTTCTTTACAAACAGAAAACAAACTGTTCATAAACAATATTCACAACACTGATACATTTGAACAACACGGTCTAAGAGGTTTCATAAACAGACAGGTGTTATAACTTTCAGCTTGTAGACATGGATTCTGTTAGTTTTGTCATGTCATAATTTCTCTTGTCGTTTGTCATGTCATCATGTCCCTTGTCGTTTGTCATGTCATCATTTCTCTTGTCGTTTGTCCTGTCATCATTTCTCTTGTCGTTTGTCCTGTCATCATTTCTCTTGTCGTTTGTCATGGAGGTTTAAGACGACACTACAGCTGATCCTCTTGCAGGAAGTCTGCATCACAGCATGCACGTGTTCTCGCAGTGAGTGTTTGTGCACCATTTTGTTTGACATGATGACTCTGCCTGCCTTATTTATAACCTCATATTAGTCCTATTCTTGTGACTGACGATAAATAATAATACTAATGAATGTTAATTTCATTGAAGTCAAAATATACATCGTCGTTCTGCCAGGCCAATACTGATTAAGCAGCCCGGACTACCATACGTGGTAGCCACAGAGATCAAGGTTAATGGAGGGGGAACGTAATATACTGTTCAAAAAAAAGAAACGCGAGGGCGCGTTTTTATGAGTTTGTAAGTAAAATTTGGTGCTAGGGTATATAAAAACCAGCCTCAAATGTTCTTTACAGTGTCAAATGCACGTGTTGACCTTAATTGCGTTCATTTTTGTAATCGTTACAACGCAGTGGTCAATAGTGTTTATGGCGCAATTTTTGACCACAGCTCATGTTGCGCGCACGTGAAAGCAACAAAATTTGGGGTGAACACTATTCACTGACTACGCAACTGAAACCATATAAAAGGATAACGCTACACAAAAAAAATTCAGTTCATTTTCAAGCAGACATTTATGGCATCTCTATCGATAAATTTAAGGAACATTGCTATTGGCCGACTGCATGCAGGCGAAAGTCAAAGTCAGGTTGCCAGGCATCTAAACGTGCATCAGAGTACCATCAGTCGACTTTGGCATCGGTTCCAAGCCACTGGCTCAGTTGAAGACCGGCATCGCAGTGGACGACCCAGAGTGACAACAGCAGCGGAGGATCGCTTTATTCGGCTTCGTCACCTCAGAGACAGGTTTACAACAGCTTCCTCAACTACCCAGTCATTGCCTGCAGGACGTCATGTGTCTGATCAAACTGTCCGGAATAGACTGCATGACGCAGGATTTTGGGCACAACGACCTCACAGAGGACCTGTCCTTACGCGCCGCCATCGCCAAAATCGACTTCTTTGGGCCAACCAGCATCGTCCCTGGGCAGCTGACAATCAATGGACACGTGTCTGGTTTAGTGACGAATCTTTCTTTTTGTTGCAGCGTCATGATAGACGGCGTAGGGTCTACCGTAGGCGAAATGAACGTTTTGCCCAAAATTGCGTTGATGAAGCTGCCCCGCACGGTGGTGGAGGTGCAATGGTGTGGGGAATGATCAGTTACAACGGAAGGAGTCAATTGGTGCACATTGAAAGAGGCTTGAATGCGCAACGATACGTCAATGAAATTCTTCGACCCCATGTCCTTCCACTTTTGGCTGCCCAAAGGTCTGTGTTTAAACAGGACAACGCCAGACCCCATCGTGCACGGTTGACCACGCAGTTCCTGACTGCCAACAACATTTTCACCCTTCCCTGGCCATCCCTGTCTCCAGACATGAGCCCGATTGAGCACCTGTGGGACGAGCTGCATAGACGTGTTTGTCGCCGAGAGTTGCTCCAGCCAATCGTCGTGATCTTTTCCAGGCACTCCAGGAAGAGTGGGCAGCTATCCTACAGGCCCACATCAGACGTCTGATCGCATCCATGCCCAGTAGATGCCAGTCGCTGATCGATGCAAGAGGAGGCCACACACCATACTAAAGAGAAAGCCCATACGCCAAAAAGCACTCGTGACCCAGATGCAAAACAACTGTCAATTGATTGGTTGAACCCTAAGGTATTCTTGTGTGCATTTTGAACAATTAACTCATTAAATTAAAAAAGTTATTGAATGTCAAAATTATGGCTATGTGTGTGCCTTCAGTAGCTATGCGTTTCTTTTTTTTGAACAGTATATTATGTATAAGACACTTTATGATGATAGGAAACTCTATACAGAGCAATTCAACAGGAGACAATCTGATCATCAGAGGTAGTCCCCCCGTCGAACAAGTGTTTCGGCCCAAAAAAAGAGACTTTTGCACTGGCAAGTGTCAAGGGATTACCTCCCCTTGCTTTGCAGTTGTGGTCCTTCTTCTTCTTCGTTCGTCCTGAAGAGGACGTTGGTTGCGTTGTGTCCGTTTACAGCGAAGCTGCGATATTTGCGCCTTTCGGCCGACACATCCGACTTCAGCACAGCATTTTTTTGGACCGGGTTAGCCTTCCCTCTTCGATCCCTACTCACTCAGTCAGACTGCAGCGATGCAGTCTGTTTCCAGGACCGCCACTTGGAGGTGGAGTTAGGGTCTTGGTCAGCTAAGGTTCGCTGACCCTGACGCAAGCATTCTAGCTGAGGGTCGCTAACTGCATTTCTCACTGTTGACGCGTCTGAGGTCCCCTAGTTGTGGTCCACTAATGGTCACCACGCAAGCCTATCTAAAAGTAGGTCGTCCAAGGTATCTATCTTCGTGCAAGATTACTCTTGGCAAAGATGTAGATAGAAGATGAATGACATTTCTACCTTAGGGGAGCCTTCACAAGATATTCCCAGAAGTCAAGAACAAAACACTGCTTAAGGGCTGAACAAATTTGTTAACATCTTATCTGGTCCGCCGCCTTTTGTGAAGGGGTTGTGCTATGATTCTGGCCCGTCAAGCCCCCAGTTGGAATAATCCAACGAATGCCCTATTATATGTAATGGTTCTCTCTCTCTCTCTCTCTCTCTCTCTCTCTCTATATATATATATATATATATATATATATATATATATATATATATATATATATATATATATATATATGTGTATCAAGAAAAATAGGATGACACGTTTTCTTTCGTACAAATAAATTGAATCAACTATTATTGTTCAGTTAAAAATAACTTACAACAAATTTAATAGTCAATTAGTTCAACAAGTTAAAATAAGGATTAACGGTGGTGAAAGTTATATTAAATTTTTCCTGATTGAGGTTTTGGTAGGGCGTGACTAATACTGTCCGTATTTTTGCTGTAGCCTGTTACACACAACTTAACTCCAGATGAGTCCTTGTCGTAATTTTTATAGATAGGCCTTATATTTTTATGGTCCCGATCGAGCAGGGGTGATATAGTGAAAGCTATGTGAGAGAAAGGTGTGAGAAATAGTCCTGTTTCCGAGGAATACAGAGTGTAAGAAAAAAAATACTGTCTTGGGTTGAGTAATTGCTCAACTCACCTATCTAGCACGACACACTTAAATGAAGAAGTATTTTCTCACTAGATACTGATTCTAATATACTATCCTCTTGTACGCACACACAAACAATTTTTGTGACATAAATACGTACATACGTAGAAACGAACAGGTAAACTATGGGCACATATAATATATATATCATGGAAGGGTTTTGACCAAAACTAATAGCTTAAGGTTTATAAAATTTATTATATCTTTAGAAAAAAAATAGATTACAACAGTTAATACATCGTTATCATGTCATCATGTGAAATCATAGTTACATAAAGGGAAAATAAATAAACAATATATATTCTCATAGACCCTCCCTCTGGAACAAGAAAGAACTAGGAAAAGGATCAAACCCGAGGTTTGTTTACCCAACAGATCGAACAATCGATTCACAATGGGAGTGGGGTAGACGGGACGGATATATAGGATATGTCGTTAATTTAACTTTCCTGTGGGCCTTCAGACTTAGTGAGACATAGATAAAAAAGAAGGTGTTATATTTGTAGTAAACTTAAGAAACTAAATTCTTTCGTTCCGTTTTTCCACTCTCAGCATTCATACAGTGAGCGCTCACATCCATTCAGACTTACCCCTCAGTCGGCTGCATACGTCCATAAGATTAAATCATCCACAGTTCTTAGACTATTATATGTCCTGTTAGTTTGTCCAGTCCAGCCCCAGAAAACTCCGTATAGCCGCTGCTAATTTCGCTCGGAGATTTCGCTGAAATGGTGTGTTGATTATAATTTTCCTGGCGAGGATTCTTCGTCAGACTGCAGGTATTTAATAGGGACTAAGTTTGTTTTCTAGGATTCTGTCGTAATGACTGGGAAATATCTCAAACAGCAGAATGTTATTTCCAGGTTGTTCTTGGAAAAGAATTAGCCGCAAATGTTCTCTCTAGAATTGATGGTAGGAAAAATGTTTACTGTCAGTATGGTCTTTATCTAATAAATTTGTGCTGTAAGTTCTGCCTCATCGGGCCAGGGAACTTTATAGAATTAATACAGAGAAATCTTCTGGCATGGTCCGTTCCAGTTTAACTTTTAACACAAGTGAACAATTAACCGTTCTGGTTATTTAACCGCTCTCATGGGTTTAGAAGGTGGACCCATAGGGCCCCTTAACACATTAACTACCGAACTGAAAAACATACTGTGGCCGAATTAAATTTTTTTCCCATTTTCATCCTGTAGGTGTTTGCACAAAGTAAGCTGTAGTTTTCGTAATTGTTTACAGATTTTTATGAATTACACGTCATTATAAAGATAAATGAATTGTAGTATTACAATAAGCACCGTTTGTAACTCTAATAGAGGTTGTTGCTATTTAACGGCCCTCCGATGGCCGAGGACTTGCAATATTTTCATAATTATAACTGCTTGCGCCCCATCTCTATCAAAATCACAATTTCAATCAATGTGCACACCGTTTTCACTCTTGTCCTCATCGCTAGATCTATCAGTCTATTGTTGAAACACGTTTCTATCCTATTCAGCCGTTAGACGAGATGTACATGCATTTTTTGTAGTCCTATCACTAGTTGCCACGGTAAACAGTTTTGCACGATTTGGTAACTAACCCAAAACGCTGAAAAATATGAACATAATATCAATTTTCCAGTGTTCTACAACAACCATTCTTTGGGAATTTGTTTTCCGGTGGCAACTTAAAATCTCGAACCAGATCAGAAAGTGTTTCAGTACATTTTTCATTCGTTTTATTACTAAAATTAGATTGGCGCTCTGAGCGGCTTGCGGTCCAAATGTGTTTATTTTGTGAGCCGCTGACAGCGGCTTGCGGTAGTTAATGTGTTAACATCATATTTTACTGTCACTGTGTTTGTATGTTTAGGAACATATAAATGGTGATGCCATAAGCCATCTGAACATGACTCTCTAGGTATAATAAAAAACCGTTGGATCGAAAAAGGTATAACCACCTGTATAAAAGAAAATGGATAACAGGTAATATATTATAATAAAATCTAGCACCCGCGTTTTTTAAGTAAGACCTGTAAGAAATCACTGGTACTTAATTATTTATATTAAAAGAACCATACGAGTGACTAGCTAATGTATCTTTTTTTTTTAACACTAGCTATGAACAGTTTATTACTCAAAATTTACACGAGGTGAATTAGAAATATGGTTATTAAACAATTACGATCGTCTAACGTTTTATAATTATGTTACACATCTATTATCTCGGGAAATAACTGATAGTTATATTATTCAATTTACATCTGGAAAACTTTGCTTATGAATTTATTTAATATGTTTAAATTAATCACAAAATCCAGTAAAATAAATGAAGAAACTAAACCCCTAAATCACTCAAGACTAATATATTACCGCCGCACAAAAGAATGAATGAATATAGACTCCAAAATAAAAGAAATCCAAGAGAAATCTTGTTAGATTCTAGTATAAGCTAGGCATTTCTTCAACTCTCTGGCGCGAATGATAAACTGCATTTTCGGCGATGCCAATATATAGTTAATGAAATGAAAAGTAATAGCCACATGTTAAGTTTCCCGCCTTATTTGATTCAGGAAACTTTTCTATTTTGCCGCTAGACTGTCCCCATCTCTCCTTCGTTCGATTTCCCCCTGTATCTCTCGGTCCGGCAGAAATTTAAACGTGTAAACCGTAGTTGTGAAAAACTGCTTCGTTCTTCTGGGACCACCACAGTCTTTGATAGCTGACCACTTGCCCGATGAACTTTGGCAACGCCTACTAGAGGGGATGACAGAAAGGTGTAGAGGGGTAGCTGATTCTAATCGCTCTAAAGGTAAGGCGGTAGGCGTGGTTAAACTAAACTTAATACAAAGCGAATATCCTGGCTCCTCGTATGTTAACTGTTTCATACTAATTAGCGCACGTGTGGAAAATCCACGTTGGATAGTGCGTACTAATTAGCACGCGCGGTAGAATTCCACATTGACGATTAAATTACACACAACTCAGGGGCCCGATGCTATTTAAGGCTACTATTATTATCATCCGTCAATTCAGGAAGCTTCTATTATCATCCGCTCCGTCACAGTCCTGCAGCTGTGGTTTCCGTCACTTCTGTTTGGTGATGAATACACTTCTCCACATAATTCATCCACTGTAGACGGTTGGTGGTGATACTCTTCTCTCACACTAGTGGCGTAGGAACTTCAGTGCGTAAGTCTGATGTCTTGCAACCACGAGCTGCGACAAATTAGAAATAAACAAATGCCTCAGTACATTTGTTCTCCGCAAACTAACAGGCCCATTTCCATGCGTTCCTCTCACGAATGTTAACCTCTCAGAAGAATTGAATTCCCGAACACACACTGTAACTCAGGGAATAGGTTGAAAAGTCAGCAATATCCTTCTGATTGTCAACTAGGAAATTGCGTCTGGAGTGCATGAATAATAATTTGTCTGAATTACATTTTAAAAAGGTATAGAAATCTCACAAAATGATTGCATACACTTTAGGCACATGTGATGTAATTATCACTCATTACTCGTCGCTACTCCCGTCGAGGTCTAGGTCGCTCTTCTGTCGGGTTTCCCAGACTACTAGTCAGAAACAATCACCATCTCTTTCAGTAGTGGTCATGCATATACTGTTTTTATATGTTGAGATTGCCAGCCTCATATATATATACATATATATATATATATATATATATATATATGTATATATATATATATATATATATATATATATATATATATATATATATATATATATATATATATAACCACTTAGCAAGAAACCTGTAAAATTTACATTAGTAAATAAAATTGTTTAACTTACCCCAAAATTTTGGGAATAAACACGTCTCCTGGCACAGATTTAGAATGGACCCACAGCCCTGTAATTAGATGCTGTTCGAATCACTTAAGTCTGAGCAATTCCTCTTATGACGGGTGAAACACTTGGTCTGGAAATCTATAATTCTTCTTATGACTTCTTGTGATAGAATTACAAATTTTAAAGTCTTGTATAAATAATGGTGCGTTTACTTGTGAATTCCAAAGCTGCTCAATACTCCATCTGGTACTTATAGTTGTGGAATTGTAAGTCCTATCCTCTTTCTTCTGGCTTGTAGGAGGTGTTTAGATAACGCTGCGATGCAGTCTGTCTGTTCTGTGTTGTGACTCCGAGTTTGTTAGATTATATCACACAATCCTTAGTTTCAAATCTCAGCTGTGTTTCCGCTGAAAGTTCCAAACAAATCATAGTAGATTCTGGCAAACCAATTGTAAAGTGCAATCTTTGCTATCTTGCAATATAATACATTTATATACTTATTATGTTCGCAAATATTTTGTAAACAAAGTATTTCCTTTTTAAGTGCTTAAGGAGAAGTCATTTTTGAGTTACTTCCCGTGAAAGGAGTTCCGTCATCTTCGATCGGACTCCGCGGACGAATTTAGGCCTACTGCGATTTATTCTTTGGCTGGGTAGGAATAGATTGTTCTTGCTTCAGTATATCTATGGCCTGAATTTATACGTAATGTTTGTATGAGTAGGACGAGTCTGTCTTATATATGGATATCTTTACATTTCTAAGTCGAACTATGTTGGTTGTCGCTAGAAAAGGTCAAAGGCTATGCAGCGGAAGTATCGCTAGCAGGGGGTGTGATTCATGGCTGTCATCCTGTCGGGATGTCGAATTTTGTTGTAGCTGGCTTATCGCCGAAAAGTGATCTATAAGTAGATGGGGAAAAGTGATAGTCATTTAGACATGTTGTATGTACTTTACCCCAGTGTTTATTCTCTTTTGCCAAGGAATGGCAAAGTTATATTTCGCATAGAAAGGTAAAACCACAATTTATTATGAACTTGGGATTCGCCATCGTTGTCGATAAGCAGATGCACAGTGGTACTTCTGAAAAGAATATTTATTCAAAGGAAGATGACATTCCTATGTATCAGCACTAGATTATATGATATTATTCAATTACCTCTATGATAGAAGCTATGAAGAAATGAGGACATTTAACGAATGACCAATTTTGGGTCTGTATCCAATAGTGAGTGAAGCTCACGAGAGAAGCACAGCCATGTTGAAATCCATATACTTTGTATTTATCGAGTGAGAAAAAGGGATGCCTGTACTATCGCTCGATGAACCAAGAGATCACTGCTACATGTGAGAACCCATGTCTGGGATTCCTATATCTTTATGAAAAAAATATATATTGAACTTTACGTGAAGGGATATTCGCTAGACGAGGTTAAGTCTAGGAGCCTTCCTATATATTGGTTATGGACTGACGTGCCCAGTCAGTAAAGCCAGATGATTTACATGATGGAACTCTGAATGCTTATTTACGAATGCTCCATTATGATATTTGCCAAGCATGAATGCTAACTTAAGATGATATTCCTGTGATCAACATTATGCTGTCTATGTCGACATTTGTTCCTGTAACCATACACGTACTGTCCAAGTGTGCGTCTCATTAAATGTTATAAAAAGACCACCGTAGTTCCAGTACTTCTTGAATTCGAACAGTGTGAGTATGAGTGATGTACTACCAACCTGTCAACTCTATCGAATCATTCTACCATTCGCGTTCTGACATTCATATACACACTCATTGTCTACACTCACATTCTTGTCGGAGCCTCATCACGTTCCAGGACAAGATGACCTGTATGACCAAAACTGTGCTGGGTTTAATGAGTTGACAATCGTTACACTTTACTACACCAGTCCCAACATCTACATTTATCAACTGGTGGACATTCACGGCATTTAACAAAATAAAACGTGATTTAACACCAATCCAATCTATCTAGCACTGTTTGGGTGGGAAAATGTATCATTACTCATCCCACGCGTTGTCTGGACAGTTCGTGTGGTCTTCTTTCATCTGATCACAAAACCGGCTTGTGTCAACACGATCAGCCGCTTTCCAATGGGGTCAAACATTTGACGAACACGTTACCATAGGTGTCCAGACGGATTAGGCGATAAAATATTATCGCTGGCCGGGTAAGCAAACCTGGCGAATCGTAACAACAGTCTGGAAGTGGGGTGTGAAAGAATAAGATACGCATTACTTCCATAGCAAATACTGTCTTCGGGGAGTGGCTTGTTAGAGAATTCAACGTGCTATGTCCGGCATAGAGCAAAACAGTGAAAATAACGAATGAAAAGGCATGATGTATGCCAAATAAAAGCGATGAGTGAGAAAAATGAAGAAAAAGAAAGGATACTGCCGGAGGGTTGAATGTGTGAAAAATCACACAAAAGGACACGTACGGACGTGTCGTCATAGCAAGTTGAAACGTTTTATGACGTGATGAACTGTCGAAGGGTAGGATTTTATTCTCCAATCCCTCACCATTTTTTAACTGCCGATGTGAATAGATGTAGTCAACGGCCAGTGGACATTCTCATCAGTCCAGTTCATCCAACTTCAGCATTAATTTTTGTCTGTATACATCCTCATGCCTTGGCCGTTCCCAACTTGCCTTTAGGACAGTAGGTTATTTCAAATCATTTTGAGGTTTTCTTCTCTTATATGAGATGCTGCCTTACACTAACGAGTTTCATGTACCCTAAATACTAAATTCATAGCTATGTCTTGATAGGTAAGAGACAAATGTTATTCCCTGCATGAACATTGTTCGAATCAGCGAAATGCGATTAATTAATGTTTTTTCATTTTCTGGTAGTACGAGTATTTTATGTTTGTTTCTTACATTGGCTGCCCTAATCCTCCTAGTGCGTACACATACTTTGTATTTGCTTATATTACAGATCTCAGGCTTCCACGTTTTTCCGACTTCTTACAAGAGTCTTTTAAATTACAACAATATTGTTGCGAACTCACAATAATTCAGTTTTTCTTGCGATGTGCACTAGAAACCATTATTGCAGCCTATTATATGTATACGGCATGTGTATGTAGCATGTGTATGTAGCATGTGTATTTGGCATGTGTATATGGCATATGTATGTGGCTTGTGTATATGGCATGTGTATATGGCATGAATATATGGCATATGTATATGGCATGTTGTTTCACCTCATTTTGCACACAGGTTTGCACGCACTTGTGAGCTCATCGCTGCTTGCAAACTCAGGAGGCACCAGAACGCATCTATTTTCAAAGCCGACCATTTATTTTATTTATGACATAAGTTAACATATATTATGACGTAACTGCCGTCTGCTTGAGAGAGCTAACGGTCGTCTTTCCTCCTCTTTTGGCTGGTGTCCGTCGAGGTGGGAGGTTGTGTATTTGTGCGCTCCTGATATGTGTAAAAGTCCCATACATTAATCAATGATTTGCTGATGACTGCAGCTACTGTTCAAAAAAAGAAACGCATAGCTATCCGAGGGCGCGTTTTTATGAGTTTGTAAGTAAAATTTGGTGCTAGGGTATATAAAAACCAGCCTCAAATGTTCTTTACAGTGTCAAATGCACGTGTTGACCTGAATTGCGTTCGTTATTCTAATCGTTACAACGCAGTGGTCAATAGTGTTTATGACGCAATTTTTGACCACAGCTCATGTTGCGCGCACGTGAAAGCAACAAAATTTGGGGTGAACACTATTCACTGACTACGCAACTGAAAACCTATAAAAGGATAACGCTACACACAAAAAATTCAGTTCATTTTCAAGCAGACATTTATGGCATCTCTATCGATAAATTTAAGGAACATTGCTATTGGCCAACTGCATGCAGGCGAAAGTCAAAGTCAGGTTGCCAGGCATTTAAACGTGCATCAGAGTACCATCAGTCGACTTTGGCACCGGTTCCAAGCCACTGGCTCAGTTGAAGACCGGCATCGCAGTGGACGACCCAGAGTGACAACAGCAGCGGAGGATCGCTTTATTCGGCTTCGTCACCTCAGAGACAGGTTTACAACAGCTTCCTCAACTGCCCAGTCATTGCCTGCAGGACGTCATGTGTCTAAACAAACTGTCCGAAATAGACTGCATGACGCTGGATTTTGGGCACAACGACCTCACCGAGGACCTGTCTTTACGCGCCGCCATCGCCAAAATCGACTTCTTTGGGCCAACCAGCATCGTCCCTGGGCAGCTGACAATCAATGGACACGTGTCTGGTTTAGTGACGAATCTTTCTTTTTGTTGCAGCGTCATGATAAACGGCGTAGGGTCTACCGTAGGCGAAATGAAAGTTTTGCCCAAAATTGCGTTGATGAAGCTGCGCCGCACGGTGGTGGAGGTGCAATGGTGTGGGGAATGATCAGTTACAACGGAAGGAGTCAATTGGTGCACATTGAAAGAGGCTTGAATGCGCAACGATACGTCAATGAAATTCTTCGACCCCATGTCCTTCCACTTTTGGCTGCCCAAAGATCTGTGTTTCAACAGGACAATGCCAGACCCCATTGCGCACGGTTGACCACGCAGTTCCTGACTGCCAACAACATTCTCACCCTTCCCTGGCCATCCCTGTCTCCAGACATGAGTCTGATTGAGCACCTGTGGGATGAGCTGCATAGACGTGTTTGTCGCCGAGACGTTGCTCCAGCCAGTCGTCGTGATCTGTTCCAGGCACTCCAGGAAGAGTGGGCAGCAATCCCACAGGCCCACATCAGACGTCTGATCGCATCCATGCCCAGGAGATGCCAGTCGCTGATCGATGCAAGAGGAGGCCACACACCATACTAACGGGAAATCCCGTACGCCAAAAATTCTCGTGACCCAGATGCAAAACAACTGTCAATTGATTGGTTGAACCCTAAGGTATTCTTGTGTGCAATTTGAACAATTAACTCATTAAATTAAAAAAGTTATCGAATGTCAAAATTATGGCTATGTGTGTGCCTTCAGTAGCTATGCGTTTCTTTTTTTTGAACAGTATATATGCCCGCGATGTACGGCATTTTATAGAGAAGTATTCTGACATTTATTCCGTCAAGATTTAAGACGATGTAGTAATATTATTCGTGGACTCTGATCATTACTGACGGTTAGGTTGCCTGCTAATTTTTATGCCTAAAGACGAACAGAGGACTGTGTATGTGAAAACCATCTCATATAATCATGTTTTAATAGAAGATGTGGAGCGATGTACATTTATGAGTACCGTATTAAAAATAATTGAATATACGGCGGACTGGAATAGATAATTCTACGTTCAAGTTACGTGTTCGCTTCTTGTCTTTTGCATGCTACGAATTGAAACATCCACTATGCGGACTCAAACCAAAGCAAAACGCAACACATGTGAATATGGCATGTGTATATGGCATGTGTTTATGGCATGTGTATATGACATGTATATAAGACATGTGTATTTGGCATGTGTAAATGCGAGTGAGTTCCGAAGGTTGTTATAACCGGGAGCTGTAGTGAGGATAGTGAGGATAAGCTCTCACTGCAGATAAATGCTTCTTTGGCACGCGCCTCAAATAGCCTCTGACAACCAAGCCCAGCTCCCGACCTTCATGTATGGCACAATTTGAGCCCGGTGGAACTGTTTCCACTGACGGGAGTCACTGGTGCCTTAAAACCAGCAGCTTCGGCAGATAGGGCTCGAGATTTTTAGTTGGCAACCTATCTAAGAGATGGTAACACTCTGAATTCAATCCCCCGCTGCCTTGCGGGAATATCCGTTTATAGAAAATGCTTCGGTAGTAAACTCTGAGGATAAATCCGGAGTCCCTATGGCAGTCTAATGTTGATTCGACATTATTCTGGCAACTCTTGTGACGTGGCTAGTACCAAACTGTATCGGCTACTGCCGTTCCTTTGGATCTACCGCCTACGTGGAGAGGGGAACATGCTGCATGGGCAACAGTGTGATCTCCATATAATTGTGTCCAAGCTCGCGCCCTGGAGAGGAAACTCCAGCTTCACCCTATAGGTGTCGGCAAAACACGGGAAGTAGGAGTTACCTGTTAAAAGCATTTTGCCCAACTGGCGTAAGGCATGGGAGTGGTTCAAGGGTCTCACTGGACAGCTACTGCTCGTTTTAAGCTGGGCAGCTCCCAGTTGTTGTTTAACTAGGGTTATTGAGCTTCTCGCTCTTTAGCATCCAAAACCAAGTTGAAGACTCCTTGATATTATTTACATGGCGATCAAGGCTTTCACTGTGGTTTTTCTGCCATTCCGAAACGTGCTGAGTTGAAGTCATGAGCTCAGTTTCACATCTGATCCCAAGCTAGGAGTAAGAAGTGCGTGGCATACTGTGCATTCCCCGCCATACAAGGAGGCTTTCCAACTATGTAGGTCTAAAATACTGTACTCTTGTTCTGGGATCTCCCAAGGAATTGTCACGTCCTGTACAGAGCCACTTCTCAGCTTCTCCTGACTATCACTGGGTCCATAGTGAGATCCTTCTGCAAGCAGTCAACCAAGTCAAAGCAAAAGAATGACTCCTGGGGCTCAAATGACTTCTCCAAGCTTAGTGTGCAATGCTGGGTTCTCAACAAGTTTCACCACAGATATAATTCCTAGAAGTGCGTGGATGATTTCAACAGTCAATGTGGATGTTATAGCCGTCCAGACATAGGTTCATTTCCACGTACACATATTGTAGCATTGTGCACAGCTGGTGGTCATACACGGATGACTCCAGATATACCTTCATGCATGGGCAGCCCCCAATAACTTAGGTCTTGTCCTACTACTGTCTGTTTTCCCTATTGGATGCATGGGGATTAGGGTCAAACCCGAACTGTGGACAACAAATTTTGCACCAAGCAATTATCACAAAACAAGAAGGTAAAAAACAATCGCTAACTAAAATGGTTGAACCAGGTGAGAATGGATTGGTCAAAACTCCTGTTAACGCTCCGCCTGCGCACTAGCGCAGGGGCCATCACCCTTGTTAGTGTGTATACTCCTACTCTGTACTCTGCCTCATACGCTAAAGACGAGTTCTACGATAATCTAGCAGCAGTCATCACAAGCAACCTAGGCAAGAACAGCTTGTTTTCCTTGGTGACTTTAAGGCTAGAGTGGGTGCCGATAATGTTTCACACATTAACTACCGCAAGCCGCTGTCAGCGGGTCACAAAGTAATCACATTTGGACCGCAAGCCGCTCAGAGCGGCAATCTAATTTTAGTAATAAAACTAATGAAAAATGTACTGAAACACTCTCTGATCTGGTTCGAGATTTTAAATTGCCACCGGAAAACAAATTCCCAAAGCATGGTTGTTGTAGAACACTGAAAAATTGATATTATGTTCATATTTTTCAGTGTTTTTGGGTTAGTTACTAAATCGTGTAAAACTGTTTACCGTGGCAACTAGTGATAGGACTACAAAAAATGCGTGTACATCTCGTCTAACGGCTGAATAGGATAGAAACGTGTTTCAACAATTGACTGATAGATATAGCGACGAGGACAAGAGTGAAAACGGTGTGCACATTGATTGAAATTGTGATTTTGATAGAGATGGGGCGCAAGCAGTTATAATTGTGAAAATATTGCAAGTCCTCGGCCATCGGAGGGCCGTTAAATAGCGACAACCTCTATTAGAGTTACAACCGGTGGTTATTGTAATAGTACATTCATTTATCTTTAAAATGACGTGTAATTCATACAAATCTGTAAACAATTACGAAAACTACAGCTTACTTTGTGCAAACACCTACAGGATGAAAATGGGAAAAAAAAATTAAATTCGGCCACAGTGTGTTTTTCAATTCGGTAGTTAATGTGTTAATGGCCTTCATGTCCGAGCAGGTTTGGTATTGGCAAGATGAATGAAAATGGACAACGGCTCTTGTGGTTGTGTGTCCATCATGACCTCTGCGTGACCAACACCTTCTTTCAGTCCAAACTCCAGCGTAAGGTGTCATGGAGCGTAAGGTGTCACAAACCAAGCACTGGCACCAACTGGATCTAATTCTCGTCAGAAGGCCACTTCTCAGGTCTGTGCACTACACGCTTTCGTACCATAGTTCAGACTGTGAGACCGATCACTCCTTGGGTTGCTACAAAATCAGAGGACAGCCAAGAAAACTCTGTCATGGCAGACGTGAAGGGAAACCACGCATCGATACCAGCAAGATGTCAGACCCTGTCATGAACGCTCAATTTAACGCGACCTTCAAGAAATTTCTCAGTATCACAGCATAGCGATACTGTTATAGAGCACTTGCGGAACACCATTCACAGAACTGTACTTGCCACCTTTGGTAAAAACAGCGAAGTCAAATGACTGGTTTGATGCTTCATCAAATGTGATGACACCTGTCGTTGAAACTAAGGGCAGTGCTGTGATTGAATACAAACGTTCACCGAGTGCTAGAACCCTACGAATCCTGAAGGCTCCGAGAAGCAAAGTCCAACAAACTGCTCGACGTTGTACACATGACTATTAGCCCCAGCTCATTGAGAGTATCCAGACTGCAGCGCAAACAGGCAACGTTAGACAAATGTATAACGGTATAAAGAAAGCCAACGTAAGACAGCACTGCTAAAAACCATCAGCGGAGAGAAGCTAATTGTCGTGTTTTGGTCTGTCTTACACCACGGTCATATTTACCGCTCGCAATAGTAGGAGAAAACGGACCGATATAACTGGTCAATGAAAACGCTCCTTTTTTCTGGTGTGTATAAGAAAACCTTTTTATGCTTAACATAGAGGCCTATTTTGTGTAAAAGATATTAAGGAGTTATTTAATTTCTTAAAGACTAAAGATGTTTAAACGGAAAGGTATACGTAGTTTAACAACGGGGATGTTACTTAAAAGGTAGGTGCAAAGACTTCCTCGAAGAGTAGTTCATTTAAAGAGAAAAATCGTTTTAATTGACAGTTATACATCAGGGTAGACCCAAATTTAGTTAGTTAAAGGCTGCATAGATTTAAATGCATTTTACTAACTAAACAATTATTAGATAGAAATGTAGAGACAAATTCACAGTATAATTCTAACTTTAAATGATTAAAATCGGTCCAGAAGTAAGAGAGATAATAAATATTAAACATTTTGCACATTGAACGAGAAGGCAAAAAGACGCCTTGTTTTTAGATTCCTAACACCGATTTTGACCGTGTTCTCCGAGAGGGGGGAGCGAGAGTATAAAAGTCCTTGAACTTGGCTGATTTGAGGCCACAACATTTTTAAACAGGAGCTGAACAGAAGAGAGCGGCAAACGCTTGCTGTCAAATACGTTGCCGCTGTATCTGGAAGCAGACCTAGATACCTAATAACAGCCTGTTACAGATTATGTGTATTACCTGAGGGTAAGAGATATATTTATATATATAACTATGTACTTTTCCTGTGAATATCCACTTGTGTGTTCGGTAGTGTGTGAGATGTGTTAAGAAAAAAATTACAGGACGAGTGTGCTGCCATCTTGAACGCAAGCATGTGTTGACTTATAGAGACGAAAGCCAGCATTGGGAATTGTGTAGAATATTCGAGAATTATGGCACAAATACGACTGTAAGTTTAATAATGTATTTCAAGGAGTATTTCATAAAGGAACGACACACTGTTAAGGAACATAAGACAGGAAGACAGGAATTGCTAACATGTATTAATCAAGGTGTCACTTATTAGTTTGTACTAAACCAAATCATTGTATGGAAGAAAATCATGGACTAATGGATCGAACTTAGAATGTATAAGGAAAGTGTAATCACATTGAACTGGCTGTAAGTGGTACTGAAGTAAATTGTCCTGTGCAACTGTTAGCACAATGTCTGACTCTGTTGCGTTCATTGTGTGTGTGTGTGTGTGTGTGTGTGTGTGTGTGTGTGGATAGAATAGTGCTGGACCATACAAGTATTGCGATTATTTGTATTCCAGGTTTTATCCTGAAATTACCAAACGTCTACGAGACATTCATCTCTGAGGAACTCTGTTGGTGCGAACGTTCGAAAGATACCTAGAACTAGACATCATGTTTTCCCAGCCTAGAGATCCAAACACTATGTGATCCTGGCTATAGCTGGATGCTTCTCATTTTACGAGATAAGTGGAAACATAATTCCACTGGTCAGTATATCCAGACACAGTTAATAAGAAATAAAACACAAATAACAAAAACAGTTTGAGTGATGACTCATTAAGGACTTTAATAAACTATTACCAACTTTACAATCCATGGAAATTGAAAACTATGTATGTGAAATAAATAATTGACATTTTAAATATAACTTTATCATATTAACTATTGTGGAAATGAACATTCCATGTTTATTTATTTTAATATATATATATATATATATATAATATATATATATATATATATATATATATATATATATATATATATATATATATATATATATATATATATATATATATATATATTCAGTCTTACTTAATTATTCCAATTGAGTTAAGGTTCTGTTTTGATATTGTAAAGTTTCTTTTCTTCTTTCCACTCTGTCAAGTGTCAGTCTGTATGCTCTGTAAGGAAGAGTGGTGTGTTGTTGAGATCAGGCATGCTCCAGTCTACCCAGCTGTAAATGGGTAACTCACCCTAGTCCTGAGTTAGGGAAGGCTAAGGCTCCAGGGGAAGCAGGCCCTAAACTTGGTCACTTCAACCGACGCAGGATGGTGTATGTATGAAGTAGAAGTGTAGAGTGTGATTACCGCGAATGGTGTACTGTTCGTGTGCTGACCAATATAACCACTCATACACTTGTGTCTACAAGGCACCAATGCAGACTGCTGGAATCTTTGTTTACTCAATTTATTCAGACGTACACACTGGGACATACGAGTACATCATGCTATGTTGACATATCAATTTGTAGGTATACATAGCAGATCTGAAGTCATGACACATTCAGAAATAATGGGCAGTACATCAAAAGTTCAATGTCATGATATATTATGGCCGCATCCCCCTATCTGACTAAACGCGTCAGTGAAGGCAGATCGGTAAATAACTAAAGTTACTTGACGTCCATAGTTTGTAGTATATATTATGAAACCACGAAAGGGGGGGTTTCTAGCAAGATTGAGATCTCCCTGTCACTGTCCGATAATAGGATAAATAATCTGTTCTCTTGGCAGTGATCAAAACATATGATGACCGAAATCTAACATGCTGCCTCCCTGAGTTGTCGTTCACTCATTCATAGGAAGGAGAATATAAGCCAGAGTTAATTTATAATGGGTATATATAAATGATTTCATAAATGTTTCCATACAGCTCTACGGTGATCAGGTTAATTCACGTAGCCATAACCGCTGCAGGAAAGTCTGTCATCTTCGTCGATACAAAACACGACCCTAGCGATACGAAGCACAATGTTCCATCTAGGTCGAATCGACATGAGATCATCAAAATAGGGTCTGGCAATACATGGAGTCCGAATTATACATTGTACCGTACCTTAGGAGAGTCTCTAACATAAACTATAGTAGAGATACCATCTCCTTTAGAAGAAAACCACTTCATGAATCATATTTCCTTAAGAATCTACCAGCCCTTTGAAAAGTGCGTACCCGCCATTATCACGGTACATCGGAACTCCTCACGACTTGTCAAGACAACTCATACTTCCGCTAGACCGGAATAACAAGAATCTAGTCCCTCCTACCCATCCAAAATATACAATATAGGACTGATTCTACTTGTACTAATAATATGTAATACATATGAATTCAGGCCATAAACACAATAAGCAAATTAATATATTTTCTGGCCCTAAAAAATAAGTACAAACGTAAGCGCAATATCCTTGCGCCGGATCAATATCCAGAACGATTACTCCTATAATCAAAAGTGTGAATCAAACATGGATTCTCTCGCTTTTACCATAGACAGCATTTTCATACACAAATGAATGAATGTCTATATTTTTTCCCATATTAAATAGCCATATCGATTTTTGTAATATGTGCGTCAAAATATGCACGCAACAGATTACCACACCCCTCGGGAAAAAAAAAAAAAAAAAAATGTACATTTTTTTTTTTTTGAAATCCATCTAGGAGCAACATACAATAGGCTCACAACGCACCAATACAATGCGCAGATGATAAGCATAAGTTTTATGACCTTAGAGAAAGTACTTCTCTAAGTATAAATATTTCCAGAGAGGTGTCACCAACGCATACTACAATATTAGCAATGACACAATTTCCACATTAGTTTATACATAAATTTCATCTAAGATATCTTAACATCATGATCATCAAAGACGAAAAACATTGAAAGATCAGCGGTGAATAAATATCAATGAACCGCTAAGTAGTGTTACAATCAATATATGATATATTACATATGTGTACACATTTCAACATAGAAACAACTGTATCAAAGTTGTATAACAGTTATGAATCATGTGGGCATCTAGACAAAATATCTGCCATCACATTTTCTGACCCACGGATAGCTCGCACCGAAAAATGAAATGGCTGTAGAGCAATCGCGTATCGCGTTGATCTCGCGCTCTTCAGATTTTTACTCTGAATAGCCGTAAGAGCTTTCTGGTCAGTTTCCACAATGAAATGCGCGCCCAGAAGAAATCTTTGCAGTTTAAGGATTGACCAAACCATAGCCAATAATTCACGGTCTAGGACCGAGTAATTCTTCTCTGCGGCATTTAATTTCCGAGAAATATACATCACAGGATGCAGAGTTCCAGAGTACTCTTGCATTAGTGCAGCTCCAATCCCGGTGGATGAAGCGTCACTACGAAGAATAAATGTCTTATCCTTAGAAGGCAATACTAGGATAGGTGAAGTAGAAAACATAGTTTTAACCTTATCCAAAGAGGATTGACATTCTTGAGTCCAATGGACTACATTAGGAGACCCTTTCTTTAGCAAGGAAGAAAGAGGTGACATAATGGAGGACAGATTCGGGATGAATCGTCCATAAAATTGTATTAGACCTAAGAGACTTCGTACTTGCTTTTTAGTCTTAGGAATAGAAATGTTAAGTATCTTACTTGTATTATGGTCTTCTGTTTTTAGGAACCCATGACCAACACGGTGTCCTAAGAAAGATATTTCGCTAAAACCAATACATGCTTTCGATGGTTTCGCTGTCAGGTTATGCTCGCGTAAGATAGACAATAGTTCATTTATACCATTATAGTGATCGTTCCAAGTATCACTGAAAAGACAGATGTCATCAAGATACGCAATGACATCTGAGCGATGAGATAGGATTCGACGCATCATGCGTACAAATGTTGCAGGGGCGTTCATAAGACCGAAAGGCATGAAATTCCATTGGAATAGACCCCTAGGCGTCGAAAAAGCAGTAAACGGTTTGGCGTGTTCGGATAGTGGAACTTGCCAATATCCCTTAGACAAATCGAGTTTAGTAAAGAAGTGAGAATTCGATAGTCTCGTAAGTAGCTCTTCTAGTAAAGGCATAGGTTCAGCATCGAATTTAGTCACTTGATTCAATTTGCGATAATCCACGCAAAGACGTATGTTATTGTCTTTTTTCCGTACTATAACCATCGGCGAAGAATATGCTGATGTGGATGGTTCAATAATTTTTAACTCTATCATCTCATCTAACTCTTTCTCTACCTGTGCTTGAAAATGTATCGGGATAGGATACGGTCTGACTCTTATAGGACTATGGTCAGTAAGAATAATGTCATGTTGAATGACATCCGTTTGACCAGGAATGTCAGTAAGGACATCCTGAAATTGTTCTAACATAGTAGAAACTTGTTTCTGCTCTCCTGGAGATAATTCTGGAGAAATTGCAACATCTTTCCATGATTCATTAGAGTGAAGAGGAATCATTGGAAAAGGTAAATTTACATCCGAGAAACTCGTTTCCTCATCCTGTATTACTGACAGAGATGAGTACTGTCCATGTTGGACTGGAAAATCGTCCGTTGCCTGGAAAACAGGTTGTAAATAATCAGGACGTTCATGGAATTCCGTGAGCATGTTGATGTGGAAGGTTTTACGCTTCCCGTCAATATCGACGATATAGTCAACATCGGAAACTTTTGATATTATATCGTACGGACCTTTCCAAGAAATGAGAAGTCTATTTTCCCTACAAGGTAGCAAGACAAATGCTTTGTCACCTGGACAAAGTTGACGCAAACATCTCTTTTTTATTGGCAAATTCCCTTGCCTTCTGTTTCGCAAATTCAGAAGAAGCAGTTGCCAATTTGCATGCTTCAATAATCTTGTGTCTAAGTGCGATGACATATTCATAAGAGGATTTTGTGTCATCGACAATATTATCAGCAGTTATAAGATCATGAAGTAAGGACATAGGACCTCGCGGTTTCGCGCCAAAGACAAGTTCAAAGGGAGAAAATCCTGTATGTTCGTTGGCGACCTCTCTATATGCAAAGAGAGCCGCGGGTAAAACCCTATCCCAATCCTGAGGATGATCTTCCGTTATCTTACCTAGTAGGTTTTTCAGAGTTCTATTCAAACGTTCCACCATCCCATTGGACATAGGATGATAAATACTACTCAGCGATCTCTCTATCTTCAGAGTCGACATTACTTGAGACATGGTATCCGATATGAGTTGGGTACCATGGTCGGATAATATTTCTGCTGGAAACCCCAGACGAGAAAATATTAACCAAAGAGCATCTGCGACATCAGCAGTAGTTATGCTCTTTAGAGGAACAGCCTCCGGCCAACGTGTGCACATATCAACACACGTCAAAATAAATTGGTGTCCTCTAGCAGACTTTATCTTAAATGGACCAATGATGTCTATCGCCATTTTTTGAAATGGCCGAATGGGAATGTCTGCAGCCTGAATAGGTGCATCATGGCGTGGACCTCTGGATTTAATCTCTTGACATACTTTACAAGATCGACAATAGATTCGTATGTCCTTATTCACAGCAGGCCAAAAGAAAGATTGAAGAACTCTAGCTTTAGTACGGGAAAAACCCATATGTCCAGCACACTGCGAATCATGAGCGTGCTGTAAGATTTTAACTCTCATATTTTTAGGCACAAGGATTTGAGAATGAATGGACTTAGCGGAGTCTTGTACCATACGTACAAGTACGCCATTCTTCATCGTAATCCAAGATTTACGATTAGTATCCTTATTCGGATCACCTTTTGTTGCCAGAGTAAAGAATTTCTTTAGAGTAGGATCATCTTCCTGCTGTTTGATAAAGGAATCGTGGGAAATCTCCAAGGGATCATCTTGGATCTGCGCATCATTATCTTCAGAATGTGAAGATTGTGGCATATTAAGAGCTTGAGCCCTAGTGATTACTGCATTAGCAGATTGCATATTAACATTTTCCCAATTAGAAATTTGCTGTGGAGTGCATTCTTTCACCCCGTGAATGCGACCGATGATAAGATCAGCGATCGGATTCGGCAAGAGACATGCTTGCACCTCTCCTGTAAAGAAAGGCGTAGCAATATTGATAATGGCAGTGGAGTACTTCTCCAATGTGCCACCAAATGTTACACATTTGACTATATTGCCTGTAGCTCGAGAAGGATTTACGAGTGATTGCCTCACTCCAATGGTAGTGCACCCCGAATCGAAAAGAATTGATACCGGAGTACCATCTATTAGGCCCCTATTAAAGACAAGAGCACCCCTTCCATTATGCGCAATTGACGCATGGAGAGCGGGAAGCGGGTGACCGCAGCTTAAAGTAGACACTGTGGTTGGATCGAATAATGTTTTGCATTGCGAACACTCAGATGCTCTAGCAAAATCGAAAGCGGAATTTGCTACACTGTTGGGTCTTTTTTATCATTATTCTGATTATCGGTGTCGTGGAACTCCTGTTGTGCAGAGTTAGCCTGGTAATACGATTTACCATGTCTTTTGTGTTGTGATCTACCTCGGTTATAATTGTCTCTATAATTATTATTGCCTCTGTTATAACCCCTATTTGGGTTTGAATCATAACATTCATGATCATAATCATCATGCTCATTATATTGAGTATCCCTGTAATATTGTTTCTTTTGTCTCCATGAAGCACTTGGGTAGTTCCTATAGCTACTCCCTTTCCGAGAATTTCTAACATTATGGGTACCCCTCGCGTGTCGAGGACTATCAGCCCGATTCCAGTTCTTCAAAGAAGAACCCTGATTTGAGTGGTTATCTTGGTTTTGATACTTATTCCAATTAACCTTTTTATCAAATTTATTTTTAGCTCCTTGGAATTTGTGTGAGTAATTCTGATTATATTCTGTTGCCGAAGCAACTGGCATACTCTCTTTAATGTTAGAGTTACTAAGAATCATGTCAGGGTGTGCCGTGGCATACTGGTCACAATATTCTTCCATTTGCTTTATTGTACCAGGTTTACGCTCATGTAAGAACTCTAGGAATGATTTATTTACAGAAGACATGACCTTGTCTCTTAGCAATAAATCCGTAAGACCATCAAATGTTTTCTCTGTTTTGGATAATTCAATCCATCGTGAAAGTGTAATTCGTGCTTTTGAGATGAAATCTGAGAATTCTACACCTACCTCAGGTCTCATTGTTTTAAACAAAAGACGATAACCTTCTTCAGACAGCTGATATCTCTTTATCAAAGCTGCCCTAACAGCATCATAATTATCTTTGTCGGCCTCTTCAACAAAATATAACTTACTTAGGGACTCCCCTTTTAGATTTTCAGACAACTGATTCACATACTGTGATTTGTCAACATTATGAGATCGACAAGCCCGTTCAAATCTAGAAAGCCAAAATGTTATGTCATCACTGGTAGGGTTAAACGCTGGTACCTTGACCTTGTACACAAAGGGTTTACCATTACCACCAGATGCCTGATTAACATTACTCATACATGTCAATTTTAATTTCTCTAATTCAAACTCATGTTCTCTTATTGCTTTTCTCTCTTCAGCTTCTCTATCTAATCTTCTCTGTTCTGCAGCAGCTTCTAATTTTTTCTGTTCTGCAGCAGCAGCAACTTCTAATTTTTTCTGTTCTGCAGCAGCAGCAACTTCTAATTTTTTCTGTTCTGCAGCAGCTTCTAATTTTTTCTGTTCTGCAGCAGCTTCTAATTTTTTTCTGTTCTGCATCAGCTTCTAATTTCTTCTGTTCTGCATCAAATCTCCTTTCCTCCACTTGCATCTGCAATTTCTTAAGTTCAGCAGCAGTATCAGCTTCTTTTTCTAATCTTTTTTCTTCAGCCAGAGCTTTTTTTTCTTCAGCAGCAGCTTCTCTTTCTAATCTTTTTTCTTCAGCCAGAGCTTTTTTTTCTTCTATTTGAAGTTTTCTCTCCTCAGCCGCAGCTTTTTTTTTCCTCAGCAGCAGCTTTTCTTTCTTCAACAGCAGCAGCAGTTTTTTTCTCTTCTGCAGCTAATGCTTTGTCATATTGAGCAACAGCCCATTGTTCTAAGTCTTTTCCAGTCTTATCAAGAGATTTTCCTTGTGCAATGAAATAATCTAATGTAGACATATTGTCTTCTTAAATCAGAAACCTGAAAAAGTAAATAAATTACCCTATTTCACCTTAATGGGAGACAAGTCTATACCATAGACTTAGTCTTAGTCCAAACTTGTATGGTTTGTAATAACCAATGATAACTTGAGTACCTGTGGACAACAATAACTGTATCTCAAATACTGTGGGGACAAGCCTTACAAAGGTCTTGTATACCTCAATGTAATCAAAGATCACTTGAGTACCTGTGGAAAAAATATTTCCCTTTACCAATCACTTTGGGAGACAAGCCTTACAAAGGTCTTGTACATTTTGTTTTATAACAATAACAATCATAAAGTACTGATCTGTACTATACTATCAGTGTATACCACTATACGTCATATGTCAACTAAAGACATCACAAAGGACAAACAAGAAAAGACAATCTGAAAACATTTGCAGAGATCAAATTAAATTAAATAGGAGAAATGAAAAAAATGATCACAGAATCCGTGATGATAACTGCCATAATATAACAAGACAAATAACGCCACAGTGTATAAACATAAGGGTGTAAAAAACTGAAATGAAAGGAAAGATGAGACCTACAATTATACAAACAAATCAAACAAAACTAAGGAATACAAAATTATTAACAAAAACAACGAAGAAAAGAACACCTCATCACAACTAACCGAAATAGCAGCAAATTGTTGCTAACAAATTTCCAATTAAGAAAATGTGTACCTATAGAATACTAGTACCAGACCAATGTCACTCGGCATACCTTGTACTAGTCACACAGAACATAAACTAATTTAATACATAACAAATAACATGTAAACATAAATAGCATATAGCATACAATATAATTTATATCATGAATGGAATGTGTTGCAGGTATAGTGTTGTAAAGTAGGCACAGTTTATTTTAATACTAATAACTTGCCACTTTATTCAGTAATAGATTTAATTTTAAACTATTACACTGTCAATTTTTCTCTGTTGAGCATATGAAGATCCAACGATGAACTATGCACTTTATGTTCAACAACACTGTGATTCTTCTGTACGTTGAGAAATGTCAACAATACTGCTCCAGATATTTTCTACACTTGATACCACTGTCCTGTGTAATACTGTCTGTACAGCGAAAAACTGTCAACAAGCGCTGACCTAGATACAGCATCCTATCGGTAATACAGGTCAAGCTGACATCGACTGTATAGCTGTCCTACTGGTGTTGATGTGTTCAAACAAATGTTCTTTCAGCTGTAAACTGTGATTCTCAACACAAAACTGCGTAAGCTGGACCCAGGAATCTGGCTCGCCACTGTAAAGTTTCTTTTCTTCTTTCCACTCTGTCAAGTGTCAGTCTGTATGCTCTGTAAGGAAGAGTGGTGTGTTGTTGAGATCAGGCATGCTCCAGTCTACCCAGCTGTAAATGGGTAACTCACCCTAGTCCTGAGTTAGGGAAGGCAAAGGCTCCAAGGGAAGCAGGCCCTAAACTTGGTCACTTCAACCGACGCAGGATGGTGTATGTATGAAGTAGAAGTGTAGAGTGTGATTACCGCGAATGGTGTACTGTTCGTGTGCTGACCAATATAACCACTCATACACTTGTGTCTACAAGGCACCAATGCAGACTGCTGGAATCTTTGTTTACTCAATTTATTCAGACGTACACACTGGGACATACGAGTACATCATGGTATGTTGACATATCAATTTGTAGGTATACATAGCAGATCTGAAGTCATGACACATTCAGAAATAATGGGCAGTACATCAAAAGTTCAATGTCATGATATATTATGGCCGCATCCCCCTATCTGACTAAACGCGTCAGTGAAGGCAGATCGGTAAATAACTAAAGTTACTTGACGTCCATAGTTTGTAGTATATATTATGAAACCACGAAAGGGGGGGGGGTTTCTAGCAAGATTGAGATCTCCCTGTCACTGTCCGATAATAGGATAAATAATCTGTTCTCTTGGCAGTGATCAAAACATATGATGACCGAAATCTAACATGGCTGCCTCCCTGAGTTGTCGTTCACTCATTCATAGGAAGGAGAATATAAGCCAGAGTTAATTTATAATGGGTATATAAATGATTTCATAAATGTTTCCATACAGCTCTACGGTGATCAGGTTAATTCACGTAGCCATAACCGCTGCAGGAAAGTCTGTCATCTTCGTCGATACAAAACACGACCCTAGCGATACGAAGCACAATGTTCCATCTAGGTCGAATCGACATGGGATCATCAAAATAGGGTCTGGCAATACATGGAGTCCGAATTATACATTGTACCGTACCTTAGGAGAGTCTCTAACATAAACTATAGTAGAGATACCATCTCCTTTAGAAGAAAACCACTTCATGAATCATATTTCCTTAAGAATCTACCAGCCCTTTGAAAAATGCGTACCCGCCATTATCACGGTACATCGGAACTCCTCACGACTTGTCAAGACAACTCATACTTCCGCTAGACCGGAATAACAAGAATCTAGTCCCTCCTACCCATCCAAAATATACAATATAGGACTGATTCTACTTGTACTAATAATATGTAATACATATGAATTCAGGCCATAAACACAATAAGCAAATTAATATATTTTCTGGCCCTAAAAAATAAGTACAAACGTAAGCGCAATATCCTTGCGCCGGATCAATATCCAGAACGATTACTCCTATAATCAAAAGTGTGAATCAAACATGGATTCTCTCGCTTTTACCATAGACAGCATTTTCATACACAAATGAATGAATGTCTATATTTTTCCCATATTAAATAGCCATATCGATTTTTGTAATATGTGCGTCAAAATATGCACGCAACAGATTTATATACTGTTCAAAAAAAGAAACGCAACATTATTGCAGTGGTAATGGACACCAAATTTCAAACTTGTACCAAAATTTTATTTTACGGAATTAATGTTTCAATATTGGCATGAAGAAACTTTCAGACTTTAACAATGAAATGATGTTCATCAAATTTGGGTTGGACTTTTATTCTTTGCGACTGAGGCCTCCGTTTCAGTAAGGTGTATGGCCTCCTCTGGCCTCTATCAGAGAACGACAACTCCTTGACATGGATCCGATTAGCCGTTGGATCTGTTGTTGTGGGATGGCTGTCCACTATCCCCGCAGTTCAAGAGACAACTGTCGGAGATTGGCTGGAGCCACGTCTCGCTGGCGGAGTCATCTGTCAAGTTCATCCCATAAGTGCTCTATGGGGTTCATGTCTGATGACATGGCTGGCCAAGGAATGGTCTGGATGTTGTTGTCAGCGAGGAACTGAGTGGTGGGTTGTGCCACATGAGGTCGAGCATTATCCTGCTGAAAAATCGACCCTCGTGCAGCCAGAAGTGGAAGGACGTGAGGACGAAGAATTTCAGCGACGTATCGTTGGGCATTCAGGCGTCCTTCAATTTTGCACCAGGTCACTTCTTCCCATGAAGTTGATCGCCCCCACATCAGTACACCCCCACCACCATGTGGAGGAGCCTCATCGATGCTGTTCTGGGCGTAGCACTCATGGACTCTGCGGTAAACTCTTCTCCGTCTATCGTGTCGATGGAGCACAAAAAATGATACATCACTAAACTAAACTCGTCTCCTGTCATTCCCATCGGTCCATTGACGATGTTGGTTCGCCCACTGCAGTCGGTTCTGGCGATGCCGGTCCGTAAGAACAGGATCTCTGTAGGGTCTTCTAGCCCAAAGACCAGAGTCGTGCAACCGGTTCCTGACCGTTTGATCTGAAATTCGACGAGCTGCTGACATTGACTGGACTGTGGAGGACGCAGATGCAAGTCGCTTCCTGAGGTGACGCAGCCGTATGAAGCAGTCTTTGGCAGGAGTTTTGACTCTGGGTCTTCCACTGTGTGGCCGGTCTGCCACTGAGCCAGTTTCTTGAAATCGCCTCCAAAGGCGACTAATGGTGCTTCTAACCACATTAAATTGTCTGGCCACTACACTTTGTGACTGTCCAGTCTGTAAACGTCCAATGATGATGAGTCGTTGTTCTGTAGTGAGATGAGCCATACTTATGCATTAAATTTTCAACTGAATTTATTCGAGGAGCGTCAATCTTTTATAGGCATTCAATAATATGGTCAGAGAGTTTTGTGTTCAGTAAATTTCACGGGATTCTCATGAACCTGTCACGAGTTATTGTCAAAAATGTTGTTTTGACCTTGACCTCTTTTGTGACTTCACGAATTATGAGGTGAGTACAATTCAGGTAACCACGAGAAAATGATGACCAGATGGACACAGTCGATAGGTTGACTGATGTCCAATCAGCGAATATCTTTTATAAAAGTAACACCAAAAACGTTGCGTTTCTTTTTTTGAACATTATATATATATAAGAGACTGGTCTTATAAGAAATACCCCCTTCTCTGAAAAGAGTAAGGGTGTATCGACAATCAAAGGTAGGGGTCAAGCTGTATAAACCTTCAAATATGATGATAGTGTTTATTACTGAAGGTCTATTAGCTACCTCTTCTGATCCCACCTTGAATAATGGTTATTATATTTATATTTATATTGACTCTGCTAGGGGAATAATTAATTTAGTATATATGTTATATGAGTGTATGAGTGGTTATATTGGTCAGTACACCATTCGCGGTAATCACACTCTACACTTCTACTTCATACATACACCATCCTGCGTCGGTTGAAGTGACCAAGTTTAGGGCCTGCTTCCCCTGGAGCCTTTGCCTTCCCTAACTCAGGACTAGGGTGAGTTACCCATTTACAGCTGGGTAGACTGGAGCATGCCTGATCTCAACAACACACCACTCTTCCTTACAGAGCATACAGACTGACACTTTACAGAGTGGAAAGAAGAAAAGAAACTTTACAATATCAAAACAGAACCTTAACTCAATTGGAATAATTAAGTAAGACTGAGTATATATATATATATACATTTATGAAATCATTTATATACCCATTATAAATTAACTCTGGCTTATATTCTCCTTCCTATGAATGAGTGAACGACAACTCAGGGAGGCAGCTATGTTAGATTTCGGTCATCATATGTTTTGATCACTGCCAAGAGAACAGATTATTTATCCTATTATCGGACAGTGACAGGGAGATCTCAATCTTGCTAGAAACCCCCCCCCCCCCTTTCGTGGTTTCATAATATATACTACAAACTATGGACGTCAAGTAACTTTAGTTATTTACCGATCTGCCTTCACTGACGCGTTTAGTCAGATAGGGGGATGCGGCCATAATATATCATGACATTGAACTTTTGATGTACTGCCCATTATTTCTGAATGTGTCATGACTTCAGATCTGCTATGTATACCTACAAATTGATATGTCAACATAGCATGATGTACTCGTATGTCCCAGTGTGTACGTCTGAATAAATTGAGTAAACAAAGATTCCAGCAGTCTGCATTGGTGCCTTGTAGACACAAGTGTATGAGTGGTTATATTGGTCAGCACACGAACAGTACACCATTCGCGGTAATCACACTCTACACTTCTACTTCATACATACACCATCCTGCGTCGGTTGAAGTGACCAAGTTTAGGGCCTGCTTCCCCTGGAGCCTTTGCCTTCCCTAACTCAGGACTAGGGTGAGTTACCCATTTACAGCTGGGTAGACTGGAGCATGCCTGATCTCAACAACACACCACTCTTCCTTACAGAGCATACAGACTGACACTTGACAGAGTGGAAAGAAGAAAAGAAACTTTACAATATCAAAACAGAACCTTAACTCAATTGGAATAATTAAGTAAGACTGAGTATATATATATATACTAAATTAATTAATCCCCTAGCAGAGTCAATATAAATATAAATATAATAACCATTATTCAAGGTTGGATCAGAAGAGGTAGCTAATAGACCTTCAGTAATAAACACTATCATCATATTTGAAGGTTTATACAGCTTGACCCCTACCTTTGATTGTCGATACACCCTTACTCTTTTCAGAGAAGGGGGTATTTCTTATAAGACCAGTCTCTTATCTGGCGCTATACTGGTATCCTCTGATACACCTTTTTGTCTAGGATATCTTATATTCTAATAACATCTGAACCTCTCGCGACATCGGGTGTCTCCTTCCGGGATTTCATTAATACCCTGGGCTCTTTACTTTAAGATAGTCAGTTGTAAAAGTTAAAATTAGGAATATCGTAAATATAAATAAGAGAAAGAAAGTAAATAAATAAAAATAACTCATTGTAATAGTAGTGAGTTAATAACCAAATTTTGGTGACTGGATGAGCTGACAGTGATTGTATTTAATTAGGTTTGTATGTTAATTAAGTTGGTATCTTATTCAAGGTTATAATTTGTATATTAATAAGATTGCAAGAGAATGGCAGATTTGGCAAAATTTAGATCTGCTACAGTACAGTCGGCAAAATAATTTGGACTAAGTGGAGAGCGCCTTACTAAATATGTCACTACTGAATGTGATAAGTTTATAGAAAGTGAAGATAAGAAGTTAGAAACAGAAAGAAGATTACAATTAGAATCTGATGCTAAAAGATTACAAATAAAATCTGAGGCTAAAAGATTACAAATAGAATCTGATAGGGAAGCTGAAGCTAAAAGATTACAAATAGAATCTGATAGGGAAGCTGAAGCTAAAAGATTACAAATAGAATCTGATAGGGAAGCTGAAGCTAAAAGATTACAAATAGAATCTGATAGGGAGGCTAGGCAAATGGAAGCTGAAAGAGAGGAAACTAGTCCGTTATGAAAAGAATGCCGAATTTTATAGGAAGAAATTTAGAACTACCAAGCTACTTTCTGGAGATATTTACCACCAATTCTCTGCAAGATTAGAATCCTACTTGGAGAAGTGGACTACTCTTGGAAAAACCCAAGACCTAAAAGAAATGGTCATGATGGAGCAAGTAAGAGAGTCTATGCCTCCAGACATGAGAAAATTTCTTATGGAACAAGGTGCAGAGAGATTGGGAGGGATTCTAACAGTTGCTGAGATATATCAAGCGGCTCAGTCAGAAATAGCAGGAGTTAAGAAGAAACAAGGAGAAAGTAGTAAAACCTCACAAAACCAGAATAAGTTTGCAAATAGGGATCAACCACATAGATACAAACAAGGTTATGACAAGCCTAAATATGACCAAAGAGACAGGAACCCTCATGTACAGAAACAGAAGTCCTACAGACAAGGAAAAAAATGGTGTAAAATTTGTAAGATTTGTAATCACCATACTAAAGACTGTAGGAAAAAAACCCTCCATATTTCGCTGCATGCCTCAAAACAGGAAACAAGGGAAAGAAGGAACTTTCTACAGGACAGCATGACCTTCATCATCCCCCTGTGTGTGAAGAAGTAGTATGTAATGGTACCACTATCAAGTGCCTTTATGATACTGGATTGGACTTTGACTCAGTAGTGAGTTCTTACCTGCTGCATCCAGATCAATATATCACAGAAACAGTGGAGATACAGGGAGCAACCAAGGATATAGCAACCATGACACTTCCCATTGCAAGAATTAATGTCAAAACTCGCTATGTGGAAGGAGTGATTAGAGCAGCAGTGATAAATGAACCAATCTACCCTCTGATATTAGGGTGTAGATATGTGTTTTTGGGAAGTCCCAAAAGACCAGTGATTATGGCAGCAGTACAGACCAGGTCACAGTCTAGGAAGGAGGAAGAAAACCAAATAAATACCGATCCAGAAGAGATGAGGAAGACACAGGCTGATGATAGCTCATTAAAGCCGTGTTTTAGAAAACTACCAAAAAGCCATACCCCACCAAATAATGGAGAATTTTATATGAATAATGGATTGCTTTATAGGAAAGCTCGAACAGGATCCAATGGCCATGGACAACTGGTTCTACCCTCTTCATATAGGGAAAAGGTGATGGAGTTAGGACATGCTTGTAACAGTGCTATTTGTGTCTGATGTAAAGTCTGTTTATACTGTCTGTTTAATGCTGGAGATGTAGAGATGTATCGTTCTATTCGCTTGTTACGCACAAATCATTTTTTCTAAGTCATTGTATGATCATTTTTTCCTAAAGACATTGTATGATCATTTTTTGCTAAAGACATTGTAATATTTGATTGACTGAAATGTATACTTTAATTTTTTCGGTCAAAGCCACATAACTCTGGATATTGAGAGTATCATTTAAAATGATGTTACCTCCGCTTGTGTCGAGACACGGTCGGTCCACATTTTTATTAACGAAGTGTGACCATTCTCCTTATTTGGTAGTATCGGTCAACTGTTGTTGGAATGTCTGAAACCTGTGTTGAGGTCTCTGTTCATGTCCAAATAAGGCTCGATCTAGTTAAATCTTATCTGGAATGTTCTTAGATCGTCTTGTTTGATCGCTATTTTCAAGTGTATAGGTTCTGCGCATGTCCGGACGAGAGGCGTCTGGGAAGTTTCTTTATCTTGGGAGACGATGTAAAACTGTGTAGCGGAAAGGACGCGTTCTGGCGTCTCGGTGATTTTGTTAGGGATTAGGAGCCTTATTGTGAGATAGTTAGCTTACAAGGTCCTTCCCTTGAGTATTCTAAAACGCCTGGAGGCGTATGTTTTCTGTGGTGTGGATTTTCGAACGAAGGTAATGCCTCATTTACATCCAATCTGTAACTTTACTTATGTTTGATAATGGTCGATCTCTGCTCACGTATACATTACAGAAAGGAAGGTTCTTCTAATAGATATCACGCTCCAGGTATCTTCATACCTGAGATCTATATGTAAACGGGTCATACTCAGCCCGAAGGACAGTTCTTTGTTCTATGAACGTCGCTGTGTGTCAGCGTTTATGTCTACATCAAGGTTAGACTTGGGAATGCCTGTAAAGGTCAGTTCGACCTGTACTCCTCAATGCTTTTTCTCGTGCAAACGATAACGGACTTATTTATTATACCTGATCTGCCAGTATCAGGAGAGGAGCAATGATTATTATGTATGTGCACTGATGAACTGCAGCTGACACTGTTGCACTATTGCTAGTAATGAATATTAATGTATCCAGCTCTGTGTCATAGTATTTAGGCAGAGTTAGGAATAATAACTTTATGACACTGTGAACCTTGAACTGTTGTTTACGCAATGACTGATGAGGATTGGATCCTACATGAATATCAGTTGGCACCAATATTATTTCTGAATGCTACAATCGTTGAACTGTGATGTCTTATGACGTATGTAACGTGACTGTCATTGTGGTGTACAATAAAATGGTATGTAAACGTCACGTACTGTCGAAGATTCAGAAGGTCAAGTGCGGTAACAACTGTTCCGGTATCAGAAGCTCATTTTCCAGCGTCATGGCTGTCTATAGGAGCAGATGGTGATCAACGTTGGATCATTATCCTCAGAATGCTGATCTCAACCTGTTCTGCACCGTGCTGACGTTTGGACACATAGAAGTTAAGTGGCCTGTTTTGTTTGTGAACTGTGCCCTTATGTTCTAACTGAGCCTTCTGTCTCTCACACTTTTCACTCTGTTTTACATGCTGCATGTTTATATGTTATATGTTATTTGTATATTTATATGTTTATATTTCAGCGGGTTTCGGTTGGGTGGTGTCTTTCAGTAGAAGATACCACGTCACAGAGGTTTCTACTGTTAGCGTTTTTTTTAGGGACTGTGCAAATTTCCTATTGTGAAATTTGCTAGCGACAAACGTTGCTATATTTGTTTAGTTGTGACGAGTTTTGCTTTATTTTCGTTGTTTTTTGTAATATTTTTTTTCTTCTGTTTTTTTAGTTCCAATTTAATTTGTTTGTATTTGTAGGTCTCCCCTTTTCTATTATTCAGTTCTATACACTATTTTTGTTTATACATTGTGACGTCATTTGTTTGTGTACATTCTTCGCATTTTGTCATCACATTCTTTGTGATAAATTCCTTTTATTTCTGTTGTTTATTTAGTTGACTCATGCGAATGTTTTCGTATTGACTTGGATCTTTGTTATTGTTTACATTGTCTTTGATCTTTGTTATTGTTTACATTGTCTTTGTTCTTTGTTATAGGTTACATAGTTCTTGAGTAATTAGCTTTCACTATTGTTACATATTTGCTCATGCACTATTGATTTATAGTGCACTTATCATAACTAACTAGTGGATTTGTTCATGCACTATTACATTGTGCAGTTATGATAAATAACTGATGGTTATGCACTGATGTGTGTAGTGCCTTCATGATTAAGAAGTGACTTGTGATATTATTATTATACATTTGTAATACAAGTTTGGTGTAAAAGACTTGTTTCCCACAGAGATTGGGTTAAACATTGGGATTATACAAGTACTTTATTAAGTCTTGTTACTATTAAGGTTTGAATAAGATAATTAATATTTCAGATTTGGTGACTCATAATATTAGACATAATGTCTACACTTGATTACTTTATTGAACAAGGGAAATCCCTTGGCAAGACAGGTGATAAGTTGGAAGAATATGCAACTACTCAATATGATAAGGCATTAAAGATGGAAGAAAAAAAATGGAAATGGAAGCTGATCAAAAGAAATTGCAGATGCACGTGGAGGAAAAAAGATTCCAAATGGAAATGGAAAAACAAAAAAGAGAAACAGAAGCAAAAGCTGAAGAGAAAAGACTGCAGATTGAGGCTGAAAACAAAAAACTTGAAAGAGAGGCTGAGAATAAAAGACTTGAAAAAGAAGCTGAGAATAAAAGACTTGAAAAAGAAGCTGATAATAAAAGACTTGAAAAAGAAGCTGAGAATAAAAGACTTGAAAAAGAAGCTGAGAATAAAAGACTAGAAATAGAGACTGAAAATAAGATACTTCAGGCTGAGGCTGAAGAAAAAAGTTACAAAGAGAGGCTGAAGAAAGAAAGTAACAAAGAGAGGCTGATGAGAGAAAAGCAAAAATGGAGCATGAAGAAAAACTCTTAGCTTTGGAGTTAGAAAAGATAAAGTTGTTTAACTTGAGTAATGCTAATGATTCAAATAAGGTATCATCTTCTAATAAGTCTAATGCTGTTGATTTCAAGCTTAATCTACCAGCATTCAATCCTTCCATTGACGATATAACGTTTTATCTAGAGAGATTTGAACGTTCATGTAGAATACATAACTTGGATAAATCACTTTACGTGTTTCATTTGTCCAAAATACTTAAAGGTGATGCTTTGACTATGTTAGGCATGGTAGATGAACCTGACAGGGACAATTATGAGATTGTCAGGGCTGTTTTGTTAAAAAAATACCAACTAAACGAAGACGGCTATCGTCTTCAATTTAAAAATATGTTGCCTGAATCTGGAGTAGAATTCTCTGAATTCATATCAAAGATACGTATTACTTTTACACGTTGGGTTGAGTTGTCTAAGACAGAACATACGTATGAAGCACTTATGGACTTACTGCTAAGAGACAAAATAATGTCTTCTGTCAATGAATCTTTTCTTTCTTTTCTTCATGAGCGTAAGCCTAAAAACGTAAAAGAAATGGAAGAATACTGTTGCCAGTATGTCACTGCGCATCCTCACATAACCATTAGCAACTCTAAAGTAAAAGAAGGTCTGCCAGTTGCTTCGGCAGCACCTTATGGCCCAAATTTCATGCGTAAATTTCAGGGTAGCCAACAAAATTTTAATAAGAAGGGTAACCGTAATTATGCTCAGAATCATAGTGATCAATTTCAGGGTGATTCTTCTTCGCAGAACTGGAGACAACCTGATACTGCACGGTATACTACTCCCTATAATTTTAGACATTTTCACAAAGGTAATCAGTATAGAGGCAAATCTTTTTCTCGGAGACCTCAAAACCAATATAATAGAGGTTCTCAACAGTATAGAAATGGTAATGACAGTTATAGAAACTGGAATTCAAATCTGGATAACAACTACAGTAGAGAGTTTAATGATAATTGCAGAGGCAATAATGGTCGCGGTAGATCGCAACATAAAAGAAAAAGGTATCAACAGACAAACTCTGTACAACAAGAATCTCAGGGAGCAGATAAACAGGTTAATGATAATAAAGACCATAATGCTATCGGATGTTCATCTTTTGATTTTGGTAGAGCAAATAAATGTATCCAATGCAGTACTTTATTTGACCCGACTACCGTAACAACTTTAAGCTGTGGTCATCCTCTTCCCGCTCTTCCTGCTAATGCTGCGCATGACGGGAAGGGTTCTCTTATACTAAATAGGGGTCTTGTGAATAGTAATCCAGTCTCAGTTTTGTTTGATTCTGGATGTACTACTGTTGGTGTTAGGCAAGCTCGTGTAAGTCCAGCCTGTGCTACAGGAAAGGTCATCAAGTGTGTCACATTTGGTGGCACTTTGGAAAAGTATCCTACAGCCATAATACATATTGCTACTCCTTTCTTTACGGGAGATGTCCACGCGTGTCTTCTTCCAAACCCTATTGCGGACCTTATTATTGGTCGTATTCACGGAGTTAGGAATGTACCCCACAGCAAATTGCTGTTTGGGAAGAGCAAAACATAGAAGCTACCAATGCGGTGGTCACAAGAGCACATGCTCTGGATCCACCTCAAACTTCATTAACTAATAATGAGGAAGTAGATAGCCAAAATAGTCACTTGATTATTTCACGTGACTCATTTATAAAATTGCAAGAAGAAGATCCTTCTTTACAAAAATTCTTCATTCTAGCAAAAAAAGGTGATCCAAATCAGAATACTAATAGAAAGTCTTGGATTTCTATGAAGAACGGCGTACTTGTGCGTATGGTACAAGACTCGTCAACGTCCACTCATTCACAAATTCTCGTGCCTAAGAGTATGAGATTGCAAATATTGCAACATGCTCATGACTCGCAATGTGCTGGACATATGGGTTTTTTCCCGTACAAAGTCGAGGGTTCTTGCGGCTTTCTTTTGGCCATTTGTGAGCAAGGACATACGAATTTACTGTCGTTCTTGCAAAGTATGTCAGGAGGTCAAATCTAAAGGACCACGACATGCTGCGCCTATCCAGGCTGCTGACATTCCTATTCGCCCTTTTCAAAAAATGGCAATAGATATTATCGGTCCTTTTAGAATTAAGTCGGCCAGAGGACATCAATTTATCCTTACATGTGTCGATATGTGCACACGTTGGCCAGAGGCTATACCTCTCAAGAGCATCTCAACTGCTGATGTCGCAGACGCTCTTTGGCTGATATTTTCTCGCTTGGGTTTCCCCGGAGAAATATTATCAGACCAAGGCACTCAACTTTTATCAGACACTATGTCACAGGTAATGTCTATGCTACATATTAAAATGTCTCTCAGCAGTATCTATCACCCAATGTCTAATGGGTTAGTTGAGCGTTTGAATAGGACCTAAAAACTTTACTTGGGAAAATAACTGAGGATCATCCTCACGATTGGGACAGGGTCTTACCCGCGGCTCTCTTTGCGTATAGAGAGGTTCCCAATGAACACACAGGATTTTCTCCTTTTGAACTTGTCTTTGGCGCGCAACCGCGCGGCCCTATGTCTTTACTACACGATCTTATTACTGCCGATAATATTAGCGATGAGACTCAATCTTCTTATGAGTATGTCATTGCTCTTAGGCAAAAGATCATCGAGGCATGCAAACTAGCAACTTCTTCATCTGAATGTGCTAAAGAAAAGGCAAGGCAGTTTGCAAATACAAATAGATGTCTACGACAACTTTGTCCAGGTGACAAAGCTCTCGTTCTTCTTCCTTTAAGGGAGAACAGACTTCTTATCGCATGGAAAGGTCCATATGCAATAGTCTCCAAAATTTCCGATGTCGACTATGTCGTCGATATTGATGGAAAGCATAAGACTTTCCACATAAATATGCTCACGGAATTTCATGAAAGACCAGACTATTTGCAGCCTATTTTCCAGGCAACAGACAATTTTCAAGTACCTCATGGTCATTACTCATCCCTGTCAGTTATACAGGATGAGGAAACTACTTTTTCTGATGTCAATCTTCCACTTCCTATGGTCCCACTTCATTCGACGGAATCTTGGAAAAACGTTACCGTTTCTCCTAATCTGTCCGCTGAGGAACATCGACAGGTTTCTTCGATGTTGCAAACGTTTCAGGATGTCCTTACAGACATCCCGGGACACACACATGTCATCGAACATGACATAGTGCTTACTGACCATAATCCTATCAGAGTCAGACCCTATCCAATACCTATCCACTTTCAGTCACAAGTCGAGAAGGAATTGGATGAAATGATTCGATTGGAAATCATTGAACCATCCACTTCAGCATACTCTTCGTCTATGGTTATTGTTAGAAAAAAGGATAATAACATTCGCATTTGCGTAGATTATCGCAAATTGAACCAAGTTACGAAGTTCGATGCTGAACCTATGCCTTCATTGGAAAAGCTACTAAATAAACTTTCTAATTCTAGGTTCTTTACCAAACTAGACTTGTCTAAAGGTTATTGGCAAGTTCCTTTAACTGAACGTGCCAAACCTTTTACAGCTTTTTCTACACCTAGGGGTTTATTCCAATGGAATTTCATGCCTTTCGGTCTTATGAACGCCCCTGCTACATTCGTACGCATGATGCGGCGAATTCTCGCATATCGTACAGATGTCATAGCATACTTAGACGATATCTGTCTGTTCAGTGATTCCTGGGAAGATCACTATTTGGGTTTATACGAATTGCTGTCTACTCTTCGCGAGTATAACTTGACTGCAAAACCCTCTAAAGCTTTTATAGGATTTAGTGAGATTTCTTTCCTGGGTCATCGTGTTGGTCATGGCCTTTTAAAGACAGAGGACCACAATGTTTCAAAAATACTTAACATTTCTGTCCCTAAGACGAAGAAACAAGTGCGGAGTCTCTTAGGTTTGATCCAATTTTACGGACGATTCATTCCGAATCTGTCCTCCATTATGGCACCGCTTTCTACTTTATTGAAGAAAGGATCGCCTAATCTGATCCGATGGTCTCAAGAGTGTCAATCCTCATTGGACCAGGTGAAAACTCTATTTTCATCTCCACCTATCCTTAGGTTACCTACTATTGAAAAGACTTTTGTTCTTCGAAGTGACGCCTCGTCAACTGGGATTGGGGCAGCACTTATGCAGGAGTATTCTGATACTCTGCATCTTGTGATGTATATCTCTAGGAAATTAAATGCTGCAGAAAAGAATTACTCGGTTTTAGACCGTGAATTATTGGCTATGGTATGGTCTATTCTGAAGTTACAAAGATTTCTTCTAGGCGCACATTTCATTGTGGAAACCGACCAGAAAGCTCTTACTGCTATTCAGAGCAAAAACTTGAAGAGCTCGAGGTCTACTCGATATGCCATAGCTCTTCAACCGTTTCATTTCACGGTGCGAGCTATCCGTGGTTCGGATAATGTGATGGCAGACATTCTGTCCAGGTGCCCACACGATTCCACATAATTCTTCTGTCATATAGATTTCCTGATATACAATTTAATACTATATGACATATTAGCACATATTTTCTCACTTTTTGGGAATTTATAACGTTGTACCATGTAATTTTTTTTTCTCTGTTACCAATTTGAGCATAACAGAAGAAGGCTTAGTTAGCGATATACGGGCCAAAAGATCACATGGCCACATTTAGTTATTATATGTTAATGATTGTATTAAGAGATTTAACATTTATCTTAAAGATTTGTGTTATTGATATTTTCGCAGCACATCATTGAAGTCTGCGAGATTTTGTACATTGTGGAACTTTGAAGTTTTCTAGTCCTGTCCTGGATTGGGAGCGGATGATGTCCACATCGTCTTGTATCGATTGTTTTTATGTCTACGAGAAACAGCACATGTATTTGTAATTATTTATAATGCATTATATAATGTACTCTTTGTTTAAATATGTGTTATATTATATTATATTGCGGTATATTGGTATATTACACCGCTGTTTGCACAACACTTAATTGTATAATACTATGATAATATATTTAATTTCATAGATTTGTATGAGTATAATTTGACTTTCATTATGATATTGCCATCATTGTGGCGTGTGTGTTGGTGGCACCTTCCTGGAATATATACGCGTATACTTAGGTAAATTTTTTAAATCTAAGGATCTGAGATAGCTAGCCTCATTTTTAGGCAATATATCCGCGCATCATACATGCGTTGGGAGCTTTGGGTTGTCTTCCGGCTCCAGGATTCAAAAAAAAAAAAGTTTCATTTTTTTCCCGGGAGGGTGCGGTAATGTTACGCACAAATCATTTTTTCTAAGTCATTGTATGATCATTTTTTCCTAAAGACATTGTATGATCATTTTTTGCTAAAGACATTGTAATATTTGATTGACTGAAATGTATACTTTAATTTTTTCGGTCAAAGCCACATAACTCTGGATACTGAGAGTATCATTTAAAATGATGTTACCTCCGCTTGTGTCGAGACACGGTCGGTCCACATTTTTATTAACGAAGTGTGACCATTCTCCTTATTTGGTAGTATCGGTCAACTGTTGTTGGAATGTCTGAAACCTGTGTTGAGGTCTCTGTTCATGTCCAAATAAGGCTCGATCTAGTTAAATCTTATCTGGAATGTTCTTAGATCGTCTTGTTTGATCGCTATTTTCAAGTGTATAGGTTCTGCGCATGTCCGGACGAGAGGCGTCTGGGAAGTTTCTTTATCTTGGGAGACGATGTAAAACTGTGTAGCAGAAAGGACGCGTTCTGGCGTCTCGGTGATTTTGTTAGGGATTAGGAGCCTTATTGTGAGATAGTTAGCTTACAAGGTCCTTCCCTTGAGTATTCTAAAACGCCTGGAGGCGTATGTTTTCTGTGGTGTGGATTTTCGAACGAAGGTAATGCCTCATTTACATCCAATCTGTAACTTTACTTATGTTTGATAATGGTCGATCTCTGCTCACGTATACATTACAGAAAGGAAGGTTATTCTAATAGATATCACGCCCCAGGTATCTTCATACCTGAGATCTATATGTAAACGGGTCATACTCAGCCCGAAGGACAGTTCTTTGTTCTATGAACGTCGCTGTGTGTCAGCGTTTATGTCTACATCAAGGTTAGACTTGGGAATGCCTGTAAAGGTCAGTTCGACCTGTACTCCTCAATGCTTTTTTTCGTGCAAACGATAACGGACTTATTTATTATACCTGATCTGCCAGTATCAGGAGAGGAGCAATGATTATTATGTATGTGCACTGATGAACTGCAGCTGACACTGTTGCACTATTGATAGTAATGAATATTAATGCATCCAGCTCCGTGTCATATTATTTAGACAGAGTTAGGAATAATAACTTTATGACACTGTGAACCTTGAACTGTTGTTTACGCTATGACTGATGAGGATTGGATCCTACATGAATATCAGTTGGCACCAATATTATTTCTGAATGCTACAATTGTTGAACTGTGATGTCTTATGACGTATGTAACGTGACTGTCATTGTGGTGTACAATAAAATGGTATATAAACGTCACGAGCAGTTACCATTTCTATGACTTTGCATGTCATTTTGCCTGTGCTGTACTCTGTGGACTATCCAACTACTTACACACGGCAACAATAAAAACCAGATAGGACACCCTACAATACAACCTCAATCTACCCGGTGTCGATAGGGGTGGTACTTCAAGTCAGCCTAAATCCACCCTTATCATCGCTCCAGATGTATAACTGCCCAGTTGTGTTCGTGTGTCGTAAAGATGGCAGAGTGGGCGTGTCACAATGATGCGGTGTATCTAGGTCACCGGCATGAGGTTCCGCCAGGGTATAGTAGAGACACTCATAATGTCAGCATACATGTAGGTACAGACGTGTAGTACTTGTATAAGAATGTGGTTGATCGTGTAGGTGAGTAAATAACAGTGCTGATAACACGAAGGCCGCATAGGCTCTTGGACGACTTCACATAGACTCACACAACCACGAGTAGAAGTCAGTGAAGTAGGAAATGCTGCTGACGTTTACAATATTTATTCATGACGTACGATAATATGATGATGGACGAAACAGTCAATAGTATAAGATCATGGACATTATATGTGTAGTTATGAAGGTTAACTTCAGGCATCACAGATCCCAAACAGCTTAGACATGTAACAATGTCTTGAACAATGCTTACATTTCATGCAATAGCTCTAATCCCTGACTGAGCCCCGTCATGTAAGCCCTAGCAAATATATTGCTTAGTACGGGCGATATCAGTTATTTAACAAAGTCAATGCTATTGTCCTACAACTAGCAAAAGACTTCATTCTGCCCTCACATGCCAGGTACTTAATTCTGGTGAAGAAGATTGGCCGTAAACACGGACCAATATAATGACGACGAAATCAGGCCGCAGGTCGCGGGCCTCGATAATCAGGTCACTCTCAGTTTACACAAACTTCTGAGAATAAATATATTTCTGTCAAACAATATTCCGCCTGCATTGCGGATCCATAAAGTTGATTCTTAGGCTTATGTGTATAACAGGTCAACTTAGACCTAGTCTTTCAAATATGAAGCCATACTGGGGTACAGTATATTAACTCCTCGGGAGCTTCGCTCACTATGTCGCCATCAGCTATAAATGTACCTTTAAGATCTAATCGAGACGAAAAAGATCGAATAATGTTTCAGTTACCTTCTCAAGAATCCTTACACTCTAAGGTAACACAACACAGCCAATACTGGCATAAAGAATCACTCAGGGAAGGAAGAATGACAAAACAGTCATTCCCAGAATTTCCAAATCCCTATCGAAACTTGGCAGAGAGAAATATACGGATCGGTCCATCCGTTCTAAGCCTCAGGTACACTCTCTCTGAATCATCAGTCTCTTGGTTTTTGCGCCAAGACCTGCGCATGCTCAAAGAGCATAGACCAGATCGAGGCTAGACCAGACCAGGCGTTTCCGCCCAAACGAGTGGTAAAGATACTCCGTATATGGTCCTATAAATAGATTTAAGACATGTCAACTATAAGACATTGCCTGAGACAGGACAACATAAGACAGGGGAAGATAATCACCAGTCAAACCTGTCACAGAAAGATAATAAACATTTATCTCTCTTTGATCACATTAAACCAAACATAAATTAGGTTGGTGTTTTTTCCACCGTCAAAAATGACAGCAACAATGCTATACCCCGTAGTGGACATATGGGAATTAGCGCCACAGGGCAACGAATAGCGTGTCATTATTTCTGGCCAGGAATTACTAAAGATATAAAAAGATAAGTCAAATCCTGCCCAGAATGTCAAAGGGTAGCTCCAAAGCATTGGACTGCACCTGCAACTCTTCGAGAAATGCCAATCATGGGAACTCCATTTGACAGAGTTGCAGTGGATATTGTTGGACCTCTCACACGAACCAAGAGGAGAAACAGTTACATTCTTACTCTGGTGTACACTTGTTCTATGTGGGGAGAGGCAGTAGCCATGTCATCAATAGATTCCAAACATGTGGCAGAGGCGTTACTTTCAATATTCACGAGGTTAGGATTTCCCCACCAAATCTTGACTGATAATGGATGTGGTAAGTTAAGATTATATAAATAGTTATAGGGGACTTAGTGTACTGACTGAGATCAGCTGTGAAGGTATCTGTATCTAATGAGTGTGGTGTGTTACAGATGACCTTACTTTGCTATCACATTTAGACCTCAGTCAGACTTATTCTGGAATATTGTGATGGCTACGTTGAATGTCTAGGGTTATGCTAGTGATGAAGTGTAAGTTCACAACAACCAACAGACAGATAAACACTTTTATTAAGATCCACAACACTTTACAACACTATGACAAGCACATACATATAACACTCTAGAAGACTAGCTTAAGTAAGTCAAGTGTTAACTTTTAAATTATGTATTAGTTTCTTTCAAGAATAGATATCCTGATCCAACTACAGAGTGAATCAGGAATCACAATCGAATGTAAACACAATGTTTATGTACAAAATTTATACAAAGGATCTTTGTCCTGACATATAATATTATTACAATATGTGTGTAGAGTTGTGATGTAGTATTATGAGGTAATACTGGCTTTTGAAGCTAGGTTGTTGTTTGTCATCACGACTTCATGTGTTTGTTACTGGTGGAAATAATATTGAAGGGATCACAGTTTCTTTTTATTTGTAAAACAATAACTGTCCCTCTTGATTTAGTATTACAGTCAATTTTAAGGTGGGTTATACAAGGGTGAGCTGCTCTGGCTGACGAATTCTTAACTTATATGTCGGCGGCAGGAAAACTGTCTCCTCTGCTCGCTTGCTTCTCAGTTATCTTGAAATACACCACTGGTCGATATCTTGGACAAGGAGTCTGCTGCCAGCCCTCTGGATCCAGCAAAACTCAGACCAGGTGCTGCTCTAATACTTCAGTACCACGGTCCCTGAAATAAGAAGGTTGTACCTCCTTCTTCAGAACTAATATATAATCTATTTCCACACTGAAGTACAGGACATTACAAACACATAGTTCAGCGCTGTAGGCCAACTGCTAGCTTCTCATGTGACAATATACACCAGTATTCCTCTCCCTAATGGTTACAACGCCTTTGCAATTCCAGCGTTAATTCCTTCTATACAATAGGATAGGGGTCATGTTACTATTGGGCAATCCCATATATGCCTATGCAGTTATACTCCTCTCTGACAAGCTTTTACATGGTGGAGCAATATCTAGGCTTTGCCTTTTGTTTGCTACTGAACCACACACATATAGACACAAGTTTTAATGTTATATTCTATTTTCAGATATATATATATATATATATATATATATATATATTTATTTATATATATTTATATATATTTATATATATTTATATTTATATTTATTTATATTTATATATATTTATATTTATATTTATATAGGAAATATGTCTAGCTTACCACAATTCAAGGAAATATACACAAGTAACGTTGACTGGCGATGAATTCTGGCACAATTTCGATCTGCCTTATCCCAGGCTTTTATTAGAAAAATATTAGCTTGATCTCAACGCACTTGCTTCTCACAAAATTTATTTTCAAAACTGGCCCTGAACTGACGCTTCTATTTGATTATATCGAACGTTCTAACCAATGAGACCATGTTTACAAGAGACTTTGAAAACTTTTCCCATCCTACACGTTGCCATTAACCACAAAAATAGTATTTGCAGTTCGACTAATAAGGTTTCACCTTACATATTACTACAGCCAATCAAATCGTATCTAACTTGTTGGCCTCATTTCCCCTAAAGCAGTGTTTTTCAAACATGCCATTATGAGCAAATATGATCTTGTGCTGTCAGACAACCCCACTATAGTATTTTGGCTATAAGTTGTTAATTACTAGACTATTTGCGTAACACATAACATATTCTTTGTCAGCAAGTCCTAAGGCACAAGAATATATAAGTTTAATGGGGCTAAGTGGCTTCGTTCAAAATATGTATTTGCTTCTACCACCCGTTCACTTCCATACCAAGGGATGTCTTCTGTACTGTCAGACTAATGTCAGGAGCTTAGACATAAATCAGTAGAATGTCAGGTTTCCCAATAAGATTTTAAACCTGTTTTCAAAACCTAACCTCGTATCGTTAGTGTTTTTTATTTACTGTTTATTTGAAAAAATCAGGTCTTCATGCCTTTCGCGTGGGATTGGCGTTCACTTTTTAATCGCGAGACGACGTGGTACAATTGCATGCGTTCCTCCGTGCATCTCTCTCTCTCTTCTAAGCCCGTCTGTCTTTTAGGTTAACGTAGTGTGTATAATGACATTAATGTAGTATTATATCTAGGTCATTAAGCAGTGTGCCTATCAAGGTCGTCTAAGAAATACAGTACCAGTTTTATTTTTAGAAACGCGTGTATGATGCAGTAGGCTTTTACTATCGTACGTGGAAGCGTTACAGTTATGCAGACGAAGTAGAAAAAGGGGATCTCTGGTTCAGCCATTATGGCGTTCTACAACACAGGCGTACGCTATTGTGAAAGCACTGGTCTTTCACCATTCTTCTTTCTTTTGTATTATTTCGTTCTACTTTACATTTATTTTCTAATTTATATATGTGGATTAGAATTTTTCACGACAAATTCTCCCCACTTAAAACAGACATTATATGTCAGTCCATAATTCTATATACACATAGAGAAATTTAATATTATTCCTGGTGATCACTGTGATTCTCATCACACGGATGGCGGCTCAGAAAATCAGCACCCAGGTTTCGCTGATTTTATTTTTATCATGGATTAATGCAGGTGGGTCAATTCAAAGTAGGCACGACTCAAGAAATCTGCCCCAGACCTCTGCAATCCAAGAATCCATTTCAGATATGTTACTGAACAGCTGCAAGTGTTACGGCTTGTCTTAATGCTGCTTAGCAATCTATATTCACCATTTCTCTTCTCTGAGTCTGCTCAACGGCATGTCCCGAGAATATTAGATGTTCCTCAAATGGTACGTTATGAGGAGTTGATCTATATGGTGATATCTGAGTTGTGTAGTGGATCCAATAATTTTCTCATCATTCTAGAGAAGACACTAGGCGCATTCTTCAATACAAATGGCAATCTGTTAAATTCATAGTGTCCCTCTGAGGTACTAAAAGCTAGATAAGGTCTAACCTCAGGCTTTACTGGAATCTGATAGTAGCCTTTGCTCAGATCCACTTTTGAGAAATCTTCTTCTTCTTTGATCCATAACCGCCAACCGTCAAAGCAGTCAGCGGCCATCACGCCTGGTGGCGTCTTGTAGGGCAGCAACAAATTGATTCCACTTTGCTCGGTCGGCGGCCATCCTTCGTACAGTGCCCCAACTGTGGTTCATTCTTTGCATCTCAGCTTCCACAGTTCTCCGCCAAGTTGTTTTTGGTCGGCCTCTCTTTCGCTTTCCCTCGGGGGTCCATAGCATAGCTGTTCTTGCGATGGTATCAGGGTCCCTTCTGAGGACATGGCCAACCCAACTCCAGCGTCTGCCAGCTATGATGGTGTGCATGTCCTCCTGGTTACTCCGAATAAGTAGTTCTTGGTTGCTGATGGTGTTTGGCCAAAAGATTCGGAGAATTTTCCTTAGGCAGATTGTGTGGAAGGAGGACAGTTTCGACATTTCCTTCTCTGTTACTCTCCAACATTCCGCACCATAGAGAAGCACAGAAAGTACGCAGCTCTCATACAGTCTTAATTTGGTGTTTGTGCTGTACTGGGAAGACTTCCAAATGTTGTTGAGAATAGCAAAGGCTGTTCTCGCTTTATTCATTCTGTTGTTAATGTCCTTGCTTGTTCCGCCGTCAGGTGTTACTATGCTTCCTAGGTAAGTAAATGTGTCTGTCTGTTCTAACTTCTGGTTCCTTACTGTTATTGGCTCAGGATTGCCCACATTTAGTGTCATGACCTCTGTCTTCTTCAGATTGATGTTCAGGCCAACCTGCTGGCCATACTTATTCAGTCTATCAGTTTTGTCTTGAATGTGTTGGTGTGAATGCGCGAGCAGTGCAATGTCATCTGCATATTCCAAATCTTCCAGTGTAGAAAACGTTGTCCATCTAATTCCTCTTGGACTGCCCTCTGTTGTCTGGCGCATCACCCAATCTATGACTGTCAAAAATAATGTTGTTGATAAGGGGCATCCCTGTCGTACTCCTGTTTTCACTTCGAAAGTTACATTACTCGATCCAACACTGCACGTAAAGTTAGAATAGAGGCTTTTTATAATGGAAACAATGCGGCTGGGAATTCCATAAGCCCTCAGAATTTTCCATAGGCTGTCCCTGTGTATGCTGTCGAAAGCCTTTTCAAAATCAACAAAGTTAATGTACAGCTGTCTCTGCCATTCTGAGCACTGCTCTATAATGTTCCTGAGGGCAAATATATGATCTGCACATCTTCTGTTCTTTCTGAAGCCTGCTTGTTCTTTCCTCAGTTTATGGTCAACTGCTTTTGAAATTCTCTGGATGATTATCCTGCCTAGTATTTTGCTGGGAACTGAGAGGAGGGTAATTCCTCTCCAGTTGTTGCAGTCTGCAAGGTCGCCCTTCTTGGGCAATTTGACAATTGTTCCTTTACTCCACTCTGTTGGTGTTGTCTCAGTTTCCCAGACTTGTGCAAATAGTGGTTCTAATAGTTCTGCTGCTAGTTCAGGGTCTGTCTTGAATAGCTCAGCATTCAGATTGTCGTGACCAGGCGCTTTTCCATTTTTTAGTCCTTTGATAGCTGTGATAATTTCTTCTTTTCGTGGAATGTCTGTATTTACGTCTAAGTCACTTTCAGCCTCAGGAACATTCAGCTGAGTCTCTGGTGGTTCCTTATTCAGTGTTTCTCTGAAGTGCTCTGCCCACCTTGTTTCCTGCCCCTGTGCTGTGGTGATGAGATTTCCTTGCTTGTCTCTTACTAACGTTATGTTGTTTGCACCTCGTTTTCCACTGATAGCTTTAGTTATTTTATAAACTGTGCTTTGTTCATTTCTCAGTGCTGCCTCTTCTGCCTGTCTTGCAAGGTCATCCAGAAATGTCCTTTTGTTAGCACGGGTTTGACGTTTTACTGCCTTGTCCAGCTGACTGTACTGTTCACTATATATTGCCTTTAACCTGGGAGACTTAGCTTCTGTTTTCTTCCTTTTCATTTCCTTTCTCTTCGCTATGGTGTTTAGCGTTTCTGGTGTTATCCAGTCTTGGCTCTTTCTTTCCTGGAATCCCAAGCATGACTTGCTGCTTTCTTTATATATTGTTGAGATGGTGTTGAATTTCTGGTCCACATCATCGGTCTCTGTTCTTTCCTGGCTTTTGGTAATCAGATCTCGTCTCTTTACGTCGACCACAAACGCTTTTCTGGTGAGGGGGTCCTTAAGTTTCGTGATGTTGTATCTTTTCTGTTTGACTGCAACTGGTCCAGCAGCTCTGAGTTTCACCTTCAGTCTTGCTACTACTAGGTGATGGTCACTTCCCACATCTGCGCCTCTTCTTACTTTCACGTCTTGTAGTGCATGTCTCCATCTGCCATTGATCATTATGTGATCTATCTGGTTTTTGTCTCGTCCGTTTGGTGATTCCCATGTTAACTTGTACACTTCTTTGTGTTGAAAAAGTGTTCCTCCGATGACCAGGTTGTTAATACTGCAGAAGCTTATTAATTTGTCCCCATTCTCATTTACTGTTCCACTGCCGCATTTCCCCATTACTCTTTCGTTATAGTTATTGTGTGTTCCAACTTTCGCATTTAGGTCTCCCATTACTATAATAAGATCGTACCTGGGTACAGTTTCCATTTCCTTTTGTACCTGTTGATAGAACTCGTCCTTAATTTCTTCGTCGCTGTCATTTGTTGGTGCATAACATTGTATAATTGTGGTGTTGGTGAATCTCCCTCTCAGTCTTGCTCTTATTAGTCTGTTGTTAATGGGTTTCCATTCCAGTAGAGATCTTTCCATTCCTTTCTTAAGGATAATGGCTACACCTTCGTTGTGCTGACCGTCCTCTCTACCAGAATAAAGTACTGTTTCCCCTGTAGCTGTTTTTATTCTCCCCATCCCTGTCCATCTGCTCTCGCTTATTCCCAGGATATGTAGTTTGTAGTTCCTCATCTCTGCTGTAATCTGTCTCAGCTTTCCTGCCTCGTTTTGAGAAATATTTAGCTTTATTTAGCCTGGCAAACAACTGATTTGTATCGGGCAATGGATCCACCTGACCTTCTGTGATAGCATTCAGTCTCCTGTAATCTATACAGAGTCTATGTTCTCCAGAGGGTTTTCTTAAGAGCACCACACTGGAACTATACGAAGATTCACTGTGTGAAATGATTCCTTCCTTCAACAAATAGACTATCTCTTCCTTCAAGGCTTTCTCCTTAGCGAAAGGAATCGAATATGCTTTCATACATACAGGTGTTGGGTCTATAAGTTTCATATCATATTCCAATAAGTTTGTATGCCCCGGACGGTCCGTTAACACCTCTGTATGATCATCTAGAACCTGTTGCACTCTCTCCTTCTGATCTTTCGTTAAATGTGTACTGCTTTTCACCTGTGCAGCTGTCTCACAGGGATGTAATGGATATTCAAATGATGAAAGTGGTTCCTTTTTCATCTCCATTGCAATAGACAAGGTCAACAAATGTGTCTCTTCCTGATTTTCTCTTTCCAAATATTTCTTCAGTAGATTCACATGATAGATTTTTTCTTTCCCCTTCTTATCTATCTTATAATTTGTTCTAGACACCTTCTCTAGAACTGTATATGGACCTTGCCATCCAATTTGCAACTTATTCTGGCTACCGGGTAGAAGAAGCAGTACCGTCTCTCCCACAGCCAAATCTCTGTCTTTCGCTTTCTTGTTGTAATAGGCAGCATGTTTTTTCCTGGCTTGTCTCAAATTTTCATTGGCAAGTTTCCAGGAAGTTTTTAAACGAGTGGTCAGCTCATTCACATATTGGTATGATGATGCAACATTTTCCTCTGCCTTTTCATCAGTCCACGTTCTTAACAGTTACATATGGACTTTTAAATTCACAAACTTATTTTTCCTGGCACATGTCAGGTCTCTTCCACTTGAAGCACTGTTGTGATGACTTTTCTTCCTAGAATCATCATGCACAAAACGACCGCTACCAATTTTTTTCTTGGGGCTTTCTCCCCACTTAGAATTCTTGATGAGAGATTTCCTCTCTACATCTTCTTCTTCCAGTTTATATAAGTCCGATTGAGGGATTTTCGGCTTATCCTGGGGTAAGACATCTTTTTGCACTCGCTGCATAGTGGCCATTGTAAAACAGTCAATTGAAGATTGTCTATGAAAAGGGGCTTCCCATTCCACTTGGTTCACTTTATTATTCTTTCTATTGTCAGGCCTAAGTTTGCCCAGTGGCGTGTCCAGGTCCTGATCAATGTTTCCACTTGTGGGTGTTCCCTCATGTGCTATGCTACACCTTTCTACAAAATTCTCAATGTCCCACCTTGCCTTGGGCCAATAATAATTTTGAGCTACCTTTTGGATGATGGTACCTATTTTTTCATGGTCCCCATCTTTTCTCACATGTAAGCTCCTTATTAAGTCTGCCCTATACCTTTTAGGAAGTACCAGCTGTCCCTGACCTTTGGATCTAGTTCCAGTCTTCCGGTATATCAGTTTGTTCTTCATATAGAAGTCTCCTTTTCCTGGAGGTGTGTGACAATAGGACAATTTTCTAAAACAAGGCTTGAGGGTCTTATCCCCAGCCTGTGCCTTCCTCATCTCTTCTGGAGTGGTATTTATCATAATATCCTCCTCCTTTCTTGAGGTCGACCTGACCTGAAGGGTGGCCATATACACAGGTTTCCTTCTGCAATGGTCAGTATCATGATTGTCCATCCGACAATTCTTACACCACCTCCTTCCTTGGTTGAAAGATTTTCTTTCATCAAATTTCCTTTCATCGAATTGTGGGGTTTTATTTTTATTTTCATACCGTGGCCTATCAAACTGGTGCTTACCTTTGTTATGCTCTCTATGGTCAAACTTATTAAAGTTTTGTGGTGCCTTAAAATTGTCTACCTGTTTCTTTTCATTACCTGTTACCTCTGCTTGAGCTGCCTGATATCTTTCAGCAACATTTAGTAACTCACCCAGCCTCTCTGCACCTTGTTCCATGAGAAACTTTCTCAGGTCTGGAGCCATGGACTCTCTTAGTTGTTCTATAAGGATCATTTCCTTAAGATCTTGGGTTTTCCCCAGAGAAGTCCATTTCTCCAAGTATGTCTCTAACCGTGCAGAGAACTGGTGATATGTTTCACCTGACAGTAGTTTAGCATTCCTGAACTTTTTTCTATAAAATGCTCCATTCTTTTCATATCTTAACAAAAGAGCCTGCTTTAACATGTCATAATTTTCTTGGTCATCTCTGCTCATCTTGGCAAAAACTTCATAAGCTGTACCACGAAGCCCTTGAGATAACTTTAAGCTCCACCTTTCTCTCTCTAACCCATACGTGGTAGCTAACAGTTCATATCTATTTAGATAGCTCTCAATATCATCGTCTTTCTCAACAAAATGATCTAAATGAAAACTCATAGCTGAGGTTGAGGCTCCCTGACTAGCAGTGGCATCAGAGGTAAAGGGACTGGCACCATTTTCAGGAGCATGGCCTTGAAATTCCAACTCCCTTAGTCGTAATTCGTGCTCCCTCTGTAGTCTTTTCTCCTCCTTTGCTGCTTCCCTTTCGGCAGTCAATCTTTTTTTCTTCTGCCTCCCTTTCGGCAGCCTGTCTCTTTTCTTCTCTTTCTGTAGCTTGCCTTCTTTCCTCTGCTTCCCTTTCTGCAGCCTGTCTCTTTTCCTCTCTTTCGGCCTCCAATTGTAACTTCTTAGCCTCAGCCTCCAATTGTAACTTCTTAGCCTCAGCCTCTAATGCCCTAGCCTCTTTGTCAGCCTCAATCTGCAACCTCTTAAGTTCTTTTCAGCCTCTAACTTTCTTTCAGCTTCTTTTTCAAATCTTTTTTCTTCGCGTTCAATAAATTTGTCACATTCAGTTGTGACATAAGCAATCATAATTTGCCCCTCCATTCCTAAATCTTTAGCAGCCTGCATAGCAGCAGATCGAAATTTAGCAAGGTCTCCCATTTTCTAACAGGCAAATTTATACAATGTTTAACTAAACACTTCAATCTATGACTAATTAAACTAAGGACAACCACAAGCACTGAGAGCTTAACCTTATTTATTTTCCACCCAAGAATACCTTTTTAATTTTTATAATTTCCAGAAGTGAATTACCCCCAATATATGTAATAGGAGAAGATTCAAAATCCCGGACGAGCCCCCAATATATGTGGTAAGTTGGGATTATATAAATAGTTATAGGGGACTTAGTGTACTGACTGAGATCAGCTGTGAAGGTATCTGTATCTAATGAGTGTGGTGTGTTACAGATGACCTTACTTTGCTACCACATTTAGACCCCAATCAGACTTATTCTGGAATATTGTAATGGCTACGTTGAATGTCTAGGGTTATGCTAGTGATGAAGTGTAAGTTCACAACAACCAACAGACCGATAAACACTTTTATTAAGATCCACAACACTTTACAACACTATGACAAGCACATATATATAACACTCTAGAAGACTAGCTTAAGTAAGTCAAGTGTTAACTTTTAAATTATGTATTAGTTTCTTTCAAGAATAGATATCCTGATCCAACTACAGAGTGAATCAGGAATCACAATCAAATGTAAACACAATGTTTATGTACAAAATTTATACAAAGGATCTTTGTCCTGACATATAATATTATTAAAATATGTGTGTAGAGTTGTGATGTAGTATTATGAGGTAATACTGGCTTTTGAAGCTAGGTTGTTGTTTGTCATCACGACTTCATGTGTTTGTTACTGGTGGAAATAATATTGAAGGGATCACAGTTTCTTTTTATTTGTAAAACAATAACTGTCCCTCTTGATTTAGTATTACAGTCAATTTTAAGGTGGGTTATACAAGGGTGAGCTGCTCTGGCTGACGAATTCTTAACTTATATGTCGGCGGCAGGAAAACTGTCTCCTCTGCTCGCTTGCTTCTCAGTTATCTTGAAATACACCACTGGTCGATATCTTGGACAAGGAGTCTGCTGCCAGCCCTCTGGATCCAGCAAAACTCAGACCAGGTGCTGCTCTAATACTTCAGTACCACGGTCCCTGAAATAAGAAGGTTGTACCTCCTTCTTCAGAACTAATATATAATCTATTTCCACACTGAAGTACAGGACATTACAAACACAGAGTTCAGCGCTGTAGGCCAACTGCTAGCTTCTCATGTGACAATATACACCAGTATTCCTCTCCCTAATGGTTACAACGCCTCTGCAATTCCAGCGTAAATTCCTTCTATACAATAGGATAGGGGTCATGTTACTATCGGGCAATCCCATATATGCCTATGCAGTTATACTCCTCTCTGACAAGCTTTTACATGGTGGAGCAATATCTAGGCTTTGCCTTTTGTTTGCTACTGAACCACACACATACCGACACAAATTATCATTTCATATTCAATTTTCATATTATATATATATATATATATATATATATATATATATATATATATATATATATATATATATATATATATATATATATATATATAGGAAATATGTCTAGCTTACCACAATTTAAGGAAATATACACAAGTAACGTTGACTGCGTTGACTGGCGATGAATTCTGGCACAATTTCGATCTGCCTTATCCCAGGCTTTTATTAGAAAAATATTAGCTTGATCTCAACGCACTTGCTTCTCACAAAATTTATTTTCAAAACTAGCCCTGAACTGACGCTTCTATTTGATTATATCGAACGTTCTAACCAATGAGACCATGTTTACAAGAGACTTTGAAAACTTTTCCCATCCTACACGTTGCCATTAACCACAATAATAGTATTTTCAGTTCGACTAATAAGGTTTCGCCTTACATATTACTACAGCCAATCAAATCGTATCTAACTTGTTGGCCTCATTTCCCCTAAAGCAGTGTTTTTCAAACATGCCATTATGAGCAAATATGATCTTGCGCTGTCAGACTATAGTATTTTGGCTATAATTTGTTAATTACTAGACTATTTGCGTAACACATAACATATTCTTTGTCAGCAAGTCCTAAGGCACATGAATATATAAGTTTAATGGGGCTAAGTGGCTTCGTTCAAAATATGTATTTGCTTCTACCACCCGTTCACTTCCATACCAAGGGATGTCTTCTGTACTCTCAGACTAATGTCAGGAGCTTAGACATAAATCAGTAGAATGTCAGGTTTCCCAATAAGATTTTAAATCTGTTTTCAAAACCTAACCTTGTATCGTTAGTGTTTTTTTATTTACTGTTTATTTGAAAAAATCAGGTCTTCATGCCTTTCGCGTGGGATTGGCGTTCACTTTTTAATCGCGAGACGACGTGGTACAATTGCATGCGTTCCTCCGTGCATCTCTCTCTCTCTTCTAAGCCCGTCTGTCTTTTAGGTTAACGTAGTGTGTATAATGACATTAATGTAGTATTATATCTAGGTCATTAAGCAGTGTGCCTATCAAGGTCGTCTAAGAAATACAGTACCAGTTTTATTTTTAGAAACGCGTGTATGATGCAGTAGGCTTTTACTATCGTACGTGGAAGCGTTACAGTTATGCAGACGAAGTAGAAAAAGGGGATCTCTGGTTCAGCCATTATGGCGTTCTACAACACAGGCGTCCGCTATTGGGAAAGCACTGGTCATTCACCATTCTTCTTTCTTTCTATTATTTCGTTCTACTTTACATTTATTTTCTAATTTATATATGTGGATTAGAATTTTTCACGACAAATTCTCCCCACTTAAAACAGACATTATACGTCAGTCCATAATTCTATATACACATAGAGAAATTTAATATTATTCCTGGTGATCGCTGTGATTCTCATCACACGGATGGCGGCTTAGAAAATCAGCACCCAGGTTTCACTGATTTTATTTTTATCATGGATTAATGCAGGTGGGTCAATTCAAAGTAGGCACGACTCAAGAAATCTGCCCCAGACCTCTGCAATCCAAGAATCCATTTCAGATATGTTACTGAACAGCTGCAAGTGTTACGGCTTGTCTTAATGCTGCTTAGCAATCTATATTCACCATTTCTCTTCTCTGAGTCTGCTCAACGACATGTCCCGAGAATATTAGATGTTCCTCAAATGGTACGTTATGAGGAGTTGATCTATATGGTGATATCTGAGTTGTGTAGTGGATCCAATAATTTTCTCATCATTCTAGAGAAGACACTAGGCGCATTCTTCAATACAAATGGCAATCTGTTAAATTCATAGTGTCCCTCTGAGGTACTAAAAGCTAGATAAGGTCTAACCTCAGGCTTTACTGGAATCTGATAGTAGCCTTTGCTCAGATCCACTTTTGAGAAATCTTCTTCTTCTTTGATCCATAACCGCCAACCGTCAAAGCAGTCAGCGGCCATCACGCCTGGTGGCGTCTTGTAGGGCAGCAACAAATTGATTCCACTTTGCTCGGTCGGCGGCCATCCTTCGTACAGTGCCCCAACTGTGGTTCATTCTTTGCATCTCAGCTTCCACAGTTCTCCGCCAAGTTGTTTTTGGTCGGCCTCTCTTTCGCTTTCCCTCGGGGGTCCATAGCATAGCTGTTCTTGCGATGGTATCAGGGTCCCTTCTGAGGACATGGCCAACCCAACTCCAGCGTCTGCCAGCTATGATGGTGTGCATGTCCTCCTGGTTACTCCGAATAAGTAGTTCTTGGTTGCTGATGGTGTTTGGCCAAAAGATTCGGAGAATTTTCCTTAGGCAGATTGTGTGGAAGGAGGACAGTTTCGACATTTCCTTCTCTGTTACTCTCCAACATTCCGCACCATAGAGAAGCACAGAAAGTACGCAGCTCTCATACAGTCTTAATTTGGTGTTTGTGCTGTACTGGGAAGACTTCCAAATGTTGTTGAGAATAGCAAAGGCTGTTCTCGCTTTATTCATTCTGTTGTTAATGTCCTTGCTTGTTCCGCCGTCAGGTGTTACTATGCTTCCTAGGTAAGTAAATGTGTCTGTCTGTTCTAACTTCTGGTTCCTTACTGTTATTGGCTCAGGATTGCCCACATTTAGTGTCATGACCTCTGTCTTCTTCAGATTGATGTTCAGGCCAACCTGCTGGCCATACTTATTCAGTCTATCAGTTTTGTCTTGAATGTGTTGGTGTGAATGCGCGAGCAGTGCAATGTCATCTGCATATTCCAAATCTTCCAGTGTAGAAAACGTTGTCCATCTAATTCCTCTTGGACTGCCCTCTGTTGTCTGGCGCATCACCCAATCTATGACTGTCAAAAATAATGTTGTTGATAAGGGGCATCCCTGTCGTACTCCTGTTTTCACTTCGAAAGTTACATTACTCGATCCAACACTGCACGTAAAGTTAGAATAGAGGCTTTTTTATAATGGAAACAATGCGGCTGGGAATTCCATAAGCCCTCAGAATTTTCCATAGGCTGTCCCTGTGTATGCTGTCGAAAGCCTTTTCAAAATCAACAAAGTTAATGTACAGCTGTCTCTGCCATTCTGAGCACTGCTCTATAATGTTCCTGAGGGCAAATATATGATCTGCACATCTTCTGTTCTTTCTGAAGCCTGCTTGTTCTTTCCTCAGTTTATGGTCAACTGCTTTTGAAATTCTCTGGATGATTATCCTGCCTAGTATTTTGCTGGGAACTGAGAGGAGGGTAATTCCTCTCCAGTTGTTGCAGTCTGCAAGGTCGCCCTTCTTGGGCAATTTGACAATTGTTCCTTTACTCCACTCTGTTGGTGTTGTCTCAGTTTCCCAGACTTGTGCAAATAGTGGTTCTAATAGTTCTGCTGCTAGTTCAGGGTCTGTCTTGAATAGCTCAGCATTCAGATTGTCGTGACCAGGCGCTTTTTTTTTCCATTTTTTAGTCCTTTGATAGCTGTGATAATTTCTTCTTTTCGTGGAATGTCTGTATTTACGTCTAAGTCACTTTCAGCCTCAGGAACATTCAGCTGAGTCTCTGGTGGTTCCTTATTCAGTGTTTCTCTGAAGTGCTCTGCCCACCTTGTTTCCTGCCCCTGTGCTGTGGTGATGAGATTTCCTTGCTTGTCTCTTACTAACGTTATGTTGTTTGCACCTCGTTTTCCACTGATAGCTTTAGTTATTTTATAAACTGTGCTTTGTTCATTTCTCAGTGCTGCCTCTTCTGCCTGTCTTGCAAGGTCATCCAGAAATGTCCTTTTGTTAGCACGGGTTTGACGTTTTACTGCCTTGTCCAGCTGACTGTACTGTTCACTATATATTGCCTTTAACCTGGGAGACTTAGCTTCTGTTTTCTTCCTTTTCATTTCCTTTCTCTTCGCTATGGTGTTTAGCGTTTCTGGTGTTATCCAGTCTTGGCTCTTTCTTTCCTGGAATCCCAAGCATGACTTGCTGCTTTCTTTATATATTGTTGAGATGGTGTTGAATTTCTGGTCCACATCATCGGTCTCTGTTCTTTCCTGGCTTTTGGTAATCAGATATCGTCTCTTTACGTCGACCACAAACGCTTTTCTGGTGAGGGGGTCCTTAAGTTTCGTGATGTTGTATCTTTTCTGTTTGACTGCAACTGGTCCAGCAGCTCTGAGTTTCACCTTCAGTCTTGCTACTACTAGGTGATGGTCACTTCCCACATCTGCGCCTCTTCTTACTTTCACGTCTTGTAGTGCATGTCTCCATCTGCCATTGATCATTATGTGATCTATCTGGTTTTTGTCTCGTCCGTTTGGTGATTCCCATGTTAACTTGTGCACTTCTTTGTGTTGAAAAAGTGTTCCTCCGATGACCAGGTTGTTAATACTGCAGAAGCTTATTAATTTGTCCCCATTCTCATTTACTGTTCCACTGCCGCATTTCCCCATTACTCTTTCGTTATAGTTATTGTGTGTTCCAACTTTCGCATTTAGGTCTCCCATTACTATAATAAGATCGTACCTGGGTACAGTTTCCATTTCCTTTTGTACCTGTTGATAGAACTCGTCCTTAATTTCTTCGTCGCTGTCATTTGTTGGTGCATAACATTGTATAATTGTGGTGTTGGTGAATCTCCCTCTCAGTCTTGCTCTTATTAGTCTGTTGTTAATGGGTTTCCATTCCAGTAGAGATCTTTCCATTCCTTTCTTAAGGATAATGGCTACACCTTCGTTGTGCTGACCGTCCTCTCTACCAGAATAAAGTACTGTTTCCCCTGTAGCTGTTTTTATTCTCCCCATCCCTGTCCATCTGCTCTCGCTTATTCCCAGGATATGTAGTTTGTAGTTCCTCATCTCTGCTGTAATCTGTCTCAGCTTTCCTGCCTGCTCGTTTTGAGAAATATTTAGCTTTATTTAGCCTGGCAAACAACTGATTTGTATCGGGCAATGGATCCACCTGACCTTCTGTGATAGCATTCAGTCTCCTGTAATCTATACAGAGTCTATGTTCTCCAGAGGGTTTTCTTAAGAGCACCACACTGGAACTATACGAAGATTCACTGTGTGAAATGATTCCTTCCTTCAACAAATAGACTATCTCTTCCTTCAAGGCTTTCTCCTTAGCGAAAGGAATCGAATATGCTTTCATACATACAGGTGTTGGGTCTATAAGTTTCATATCATATTCCAATAAGTTTGTATGCCCCGGACGGTCCGTTAACACCTCTGTATGATCATCTAGAACCTGTTGCACTCTCTCCTTCTGATCTTTCGTTAAATGTGTACTGCTTTTCACCTGTGCAGCTGTCTCACAGGGATGTAATGGATATTCAAATGATGAAAGTGGTTCCTTTTTCATCTCCATTGCAATAGACAAGGTCAACAAATGTGTCTCTTCCTGATTTTCTCTTTCCAAATATTTCTTCAGTAGATTCACATGATAGATTTTTTCTTTCCCCTTCTTATCTATCTTATAATTTGTTCTAGACACCTTCTCTAGAACTGTATATGGACCTTGCCATCCAATTTGCAACTTATTCTGGCTACCGGGTAGAAGAAGCAGTACCGTCTCTCCCACAGCCAAATCTCTGTCTTTCGCTTTCTTGTTGTAATAGGCAGCATGTTTTTTCCTGGCTTGTCTCAAATTTTCATTGGCAAGTTTCCAGGAAGTTTTTAAACGAGTGGTCAGCTCATTCACATATTGGTATGATGATGCAACATTTTCCTCTGCCTTTTCATCAGTCCACGTTCTTAACAGTTACATATGGACTTTTAAATTCACAAACTTATTTTTCCTGGCACATGTCAGGTCTCTTCCACTTGAAGCACTGTTGTGATGACTTTTCTTCCTAGAATCATCATGCACAAAACGACCGCTACCAATTTTTTTCTTGGGGCTTTCTCCCCACTTAGAATTCTTGATGAGAGATTTCCTCTCTACATCTTCTTCTTCCAGTTTATATAAGTCCGATTGAGGGATTTTCGGCTTATCCTGGGGTAAGACATCTTTTTGCACTCGCTGCATAGTGGCCATTGTAAAACAGTCAATTGAAGATTGTCTATGAAAAGGGGCTTCCCATTCCACTTGGTTCACTTTATTATTCTTTCTATTGTCAGGCCTAAGTTTGCCCAGTGGCGTGTCCAGGTCCTGATCAATGTTTCCACTTGTGGGTGTTCCCTCATGTGCTATGCTACACCTTTCTACAAAATTCTCAATGTCCCACCTTGCCTTGGGCCAATAATAATTCTTTGGATCTAGTTCCAGTCTTCCGGTATATCAGTTTGTTCTTCATATAGAAGTCTCCTTTTCCTGGAGGTGTGTGACAATTGGACAATTTTCTAAAACAAGGCTTGAGGGTCTTATCCCCAGCCTGTGCCTTCCTCATCTCTTCTGGAGTGGTATTTATCATAATATCCTCCTCCTTTCTTGAGGTCGACTCGACCTGAAGGGTGGCCATATACACAGGTTTCCTTCTGCAATGGTCAGTATCATGATTGTCCATCCGACAATTCTTACACCACCTCCTTCCTTGGTTGAAAGATTTTCTTTCATCAAATTTCCTTTCATCGAATTGTGGGGTTTTATTTTTATTTTCATACCGTGGCCTATCAAACTGGTGCTTACCTTTGTTATGCTCTCTATGATCAAACTTATTAAAGTTTTGTGGTGCCTTAAAATTGTCTACCTGTTTCTTTTCATTACCTGTTACCTCTGCTTGAGCTGCCTGATATCTTTCAGCAACATTTAGTAACTCACCCAGCCTCTCTGCACCTTGTTCCATGAGAAACTTTCTCAGGTCTGGAGCCATGGACTCTCTTAGTTGTTCTATAAGGATCATTTCCTTAAGATCTTGGGTTTTCCCCAGAGAAGTCCATTTCTCCAAGTATGTCTCTAACCGTGCAGAGAACTGGTGATATGTTTCACCTGACAGTAGTTTAGCATTCCTGAACTTTTTTCTATAAAATGCTCCATTCTTTTCATATCTTAACAAAAGAGCCTGCTTTAACATGTCATAATTTTCTTGGTCATCTCTGCTCATCTTGGCAAAAACTTCATAAGCTGTACCACGAAGCCCTTGAGATAACTTTAAGCTCCACCTTTCTCTCTCTAACCCATACGTGGTAGCTAACAGTTCATATCTATTTAGATAGCTCTCAATATCATCGTCTTTCTCAACAAAATGATCTAAATGAAAACTCATAGCTGAGGTTGAGGCTCCCTGACTAGCAGTGGCATCAGAGGTAAAGGGACTGGCACCATTTTCAGGAGCATGGCCTTGAAATTCCAACTCCCTTAGTCGTAATTCGTGCTCCCTCTGTAGTCTTTTCTCCTCCTTTGCTGCTTCCCTTTCGGCAGTCAATCTTTTTTCTTCTGCCTCCCTTTCGGCAGCCTGTCTCTTTTCTTCTCTTTCTGTAGCTTGCCTTCTTTCCTCTGCTTCCCTTTCTGCAGCCTGTCTCTTTTCCTCTCTTTCGGCCTCCAATTGTAACTTCTTAGCCTCAGCCTCCAATTGTAACTTCTTAGCCTCAGCCTCTAATGCCCTAGCCTCTTTGTCAGCCTCAATCTGCAACCTCTTAAGTTCTTTTCAGCCTCTAACTTTCTTTCAGCTTCTTTTTCAAATCTTTTTTCTTCGCGTTCAATAAATTTGTCACATTCAGTTGTGACATAAGCAATCATAATTTGCCCCTCCATTCCTAAATCTTTAGCAGCCTGCATAGCAGCAGATCGAAATTTAGCAAGGTCTCCCATTTTCTAACAGGCAAATTTATACAATGTTTAACTAAACACTTCAATCTATGACTAATTAAACTAAGGACAACCACAAGCACTGAGAGCTCAACCTTATTTATTTTCCACCCAAGAATACCTTTTTAATTTTTATAATTTCCAGAAGTGAATTACCCCCAATATATGTAATAGGAGAAGATTCAAAATCCCGGACGAGCCCCCAATATATGTGGTAAGTTGGGATTATATAAATAGTTATAGGGGACTTAGTGTACTGACTGAGATCAGCTGTGAAGGTATCTGTATCTAATGAGTGTGGTGTGTTACAGATGACCTTACTTTGCTACCACATTTAGACCCCAATCAGACTTATTCTGGAATATTGTAATGGCTACGTTGAATGTCTAGGGTTATGCTAGTGATGAAGTGTAAGTTCACAACAACCAACAGACCGATAAACACTTTTATTAAGATCCACAACACTTTACAACACTATGACAAGCACATATATATAACACTCTAGAAGACTAGCTTAAGTAAGTCAAGTGTTAACTTTTAAATTATGTATTAGTTTCTTCCAAGAATAGATCTCCTTATCCAACTACAGATTGAATCACTCTAGAATAGCTTCAATATCCTGTTAAACCAAACAAGTGTTAACTTTTTAAAAGTAATTTCAAGAATAGATATCCTGATCCAACTACAGAGTGAATCAGGAATCACAATCAAATGTAAACACAAATGTTTATGTACAAAATTTATACAAAGGATCTTTGTCCTGACATATAATATTATTAAAATATGTGTGTAGAGTTGTGATGTAGTATTATGAGGTAATACTGGCTTTTGAAGCTAGGTTGTTGTTTGTCATCACGACTTCATGTGTTTGTTACTGGTGGAAATAATATTGAAGGGATCACAGTTTCTTTTTATTTGTAAACAATAACTGTCCCTCTTGATTTAGTATTACAGTCAATTTTAAGGTGGGTTATACAAGGGTGAGCTGCTCTGGCTGACGAATTCTTAACTTATATGTCGGCGGCAGGAAACTGTCTCCTCTGCTCGCTTGCTTCTCAGTTATCTTGAAATACACCACTGGTCGATATCTTGGACAAGGAGTCTGCTGCCAGCCCTCTGGATCCAGCAAAACTCAGACCAGGTGCTGCTCTAATACTTCAGTACCACGGTCCCTGAAATAAGAAGGTTGTACCTCCTTCTTCAGAACTAATATATAATCTATTTCCACACTGAAGTACAGGACATTACAAACACAGAGTTCAGCGCTGTAGGCCAACTGCTAGCTTCTCATGTGACAATATACACCAGTATTCCTCTCCCTAATGGTTACAACGCCTCTGCAATTCCAGCGTAAATTCCTTCTATACAATAGGATAGGGGTCATGTTACTATCGGGCAATCCCATATATGCCTATGCAGTTATACTCCTCTCTGACAAGCTTTTACATGGTGGAGCAATATCTAGGCTTTGCCTTTTGTTTGCTACTGAACCACACACATACCGACACAAATTATCATTTCATATTCAATTTTCATATTATATATATATATATATATATATATATATATATATATATATATATATATATATATATATATATAGGAAATATGTCTAGCTTACCACAATTTAAGGAAATATACACAAGTAACGTTGACTGCGTTGACTGGCGATGAATTCTGGCACAATTTCGATCTGCCTTATCCCAGGCTTTTATTAGAAAAATATTAGCTTGATCTCAACGCACTTGCTTCTCACAAAATTTATTTTCAAAACTAGCCCTGAACTGACGCTTCTATTTGATTATATCGAACGTTCTAACCAATGAGACCATGTTTACAAGAGACTTTGAAAACTTTTCCCATCCTACACGTTGCCATTAACCACAATAATAGTATTTTCAGTTCGACTAATAAGGTTTCGCCTTACATATTACTACAGCCAATCAAATCGTATCTAACTTGTTGGCCTCATTTCCCCTAAAGCAGTGTTTTTCAAACATGCCATTATGAGCAAATATGATCTTGCGCTGTCAGACTATAGTATTTTGGCTATAATTTGTTAATTACTAGACTATTTGCGTAACACATAACATATTCTTTGTCAGCAAGTCCTAAGGCACATGAATATATAAGTTTAATGGGGCTAAGTGGCTTCGTTCAAAATATGTATTTGCTTCTACCACCCGTTCACTTCCATACCAAGGGATGTCTTCTGTACTCTCAGACTAATGTCAGGAGCTTAGACATAAATCAGTAGAATGTCAGGTTTCCCAATAAGATTTTAAATCTGTTTTCAAAACCTAACCTTGTATCGTTAGTGTTTTTTTATTTACTGTTTATTTGAAAAAATCAGGTCTTCATGCCTTTCGCGTGGGATTGGCGTTCACTTTTTAATCGCGAGACGACGTGGTACAATTGCATGCGTTCCTCCGTGCATCTCTCTCTCTCTTCTAAGCCCGTCTGTCTTTTAGGTTAACGTAGTGTGTATAATGACATTAATGTAGTATTATATCTAGGTCATTAAGCAGTGCGCCTATCAAGGTCGTCTAAGAAATACAGTACCAGTTTTATTTTTAGAAACGCGTGTATGATGCAGTAGGCTTTTACTATCGTACGTGGAAGCGTTACAGTTATGCAGACGAAGTAGAAAAAGGGGATCTCTGGTTCAGCCATTATGGCGTTCTACAACACAGGCGTCCGCTATTGGGAAAGCACTGGTCATTCACCATTCTTCTTTCTTTCTATTATTTCGTTCTACTTTACATTTATTTTCTAATTTATATATGTGGATTAGAATTTTTCACGACAATGGATCTCAGTTCAAGGGGAGACTAACTGAGGAAGTATTCAGGATCTTCCAAGCCATGCACTTTCACTGTAGTCCATATCACGCCCAAGGGAACGGGCAGGTAGAAAGGTTCAATGGGACTCTTATTTCTATCCTGCGAAAGTTGGCACACGAAAAACCTGATACATGGGATCTCTACTTACCCGCTGCATTATTTGCTAATCGGGAAGTGCCACACAGTTAAACAGGAATGGCACCGGCAACGTTGTTATTTGGTCCATCAAAGGTCCATTAGAAGCCTTAATGAGTACATGGACAGATGAGATAGCAGAAAAGACTGTAACCTCATCATACCAGTATGTGAACGAGTTGACATCTCGGTTAAAAATTGGCTGGAAACTAGCAAACGATAATCTGACGAAAGCCAGAAAGAAACATGCTGAGTACTATAATAGGAAGGCGAAGGATAGAGAGCTAGCTGTGGGGGAGAAGGTGCTTCTTCTATTACCCGGCAGCAGCAATAAACTTCAGATAGGATGGCAGGGCCCATACACAGTTCTAGAAAAGTTATCTAGAACTAACTATAAGATAGACAAAAAGGGAAAAGAAAAGGTCTATCATGTGAACCTACTCAAGAAATTATTGATAGAAAAGTGTTGGAAGGTGCACATTTAATGACCCTGGCCATAGCCACTGAAATGAAAAATGAGCTTCTCACCTCATATGAATATCCCTTGAGACCATTCGAAAATCCTGCACAGGTAAAAGTCAGTAATCACTTGACAAAAGGGCAGAGGGAGCAGATTCAGAAGGTTCTGGAGAATCATACAGACGTGTTAACGGACAAACCGGGGCACACCAACTTGTTGGAGTATGACATGAAATTACTAGACCCAACACCAATCTGTGTGAGAGCCTATTCAATTCCTTTTGCAAAAGAACAAGCTTTAAAGGGAGAAATAGAATATGTATTGCAAGAAGGTATTATCTCCCATAGTAAATCTCCTTATAGCTCCAGTGTGGTATTGTTGAGGAAACCCTCTGGGGAACATAGACATTGTATAGATTATAGAAAACTGAATGCTGTTACAGAGTCTCAGGCGGACCCATTACCTGATACCAATCAACTGTTTGCCAGGTTGAATAAGGCAAAATATTTTTCTAAGGTGGATCTCAGTAAGGGATATTATCAGATTCCAGTGAAGCCTGAGATCAGACCATATCTGGCTTTTAGCACCTCGGAAGGGCACTATGAATTTAATATGTTGCCTTTTGGATCGAAGAAGGCTCTGAGTGTGTTCTACAGAATGATGAGAAAATTATTAGATCCCATGAAAAATTCAGCTATTACAAATTTCATTGACGACATCCTCATCGCCACTGAAACATTTGAGGAACATCTAGCATCTCTAGATATGTTATTTGACACACTCAGAGAAGCAAATTAACTGCTAGGCCTACAAAATGTTGTATTGGCTGCAAAGAATTAGAGTTCTTGGGACACACAGTATATCAGGGTAGTATGACCCCTGATCCTAAGAATTTGGAAAAATTGCAGAGAGCATCCAGACCACAAACCAAGAAAGATGTGAAATCCTTTGTCTCACTATGTGGATTTTTATTAAAAATATATCAACAATTTTAACACTGTGTTTGCTCCTTTGACAGACTTAACTAAGAAAGGCAAGACAGACAAAAAAGAGTGGATGGCAGAGTTTTGAGCAGGCATATACAGAGCTTAAGCATAAACTTACCAGTAGACCTATATTGAAACTACAACATTTGAGTCAGGAATTCGTGGTGAGAACGGATGCCAGTAACGTGGGTTTGGGAGCAACATTATTGCAAAGATCCCAATTACCAGCCGGAGAATTGAACCCCGTTGCTTATGCCAGCCGCAAATTAAATAAAGCGGAGAAAAATTACTCCACAGTTGAAAAAGAATGTTAAGCATTAGTTTGGACAATCAAGAAATTCCAAATATACCTGTATGGTAGGCATTTTGTGATCCAAAATGATCACCAGTCCTTGGTTTTTCTTGCCCAGGCAAAACAGGTTAATGCAAGATTGTTAAGGTGGTCACTTCTCATACAACCTTACTCGTTCGTTACTCATTTACCATTGAATATAATTGTGAATCGCAGAACGTTGGGGCAGATTTCTTAAGTAGGCACCTACCTGCAGGAAAACGGGATAACAGTAATTCAGAGTGAACCTCATTTTGGGGTAATGCCGTGATTGTAAATACAGACAGGAAAGCTCCACCTAGTGGTTCACGCTTTTAAATGGGGAGCTCTATCGTGTTTTGGTCTGTCTTACACCATGGTCATATTTACCGCTCGCAATAATAGGAGAAAACGAACCGATACAATAGCCAATGAGAACGCTCCTTAAACTAGTGTGTATTAGGAAACCTTTTTATGCTTAACATAGATGTGACCGTGGGAGGAGGAGAATGTGTTACGGCACCAAATCAAGTCTAGTGTGACCGTGCAGCTTTTGTGGAATGGGAGGAAAATCTGTGGATCTCTTGTGCTAAGGGAAAAAAATCACTAGAGAGAAAACGTCAGTTGGAAAATGAAAAACAGAAATTGGAGGCTGAAAAACAGAAATTAGAGGCTGAAGATAGAAAAATACAACAGCAAATGGAAATGGAAAAAAAGAAATTAGAGGCTGAAGATAGAAAAATGCAAATGCAAATGGAAGAAAAAAAAGCTTCAGATGCAAGCTGAAGAAAACCAAAGACTACACGAGGAAAGGATCTTATCTATGGAACTGGAGAAAATAAAGGTAGTGAATATTGGTAATACACAAAATGAGACAAACAATCAAACAACTTCTAATAAGGCAAATACTAATTCTTATAAAATCAGATTGCCTACTTTCAACTCTGCCTATGATGACATTTCATTCTATCTGAATATATTTGAACTTTCATGCGAATCTCATAAGATAGACAAGTCGGAATATTGTGCACGACTTATGGAAATACTTAAGGGTGAAGCTATGAATACTATAAGTATGTTGGAAGGCCCTGACAAGAATAGCTGTGATGTTGTCAGAGCGGTCTTGTTAAAAAAATACCAACATGGATGAAGACGGTTATCGCCTACGCTTTAAGTCTCTATTGCCAGAGACAGGGAAAGATTTTTCAGACTTTATGGCAAATATTCGCCTTACGTTTTCACGTTGGGTGGACCTTTAAAAAAACTGAACATACATACGAAGCCCTCATGGATTTATTGCTTCGTGACAAAGTCATGTCGTCTGTAAACGCTTCTTTTCTTTCTTTTTTACATGAGCGAAAACCTACAAACTTGAAAGATATGGAACAATACTGTCGCCAATAGGTCACTGCACACCCAAATGTGACTGTTAGCCAGTCTGAGGTCAGAGAAGGTTTACCCGTGGCTTCAGCAATACCATATGGTCTTAATTTGCACCGTAGATCTCTAAGTGCGGATCGCAATTTTGGTAGGAGAGATAATCGTGATTTTGGACAGTACCAAGGGGGTCCATCACGTAGTAAATCTCCTTCTTCAAGGAACTGGAGACAATTTAACGGTCCTCAACGTTTTGGTTCCAACAATTATGGAAATTTTTGAAGGGGTAACTACAATAGAGATTATCAACCCTACAATAATTTTTCTCGGAGATAACAAAATCCATCCAATAGACATTTTGATCAAAGGGGAAATAGTAATTGCGACAATGCTAACTGGGGTTCAAATCAGAACAATAATTTCAATAGAGCAAATAACAATGCTCCCAATAGAGATAATAGTCGCGATAGAACGCGATATGACGGTAGATCTCCAAATAATAGATCGCATCGCCATGCTAACTCTGCTCAACAAGAGCCCCAGTTTATTAATGATCAAGGTAACAATGATAATAGTGTCTCTAATGCTACTGATTGCTCTGCTTTTGATTTCGAGAGAGCATCTCAGTGCCCGGAGTGCACAACTTTGTTCCAACATACAGCTATAACTACATTGAGTTGCGGTCATCCTCTTCCGACTACTCTTCCTGCCTTAGCTGCGCATGACGAAAGAGGGTCTCTTACTCTACATAAAGGATTTGTGAATAATAATCTAGTCTCAGTTCTCTTTGATTCTGGTTGCACAACTGTTGGAATTAGACAGTCTCTAGTTCATCCATCTTGTGCAACAGGTAATATGGTGAAATGGGTGACATTTGGTGGGACAGTTGAGACTTTTCCGACTGCCATAGTCCACATTGCCACACCGTTTTTCACTGGTTATATAATGTACGGACTTACTTATTAGTACATATATGTACCTTATGAGTTTCTTTAGCTTTCTTGCTGGACCGGTTAGCTCGGTATCTTCGTCTTTTACGACTTTTTGTCGCACTCACTGCGCTCCTTTTAAACTTCGACGTAGGTACAAGTTTACTACTGTATGCTTTTACATCTTTATTATATCTTTCTTACTTTTGTCTTTGCCCAGTACACAGGCTATGACTTCAGTTCAGCCTTTAAGATGTACGCCGTTGTCTACTGCATTTCCTTTGTCTTGCGCAAAATCTCAGATTGTCAGCTATCTTGACACTCTTAGTCATCACTACCATTTTCTAGATTTCCGTTTAGATTTCGGGGTTACTTATATACCCACGACTCTATTATACATTAACGCACACTGGTAGAACACTTTTATGACCCTGTTTAATTCATGATCCTAAGTTCGTCTGTGCTACTTTCTCTGTTACCCTTCGTTGTGTAACGGAGGAAGGTTTGATTAACATTGTACAGGGGTCGGAAGTTTACACGGCCACATTTGAAAGGTTAGAATTGAAATTGACTGTTGTATTTCATAAAATCCTACCTTTACAAAACAGAGATTTTTATTTGTGTTTTTTCACACCGACGGCTTTGCGATGAGAGTCAGAGCTGCTATATTGATTGAGTAGGCTGTGGTATTTATCGCTAGATTTGCTGTTCCAGTGAAGCCAGTCGGCAGTTTGACGCCACTCTAGATGTTTTTGGTATCTTCGTGTGCATAGGATGGTCAAAGACTACTAGAGTTGTCCTTTCTATGTAACTTATTTAGGATAGTAGATAATATTGTATATTAGTATAGTATAGTATATTAGGTAGTATTGTATTAGGAAATGATATAACTTTTTAAAGATAGCATGTTGGTTCATCTTTATGCATCATTTCTTTACCATATTGTTCTTATACTACTGTGTTTTGATAGACGTTGAGCGGGTGACGATTGTAATGATTATACTATTGTAACTTAACTTATCATTACAATACATTTCGGTATTGTGCATTAAAAAAAAAATATGAAGACTAGAAAATGTATTTTTTTTCCTGACATTGTGACGTATTTTTTCTGTGCCCAGCGCTTGAGTGTGCGCTAGGGGTAATTATGTATAGCGATATTAGTACATGGAAAAGTGTTTTTTCTGAGGTTGTGATGTATTTTTTCTTTGCCCAGCGCTTGATTGTGCGCTAGGGGTAACTACGCATAGCGATATTATTAATTGATGTCTATAATAAGTTCATCATTGGTACTTTATAAGTTTATTAATTTGGTTATCATGCACATTATGTTATTTTTTAAAATGGTAACTAGTTATTTGTCTTTTGATATAAATATGCATGGCTTAACTTATTGTTTACCATGATATATCATTGTCTGCTCATTCTTCTTGTACTTCATCTGGTATTTTTACTTTTCACTTATGATGTCATAGCTAGTCTATACTTGATATACTTCATATTTCTTTGAATTTGTTGATCTTCGTATGCTTATCTCATTAACTTTCTATACTTCATTTTTTTTACTTTACACTTACTTCTATCCCTCTTTTGTTCTTTTTTGTTAACATGACTTAACATAGTGTAATCCTTATGTGTAGATATTATGATTGCTTTCGACCTCAATTTTTTTTGTTCGATGTAATTTTTTCAAAAAAAAATGATCATATTTTTTTCCCCCGGGGGTCGGTGTAGTCTGTTAAGTTATATTTTAAATAAGGGGAGTTAAGTGTTAAAGACTGGAGTGTACGGGTCGGATTTTTTGTACACGCTTGTAAACACGCTCTGCGTGAGGAGAGAATTTCTTAGTTGAGGGGTGGAAGGCGGAGTAATGTTTAAACTGTTACCTGACTAGTTGTTACTTTGTTTAAAGATAGGATAAAGAATCTGGTCGAACGTTCTATGAATTAGTTTTGGGGGAAAAGGCGGATGAATTCAGCTCACATCTCAAGCTGCGAGTTTGCGCTTGAATGAATTCTTACTGAGCTGTTTTGAGCAGCTGATTTTTCGTGACAGTACGTTTTCTGGCAGAGCTTGGAATGGACGTTATCTATTTCGCTAGTCTGTTCCAGGATATTTTATGAAAGAGAGATTTTGTTATATTGAAGAAATATTTTCAGGCCATGGATTATACCGGCCATTATGATTATCATGATTCATATTTCCTCTGATTGATATTGTTCCCATGGATGTAATAGCACTGAGAGTTGCTGATGTTATAAGAATTATGATGTTGTTCCCTTTGATGGATTTAAGATGTTGGAAAGTTTGTTCCTGAGGGATATTTATTGTAACAAGTGTACTGTGCTGAGGCCTGTGGTTTATGCAACCAATGTAATGGATATTTGATACTATGTTCTGCATTCACTTTTTCCATGGATATTTTCTGTACTTGATGCTTCGTGATTTGCCGTGTTCTGTAACCTGTGACGGTGTGCTATTACCATGATGTCTACGTGACTGTGATGTTAATAAACTGTGTGACACGTTACAGCTAGTTTCAATCATTCCTGACTCTTATGTTTGCTGTAGTATGTGTTTCCAGTTGGTGCAGGTATGCCCGAACCCTTAACATTCGCGTATGTATATTTACCACATTATACACCTGTCGGCCATATGTAAGCCCGACAATAAGCTGATTGCCTTCATCAGCGAAAGATATTAACATTGTCTTCCTACGCCACTTAATAACTTGTAACGTATAGTGATGGCCTGTGTGGCCTGTTATAGAGAACCTATATATAAACATCAGTGGTAAAGAAAATATGTATATATATAACACACAACCCACCAGACAAACCAAAAAACAATACCACCCACACACGCGCACGCACGCGGGCACACACCACCAACACACACACACCCAACACCGCAACTCTCTGTCGTTTTGTTACATAACGTGACGACATCTCCCCTCAATATCTAACAAATAGCTCTCTTCCACTATGCCCCCTTAGTTACTGTTGTTTACCAATAAATAAAAAATTGTACACACCTCCCTCTTTCCATCTAACATAACCGGCTTCCAATATGTGACCCTGTTCATATAATGTTTGTTACTGTTGTTTGAAAATAAAAAATTGTACACACCTCCCTCTCTCCAGCTAACATATCTTCCAACATGTGACCCTGCTCATATAATGTTTTGTTACTGTTATTTGAAAATTTAAAATTGTACACACCTCCCTCTTTCCATCTAACATATCTTCCAATATATGACCTTGCTCATATAAAGTTTTTTTTGTTACTGCTGTAACAAAGACTGTTGAAAATAAAATATATTTATTAAAAAATCTTTGTTATCTATATTGTCTACCTGTTTGTAAAATATATATTGTCTACCTGTTGTAAAATAAATATTGTAATAAATGAATAAACACACCAACACACTACCAGCACAATACAACAATTAAAGTACCTACACAACCTACCTACACGCCCGCCATTATTGAGCGGAGTATTTCCATATATAAAAAGTCAGCTCATCCGCCACAACCGAGCAGAGTATTTTACTATTTACAAGTCAGCTCATCTGCCACAATCGATCGAAGTATTTTACTATATAAAAGTCACGCTCATCCGCCACAATGCGACCTGTAGGGTACATGACATATTATTACTGGGTGATGCGCCAGACAACAGAGGGCAGTCCAAGAGGAATAAGATGGATTACATTTTCTACATTGGAAAATCTGGAATATGCAGATGACATTGCACTGCTAACACATTCACATCAACACATCCAGTAAAAAAACACATAGACTTAATAAGTATTAAGATTATATCAGAGCTGTGTGCTTTCTGTGCTTCTCTATGGTGCAGAAAGCTGGAGAGTTACAGAGAAGCAAACGTCGAAATTGTCCTCTTTTCACACAACATGTCTAAGAAAAATTCACCGATTCTTTTGGCCGAATACCATCACCAACGAAGATCTGCTTACTCGGAGCAAGCAAGAGGACATGCACACCATCATAGCTGGCAGACGCTGGAGCTGGGTTGGCCATGTCCTCAGAAGAGACCCCGATGCCATCACAAGAACAGCTATGCTATGGACCCCCGAAGGAAAACGTAAGAGAGGCCGACGAAAAACAACTTGGCGGATGACTGTGGAGGCTGAGATGCAAAGAATGAACCAGAGTTGGGGCACTGTACGAAGGATGACCGGTGACCGAGCAAAGTGGAATCAATTTGTTGTTGCCCTACAAGACGCCACTAGGCGTGATGGTCACTGACTGCTTTGACGGTCGCCGGCTAAGGATCAAAGAAAAAGAAGAAGAAAGAAGACTAGGTCAGATGGCTGCCTGTTTAATCTCGCAAGGCTTAAAGCAAAAACAAAAATCAGAATGGTCACTATAAGAGACTTGTTATTTGCTGATACCCAACAGAAGCTTCAGAGCATGATTAATCGCTTCATCCAAGCATGCAAGGAATTTGGCGTCACATTAAGTATAAAAAAAACAAGTGTGCTGAGTCAGGATGTGGGTGCTGCACCAGTTATCATTATCGATAACTATAAATTGGCAGTGGTGCACCACTTCACTTACCTGGGGTCTACCATCAATGACAACTCTCTCTGGACATAAAAATTGACAGCTGAATTGGCAAAGCTGCAGCTAACTTTGCCCGCCTCACATAGCGTGTTTGGGGAAACTCCTGACTTACAAGGAATACCAAAGCTGCAGTAAATAAGGCCTGCGTCACCAGCCCATTTCTACATGGCAGCGATACACGGACAGCCTATCCTAAGCAAGAAAGAAGGCTCAATGCCTTCAGTTTACGGTGTCTATGCTACATCCTCAGCATTTCGTGGAAAGATAAAGTGACACATGTTTATGTGTTGTTACATGCTGGCCTTTAGAGCATGTACACATTGCTTAGACAGCGCAGACTACGCTGGCATGGCCATGTCCGCCACATTGAAGATGGTCGCATCCCGAAAGATATCTTCTTCGGACAACTGGCACATGGAACATTTGAGCATCTAGAGCTGAGATTCAAAGATGTGTGCAATAGAGACATGGAAGCACTGGACATAAATCCAGCAACTTGGGAGGTTGAAGCTGCTGGTCGCACCAAGTGGCGTTGCTATCTATGGCATTACCTCAGCTTTAACAACAAGCATAAGAGAGGAGAAACTTCGAAAGGAACACTAAGAAAATAAGCAGCCGAGGGCTGTCAACTCAGGGGCGCATTCCCGTAGTCAGCCATGACTGAAGGGGCTACTATTATTAACAGCGAGTGTCAGTGTGTTTGTGTGTGTGTATACTCATGCTATTCAAGTGTTGTTTTGTAAATAGGAGAGTTTTGAAGTAAAAATGTTTAAATAGTTCTACATCGACTGGATAGATATTCCAATATTGTGGACTTTAGGGATTGAAGTTTAAAGTCAACATACAACTTTTTACGCTGTTGGCTCAGGTTGCTTGGATGCTTTTGACATACAACTGACATTCCCCTCCCCCCACTTTCATCCAGCTGCACGATGGAGTCATCATGATGGGCCTAACCTGATTCTTAGGAGTGGCTGTTACTTATGTTTCTTGTCTTTTGTGCAATAGCTTTTACATTCATTCATTTCTCTCTTTTATTGTTTTCTTCCGAGTGTTCTTTATTTGCTTTTTTTATTTCCGAACTCATCTACCCAAAACATTCATGTTATAGAGCGCATGAGAATAACCATCAACTTCTTTAAAAGTTTATATGTTACTGTTAAAGACTATACTCAACTGTAACACGTTATATTTTATTGTCAGGGGCGACATTTTACTATCAGAGGTTATATTTAACCAGAACAAGTGTGTCACATTATATTTGGTGGTTGTTGCCTATCATTTGTTGACTACCATTTTGTTGAACGTCATAATGTTGAATGGCGTTGAAGACATAGTATGGTGTCTGTAGTCTGGTTTGTGTAAGATGCAGATGTGTATTCAAACAGTTATTATCACAAACAGGGCAATCCACACCAGGACGTCACATTAACTCACGATGGGTAAAGTCAATGAGATTTGCAACAGCTAGTGACGTTTTCTTGTATAATTTATTGTGGACGCCACATGACAAAATGTATACGCGAAGGTAGGTACATCATAGGTACAATCAAACAGTCATTGTTACAGCAACATATTCAGTACAGCGATGGACGGTAGACAGCATCATAGTAAAGATGAATTACATGCATATCAGTACATCATAGAGCTGTAAATGTATTCAGGCGGAAATCTCCATCCCTTTCTATAACAGCTGGAAGATATCAATATGATAGGAGATCAAATCCTCTCTCCTAAATCTAACCTCAGCAAGACAGGGACGTCTTCTGAAGTGTATCAATAATGTCCTCAAAAAATCCTCCAAATTCCTTTAGTTATCCAAGATATCAAATCTGCAAACAAGCAGTAAAGTTTAGCAGGCAGATAGCTCTTAGGACATGCATCCATCGATGCAGTAACAGCGAACATGATTCGTGAGCTGACGAAAAACTTCTCATAGCGTAGACCCTCCTATAATCGGGCTACAAACAAAATGTCAATCTCGAAAGATATCGATAAATGTCAAAAATGTCATTACCTTTACTTCAGGAAATAAACATATAACTCACAGGCTTCCAAGCCCTAAGAATCACCACAGATATATCATCTCCGAAGGAACAATATGAATAGGACATTATTTCCTGAACAGTTTAAGCACAGACGCTGGCAAACCAAACGCGTCTTGCTTATCACGCATCTGCCACACTCTCTGAATGTCGGGGCGGAACTCGTGCAAAAAAGCGATCAAGACCAGACATGCGCAGACAAGCGCGACTCGAACTGTGCTCAGCCAACTTACGAACCAAAGATTATTCTGGAGAACAATCGTACAGATTCGAACCTAATAAGGAAATGAGTCTTGAAACATTGCGATTGTCAACTGTTTATAAGAACTGACGACCTGAGCGCTCCGTATATGGAGATGACTCAAAATCGTTGACTCAAAATCGGCAATCGTCACACGATTTCAGTAGAAATAAAAAGTGACTACAATTACAACTATCGGCAACTGCGACAATCGTCACACCTCCCGATATAAAAAAAATGTTGCACATTTTTTTTTTAAATATCCAAAGGTAAAACCAAAAGCGGTTTAACAACGCACGAATAATGCGCGGATAATGGATTAAATTGCCTAATATGAGGCTAAATTGACACATAAAGTGTCTGGTGAGAATATTTCTCAACAGATAAAAAATCTGATTCAAAAAATAGATATCGGGGAGGTGCCACCAACACACACTACGCTTGCACGAAAATACAATATAAATATGCAAGTTCATATCATTATAATCAAATAGCGGTGTCATACTCTAATACCGCTTAGAATGGATGTACACCTCTGATATTGAATGTTAAATAGTACATTATCTAAATGTTTAATAATATCATTATATAATGAAATTAAACATAAATGACGATCCAGGACACATCTCCTGTAGTTCCAAGGGTAAATACACAATGTGGAACTCTCCATGTTTGGCAACAGAAAGGTATCTTCTCAGATCAACAATAACGTGCTGAGAAAAAACAACCAATATAATTCTATTTAATAGCCATTAAGTTTCATACTATACAATACATTATTATTAACAATTGTGGCCGAGTGAACTTTCGGCCCTTATATTAACTACTCAGTCTTCTTCTTATATTAAAGATGCGAACAGAAGAAGATGATAACAAAGCACAATAGTATGTGTTCACCTAAAGTGAGGACAGATGTGCTAATGTATTGTAGTAATATAGGTGTGTTATGACTCTGTCGTATATCTAGAAATAGGACAGAAGTATTAGTTGGAATCATGTGGGCATCTGGACAGAATGTCAGCTATCACATTATCCGACCCACAGATAGCTCGTACCGTGAAGTGAAAAGGTTGAAGAGCAATAGCATATCGAGTGGATCTCGAACTCTTCAAGTTCTTAGTCTGAATAGCTGTAAGAGCTTTCTGATCAGTTTCTAGAATGAAATGTGCGCCAAGGAGGAATCTTTGTAGTTTGAGAATAGACCAAACCATAGCCAACAATTCACGATCTAAAACCGAGTAGTTCCTCTCTGCCGCATTTAGTTTTCTAGAAATGTACATGACAGGATGCAGAATTTGTGAATATTCCTGCATAAGTGCTGCTCCAATCTCAGTGGATGAAGCATCACTTCGAAGAACAAAAGTCCTATCAAGAGTAGGTAATCTTAGGATGGGAGGAGAAGAAAATATACTCTTAATCTGGTCTAAGGAAGATTGACATTCCTGAGACCAACGAACCAGATTAGGCGACCCTTTCTTCAACAAAGTTGAGAGAGGTGCCATGATCGAAGATAGATTCGGGATGAATCTCCCATAGAATTGAATTAAACCCAAGAGACTACGGACTTGTTTCTTCGTCTTAGGTACAGAAATGTTCAATATTTTCGAAGTATTGTGGTCTTCTGTCTTCAAGAGACCATGACCAACACGATGACCCAGGAAAGAGATTTCACTAAAACCAACATAGGCTTTAGAGGGTTTTGCTGTCAAATTAAACTCACGTAGAGTGGACAGTAGGTCATATAAACCCAAATAGTGATCTTCCCAGGAATCACTGAAGAGACAGATATCATCTAAGGATGCGATGATATCTGAACGATGAGAAAGAATTCGACGCATCATGCGAACGAAAGTAGCAGGGGCGTTCATAAGACCGAAGGGCATTACATTCCATTGAAATAGACCCCTAGGTGTTGAGAAAGCAGTAAGAGGTTTGGCATGATCTGCTAAAGGCACTTGCCAATAACCTTTAGACAAGTCAAGTTTCGTAAGGAATCTAGAATTAGAAAGTCTAATAAGTAGATCTTCTAGTAAAGGCATAGGTTCAGCATCGAACTTTGTGACTTGATTTAATTTGCGATAATCAACGCAAATTCGTATGTTCTTATCTTTCTTCCGAACAATAACCATGGAAGAAGAATATGGAGAAGTCGATGGTTCAATTATGTTTAATTGAATCATTTCATCCAATTCCTTTTCCACTTGTGACTGAAAGTGTATAGGGATAGGATAAGGCCTAACCCTAATAGGATTATTGTCGGTAAGAATTATGTCATGTTCTATGACATGCGTGTGACCAGGGATGTCGGTTAGAACATCCTTAAATGTCTGTAACATCGACGAGACTTGACGATGTTCATCAACAGAAAGATTAGGAGAAATGGAGACATCTTTCCAAGATTCCATGGAATGTAGTGGAACCACTGGAAGAGGAAGATCGACATCAGAAAAAACAGATTCCTCATCCTGTATGACAGACAGGGATGAGTAATGACCATGAGGTACAGAAGATTCATGTTGATATGGAAAGTTTTATGCTTTCCATCTATATGGACCACATAGTCAACATCGGAAATCCGAGAGACTATTGCATACGGACCTTTCCATGCAATAAGAAGTCTATTTTCCCTACTGGGGAGTAGGACGAATGCTTTGTCACCTGGACAAAGTTGTCGTAGACATCTGTTCTTGTTAGCAAACTGCCTTGCTTTTTCTTTAGCAATTTCTGATGAAGCAGTTGCTAGTTTGCATGCCTCAATGATCTTTTGCCTAAGAGTAATGACATACTCATATGAGGATTGAGTGTCATCACTAATATCATCGGCAGTGATGAGATCGTGTAACAAAGACATAGGGCCGCGCGGACGCGCGCCAAAGACAAGTTCAAAGGGAGAAAATCCTGTGTGTTCGTTTGGGACCTCTCTATAGGCAAAGAGAGCCGCGGGTAAAACCCTGTCCCAATCTTGAGGATGATCTTCAGTTATCTTACCAAGTAAAGTCTTGAGCGTTCTATTCAGACGCTCAACTAACCCATTAGACATAGGATGATAGATGCTACTGAGAGATCTTTTAATGTGTAAGGTAGACATTACTTGAGACATAGCATCAGATATGAGTTGAGTGCCATGGTCTGAGAGTATTTCTCTGGGGAACCCCAAGCGAGAAAATATCAGCCAAAGAGCATCTGCGATATCTGTAGTAGATATGCTCTTTAGAGGGATAGCCTCTGGCCAACGTGTGCACATATCGACACATGTAAGGATAAACTGATGTCCTTTGGCCGACTTTATCTTAAAAGGGCCAATAATATCTATGGCCATTTTCTGAAATGGCCGAATAGGGATGTCAGCAGCCAGGATAGGTGCAGCATGTCGTGGTCCTCTAGATTTGACCTCCTGACATACCTGACATGATCGGCAGTATATACAAATGTCCTTGTTAACAAAGGGCCAAAAGAAAGCCGCAAGGACTCTCGACTTTGTACGGGAAAATCCCATGTGTCCAGCACATTGCGAGTCATGAGCATGTTGCAATATTTGCACTCTCATACTCTTGGGAAAAAAATTTGCGAATGGGCTGACGTAGCCGAGTCTTGCACCATACGTACAAGCACGCCGTTTTTCATTGCTATCCAAAATTTTCTTTGTGTATCCTTATTTGGATCACCTTTCTTCGCAAGAATGAAGAATTTTTTTAGCGTAGGATCTTCTTCTTGTAATTTTATGAACGAGTCACGAGAAATAACCAAGGTACTATCTTGGCTATGAACTTCATTATCATTATTCAACGAAGTTTGTGGTGTTTGTAGAGCTTGTGCTCTTGTAACCACTGCATTGGTAGCTTGCATATTATCATCTTCCCAAGCAGCAATCTGCTGTGGGGTACATTCCCTAACTCCGTGGATACGACCAATAATAAGGTCCGCAATAGGATTAGGTAAGAGACAAGCATGCACATCTCCCGTAAAGAAAGGAGTGGCAATGTGAATTACAGCATTAGGATATTTCTCTAGAGTGCCGCCAAATGTGACACATTTGATAACCTTTCCTGTAGCACAGGATGGTTCTACAAGCGATTGTCTAACACCAATAGTGGTGCATCCGGAATCGAAAAGTAGTGAGACCGGAGTATTATTAACAAGACCCTTGTGTAGGATTAGAGAACCTCTCCCGTCATGCGCAACCGAAGCAGGAAGAGCGGGGAGAGGGTGACCACAACTCAAAGTCGATATTGTAGTCGGTTCGAACAGAGTACTGCATTGGGGGCATTTATTTGCCCTCCCAAAGTCAAAAGAAGAACAAGTGACAGCGTCAGAGTTTTTATTATCAGAAACCTGATTACAAGCTCCCTGAGATTCTTGTTGAACAGAGTTAGCCTGCTGATATCTCTTTTTTTGTATTGAGATCTACCGCGACTACTATTACCTCTGAAGTTATCACTGTTGTTATTATCTCTGTAGTTATTATTGTCTCTATTATAACTGTTATCCTGTTTTGAACTACAGTTTCCATGATTATTATCATGTCCACATTGATGTGAACATCTATTTGTTTGGTTTTGAGGTCTACGCGAGGAAAAGCCTCTGTTACCATATCCTCTTCTGAAATGCCTAAAATTATTAGGTTGGAAGTAACGAGGACTGTCAGCTCGTCTCCAATTCTTCGAAGAAGAATCACCCTGAAATTGATTTCCATAATTTTGACCGTAACTACGGTTACTTTTCCTATCAAAATTTTGTTGGAATCTATGACTAGAGTTTTGACCATAAGGTGCTGCCGAAGCAACTGGCAGACCTTCTTTTACTTTAGCGTTACCAATGGTTACGTGAGGATGCGCAGTTATATACTGGCTACAGAAATCTTCCATTTCTTTTATTGTTTTAGGTTTACGTTCATGAAGGAAAGCAAGGAAAGACTCATTGACAGAAGACATGACTTTGTCTCTAAGTATTAAGTCTATAAGTCCTTCATAAGTTTTTTCTATCTTAGACAGCTCCACCCAACGTGAAAAAGTAAGACGTATCTTTGAAATGAATTCAGAGAATTGCATTCCAGTTTCTGGCAACATATTTTTAAATTGAAGACGATAGCCGTCTTCGTCAAGTTGGTATTTCTTTAACAATATAGCCCTGACAACATCATAGTTGTTCTTGTCAGGCTCATCTACCATACTTAACATACTCAAAGCATCACCTCTAAGTATCTTGGACAAATGATAAACCTGCAATGATTTATCTATGTTATGTACTTTACATGAAGTTTCAAATCTGTCCAGATAGAATGTTATATCGTCGATGGAAGCATTGAATGGTGGTAGATTAAGCTTGAAAGTGCTTGCATTAGTCTTATCTGAGACCTTATTTGCATCATTAGCATTACCCATGTTCATCACCTTTAATTTCTCAACTTCCAAAGCTAAGAGTTTTTCTTCATGCTCCATTTTTGCTTTTCTCTCATTAGACTCTCTTTGTAACTTTTTTTCTTCAGCTTCAGCTTGTTTTTCTAATCTTTTTTTTCAGTCTCTATTTCTAGTCTTTTATTGTCAGCTTCTTTTTCAAGTCTTTTATTTTCAGCTTCTTTTTCAAGTCTTTTATTTTCAGCTTCTTTTTCAAGTCTTTTATTTTCAGCTTCTTTTTCAAGTCTTTTATTTTCAGACTCAATCTGTAGTCTCTTCTCTTCAGCTTCTCTTTTTTGTTTTTCCATTTCCATTTGGAATCTTTTTTCATCCACCTGCATCTGCAGTTTTAAAGTCTCAGCATCTATTTTCTTTTGTTCAGTTAGCTCCTTCATTTTCTTTTCCTCCGACTTCAATACCTTGGCATATTGAGAAGTCGCAAATTCTTCTAACTTATCACCAGTCTTCCCAAGCAATTTACCCTGCTCAATAAAGTGCTCGAATGTAGACATGATGAGTAATAATATGAGTCCACAACCTGAAATAATTAATTATCTTATTTCAAATTTAATTATAGCAAGTCTTAAATGAAGCACTTGCTTACTCACAACACTATATTATTATCCCAATCTTTGTGGGAAACAAGTCTTAGATCAAAGAACTTGTGTATAGACCTTGTTGAAATATCATCAATCAACTCTTGATCATAGGTGCACTTCCCATTCAATAGTGCACAATACTATTCATCATTTATTTATCATCAGTGTTGTAGTAGTGCATCAGTATAATCCATTATTCAATTACCATTAGTGTAACCAATGACTATGTAAACACAACTACAATGTAAACATCAACCATGTAAACACTAGCAATGTAAACATTAACAATGTAAACAATACCAATGTAAACATTAACAATGTAAACAATACCAATGTAAACATTAACAATGTAAACAATACGAAAACATTCGCAGAAATCAACAAAAAATAAAGCGAAAAGTAAAGAAATATCACCAAAAAATGTGATGATATCTGCGAGAAGATATTACAAATACAAGACACAACAGTGTATAAACAAAAATGGTGTATGAAACTAAACAATAGGAAAGAGTAGGCTAGCAAATACAAACAAATCAAAACAAAACTAAAGAGTGCGAAAAATAACGAAAACAATACTAACACATGTCATCACAACTAACAAAAAATAGCAACAGAAGTCGCTTTGCAAATTCCAGTATCGGAAATTTGCACACCCTACAGAAAACGCTCACGATAGACAACCTCTATGACGTGGTATGATCTAAGGGAGACACCGCCCATCCGAAATCCGCAGAAACATAAACATATAAATATAAATATACAAATAACATATAAACATATAACATATAACAATATGACAAAAGAATGAGATGAAACACAGAAGACTCAGTAGAAGTATAAGGGCACAGTTTACAAACAAAACAGGCCACTTAACTTATGGTAATCCAACGTCAGCACAGCAGAAAAAAAAACAGATGACAATCAGCGTCCTAAGGAATGAAGATCCAACGATGATGGTACATCTGAACTGCTCCAAAACTGTCAGGACGATGGTACTTGAGCTTCTAGACTGATTAAGTAGTGTTGTTTCGGCACTTGTCCTTCTGAATCCTATAGTAAATATGTTTGAATTCGGTACTTGGCCTTCTGAAAACGAACTCGAAACAACCGGCACTTGACCTTCATACAACGACAGCAACTTGGCACCTTGACAGCAGCGACTGGCTTCACTTGAGTTAAAGACAGCAACAGTCTGTGATATCCGGCAATATGTAACAACGCCGGGTACTGTCAAATTTCTTGCTTATGGCCAAAAGATGTAATTCCACATTTACCGGGCAACGCCGAGTAGTTTCAAAATTCTTTGTTGATGTCTTGTAGTTTGTTGACTTGTAGTGTTGAATGTAGTGGGTAAGGGACCCCGAATCTGCTCACCAAATCAATGTTGAGATGTGGTGGGCTTATGGAATGCCTTTGGACTGGCCACCAAATGTTGCCTATCATTTGTTGACTACCATTTTGTTGAACGTCATAATGTTGAATGGCGTTGAAGACGTAGTATGGTGTCTGTAGTCTGGTTTGTGTAAGATGCAGATGTGTATTCAAACAGTTATTATCACAAACAGGGCAATCCACACCAGGACGTCACATTAACTCACGATGGGTAAAGTCAATGAGATTTGCAACAGCTAGTGACGTTTTCTTGTATAATTTATTGTGGACGCCACATGACAAAATGTATACGCGAAGGTAGGTACATCATAGGTACAATCAAACAGTCATTGTTACAGCAACATAGTCAGTACAGCAATGGACGGTAGACAGCATCATAGTAAAGATGAATCACATGCATATCAGTACATCATAGAGCTGTAAATGTGTTCAGGCGGAAATCTCCATCCCTTTCTATAACAGCTGGAAGATATCAATATGATAGGAGATCAAATCCTCTCTCCTAAATCTAACCTCAGCAAGACAGGGACGTCTTCTGAAGTGTATCAATAATGTCCTCAAAAAATCCTCCAAATTCCTTTAGTTATCCAAGATATCAAATCTGGAAACAAGCAGTAAAGTTTAGCAGGCAGATAGCTCTTAGGACATGCATCCATCGATGCAGTAACAGCGAACATGATTCGTGAACTGACAAAAACTTCTCATAGCGTAGACCCTCCTATAATCGGGCTACAAACAAAATGTCAATCTCGAAAGATATCGATAAATGTCAAAAATGTCATTACCTTTACTTCAGGAAATAAACATATAACTCACAGGCTTCCAAGCCCTAAGAATCACCACAGATATATCATCTCCGAAGGAACAATATGAATAGGACATTATTTCCTGAACAGTTTAAGCACAGACGCTGGCAAACCAAACGCGTCTTGCTTATCACGCATCTGCCACACTCTCTGAATGTCGGGGCGGAACTCGTGCAAAAAAGCGATCAAGACCAGACATGCGCAGACAAGCGCGACTCGAACCGTGTTCAGCCAACTTACGAACCAAAGAATATTCTGGAGAACAATCGTACAGATTCGAACCTAATAAGGAAATGAATCTTGAAACATTGCGATTGTCAACTGTTTATAAGAACTGACGACCTGAGCGCTCCGTATATGGAGATGACTCAAAATCGTTCACACAAACTATCGGCAACTATCGTCACACGATTAGACAACTAGTAGAAATAAAAAGTGACTACAATTACATGAGTTATTTCCCATGCATTACAAAATTAAATATATAGTCAGTATAAGTTGCGACAAGTTTAGCGCAACAGTGGTCCTCTTTTTTGCTCTCTCTCTCCCCTCCGTCAATATATCTTATCTCATTTTTCATTGCACTAAAAGCACTCCTTAGACTTGTTTACGTTTCACACGACAACCCCGACTAGCTATGCAAGCGAATCACACTATCCTCCCTGCCATCTACGCATCACCAATAATTGATGCTTCGATGACAGGTCATTAGTGCATAGTTAGGCAGTGTTGTCGCACGGAAGGTCCAGGGTTCGAATCCTGGGTAAGCCACTCATATCTATTGTTTTTCTGTTGTCTAGTGTTCTACTTCTGTATTTCCTACGAGTGCCCGATAACATACCTTTATGTTTGTCTCATATTAATTTACTGGTTACAGGCTTCGGGTTTCCCTTCCTTATGTGTTATAAACATGGACATATATGGTTATGTTTTATTCTTTGACATGATTTTCTTAGAATGTCATACTACAAGTGTGAGGGTACTAATTAAAACTACTACCAACGTCTATTCTTGCTTATGTATTGGATTAGACGAGAGAAGGAAATTTACATTCATTCTGACTGAAAGTTTTGTCGGAAACACAACGCGGACACGTGGACGAAATGGTACATTATAACCTAGTAAATTTTAAAGCTAAAAAACCACTGCTTCGTAAAACGTCAAAGTAGAAGCTCCAGAGAGAGCTAGAAATGAGTAGGATTAAGAACTTGGATTAAAGAACCGGACAAACACGTATTGGAGTATCTTCGACAATTAGTCAGCAAGAAAGCTCCACCTTATTAATACGAAAAAACGGATTCTTAGGATCTACGAAACCAGTCATAAGTGGGATTCAAAAAATGACCCCAGCATCTAATCAAGTTGTCTTGTGCATTCAAACTATGCCTGGAGATTGCATTTCCCAAATTGGGGTGAGTTGAAACATATATTTCACCATTTGAATTTGACATGTTTGTACTTACTAGTGGTTGTCACGGAATTTGGATTGATCTCTTACCCACTCCGGCAGTATTTAATTACAATTATGTGTGTACTACATTACGTGCATTTTCTAGTGGTCAGCACATGTCCTTTCCCCCACTTTCAGAAATTAGCCATTTTATAATCAATTTTACACTCCCTTCGGTGATAATTCGTCATTTTTGTTTAAGCTTCTCGGCTTTGCTAAGATTAGTCACAGGTAAAACCCCAGATGGGTCTGGTCAGTTTTCGCATAGTGAAAACCCAACATAGATGTAGAACCCAAGGCGTGCCGGACGATAAATATTATCCGTCTGAAGACATATTACTGCACCTGGAAGACGGAATGAGGTAAAAGCATCCAGATAGAAGTATTACGAAGATATTACTTGAGATAAAAGTGAGAAGTTATGTGTAATCACTGTGACGAGTAGGGTGTGTGTGGGTGGATGTAGAAAGTTAGACAACACTTATACACCGCTCGTCTAGCTCACTGTCTAAGGAGTAATGCACCAACTCCAACAACCATACCAATCTCCAACAATATATTATATTAACAATAAGTCACAATGGTCGCAGGGTCATTACAAATATTGGAGACATCACAAATCCCGAGTATCCTGCAAACACTCTGCTTCTCGGAATAACAACAATCACAAAATAGACTGCTTCATAAATAACTACTGCAACATCCACCCTTCCCAACTCTACACTCTTTGCTGTCTCCTGTCTCCTCTCTATTGACTCAACACACGTCTCTCTCTGACTGACCCTTTTCATTCGTATTCACCAAACACGTGAAAACCTTCCACACTCCACTGAGCTTCATTCACGCCTAACTATAGCTAGCAGCTTGTCTTGATCTCTGCTCACAACATTGCTTGTAGCTAAATGTTTACAAGGCAAGCATTCCCAACTCACAACAACTCATATGACTAATAAACTCATGCTGGAGCATGAGAATATTCACACATGCAAAAACCCCCTCAAAATACCCTGATTTTCACCGAGGAGACAGAGATGGGAGTCCTATACATCCTCAAATCCAAAATACATCATCAAAGTAAACAATGCTTCCATTTACCACATCGAACCTCATAATAATAGCACACCAATTATTCTTACGACAATCACATTCAATATTTCTAACATTAAACAAATTCACCTTCACAGCAGAGAAATGCATGCACAATTTTCAAATATCATGTAAAGTCATCAAAATTATACAAATAGAACTACAAGTAAACATCCTTTATCATAACCGAGATAAGACGTCTGCCAATACATTGTCACCGGCATGACAGTCAAGTGGAACTTTTGTAGGGTTAAAGCCCATCTTGTCAACCTGCTGTTTGGTGACTTGATAGATCGCAGAAAAATGAGGGGCTTGTGATCAGTCTGTAACAGAAAATGTGATCCTAACAAATAACGTGACAGCTTGGAAACTGCCCAGACGATAGCCAAACATTATCTTTCAACCGTGGCATTTCTTGTCTCTGACGGCAACAACGTCCGGCTGGCATAGAGGACAGGGTGTAAGGTGTCCATGTGCACATGCATGAGACATCCACCCATGCCCACTGCTGAAGCATCTGTCCTGAGAATGAAAGGTTTGCTTATATCAGGGAGCATCAATACGGGACTGTTTGAAAAAATCTTTTTAATTTTGTCTAAAGCGCTTTGACACTCATTTGTCCACACTACTTTTTTTGGCCTCCCTTTCTTAATTAGAGATGTTCGTGTGTGTGTCAGTCAGCGAGGAAAACTGAGGAATAAATTTGTTATAGTAATTAACTAATCCAATTAGACTCTTCACTTGCTTTTTCGTTTTCGGGACCTGTAATTTCAATATCCTACTAACAGTGGCCTCTTCTGGCATGAGCTTGTTTCGACCTACTTTATGACCTAGAAATTGTATCTCAGGAAACCCAACTTTTACCTTAGTCGGTCTAACAGTGAGTTTATGTGCACGCAAACAATGGAAAAGTGATTCTAGCCCTCTTACGTGGTCTTCCCACAAGTCGTGAAATAGACAAATATCATCTATATACGTGATTACATCATCTCGATCACTTATTAGCCTTCTCATCATTCTGACACATGTGGCTGGTGCGTTCATTAAACCAAAGCACATAAAATTAAACTCAAACAACCCCTTAGGTGTGGTGAACGCAGTTAACGGCTTGGCCGACTCTGCCAAAGTAATTTGCCAGTATCCTCTGGAGAGATCCAACTTAGTGAAATATTGAGCATTACATAATCTAGCCAATAATTCTTCTTGATAAGGCATGGGTTCCGCATCCAATACTGTGATGTTTTTTACCTTCCTAAAGTCAATACAAATTCTCAACGTATTATCCTTGATTCGTACAATCACCAGCGGAAATGTATAAGGGGTTTGAGACGCTGAAATCATCCCTAAATGTAGCATCTGGTCAATTTTTTATTTACTGCTTCTCGATAATGGAGCGGCAATGAGTAGAGTCTAAACCGAATCGGATTGTCATATGTCACTGCAATCTCAAGCTGTATCAAGTCAGCTCAGCCTGGGATATCCGTCAACACATCTGAAAACTGCCTTACTAGTCCACTGACTTGCTTTATCTGATGATCCTCCAGCGGTGTACTTATTTCTACATCATCGTGAGACTCTGACAGGATTAAAGGAAGAAGAAGTATTTGTAAATTAACATCATTTTTTTCATATCAAACCTCGTCAATAACTGCTGAGCACGTAACAATGCTATCAGAAACTTCTATAACGACTGGTTCCACATCAATAGGGCGGTCCACAAATGCTTTCAACATTTTGACATGGAACGTCTTGTCCTTTCTTCTGACACGTATGACATAGTCCACATATGTCACATGCTTAATGACCCGGAAAGGCCCCTGCCACTGAATTAACAGATGATTGTCCTTACAAGGGAGCATTAACAATACCTCATCATCCGGTTTAAATGATACCAGACGACTGTTCCTACTTCCGTAAAGCCTGTTTTTCGCATTTGCAAGTCGTAGAGAGTCTTGAGCTATTGTGCATGAGTTTATAATCCGCTCTCAAAGATGAACAACATTCTCATAACTAGACTTTGTTTCATGCTCCTTGTAATTACCTGTCTAGAATTCTTTCAGAATGTCTTGTGGTCCTCTAGGGTTAGCCCCATATATCAATTCAAAAGGGGAAAACCTTGTGCATTCTTGTAGTGCCTCTCTATACGCGAATAGCACTGCAGGTAAATATACATCACACAACTTGGGAAATTCAGCGGTTACTTTCACCAGCATCTTCTTCAATGAACCATTGAAGCGTTTGCATACGCCGTTGGACTGAGGCCTGTACGGTGTCAGGAACGATTGCTTAATTTTTAACATATTACAAATGTGCTTCATCATGTCAGAAGTGAACTGACTACCCCTATCTGGCAAAATTTCCATAGGGAAGTCAAGTCTACTAAATATGGACATCAAGGTTTCTGATACAGCCTCTGTAGTGATGGTTCTTAGTGGTACTCCTCTGGCCGGCGGGTACACAAGTCTACCAATGTCAAAAAAAAAAACGATTGCCTTTCTGAGACATGTCCGGAAGTTGCCCAACAATATCTATAGCCACCTTCTGAAAAGGTCGTCTTGAGAGATCCACAGCCATCAATGGTGCTCTCGGGTTCCTACCTTTAGGACACAGCACTTGACAAGTCTTGCACGATCTACAATATAACTTGATATCCCTATTGCACCCTGGCCAGTAACAATTCGCCAAGACTCTATATCGTGACCTAGCAACACCCATATGAACAGCAAATGGTGAGTCATGAGCTGTTATCAGTACAATAGACCTTAAAGAACTAGGCACTACCACTTGACGCACTAGCCTGTTTTGCGGAGCAAAACACCTAGTAAGAATGTCCCTTTTAAGTTCAAACCATACCCTTCCTGATTTGGTATGATTTACATTCCCAGTTATTGCAAGGGCAAACAACTTCCGAAGTGATAAATCATCAAGTTGTTGAGAAACTACATCCAGCATTGATGTATAAGAACCTGGATCATTCTCCGATGGAGGGCCATCTGATAGTGTTAATACAGGCTGATGTTGCATTATCATATTATCAGCTTTCTGCTGTGCTCGCGTAGTTGCTACAGATGCAATATCGCTATGTCCATGCTTCCATAACTTGATGTCCTCGTCAGTACATTCTTTAATTCCATGGACAATTCGAAGTATCAGATCAGCGACCGCATTATCACCAATAACACATGCTTTTACCCTACCCGCAAGAATGGTGTATCAATATCTATCAACACCAGAGGACAAAACTCCACCCAGCAACCAAAAGGGATACACCGAGCAATTTTACCCAAAAAAACGAGACTCCTCAATGCACGATCTCCGCACCCTAATTGTCGCACACCCTGTATCCCTTAAGACGGATACAACTTTCCGTCCTATGTAACCTGAATGCAAGACTTGGTTCCCATCTGTATGAACTGCCGATAAACAAGGAAGGGGATGGCCACAAATCAAGATTTGTTTCTTATTTTTATCAAATAGTGGTCTGCACCCTTCGCAACTCTCGCTGTTAAACGTATCTAATACCACGACTGAATTTGCGTGTTCAAGTTTCTTATTTGGACAATCAAATTGAAGGTGACCCATGCCATTGCATACAAAGCATCTGTACTCCTGACACTGACTCCTTTGTGGATTCCTCTTAGTACTAATTTGAGTCTTGGCCAGAATTGGTGTCTCAGGTTTGTCTCAAAACTTTGCTCCATGGCATGGTGACACGCATTTAAAACAACCAGAAGGTCTTCTACTACCTGACTCTGTCATATTCTGCTGTTTCCTGGGGGATGTACGGAAGTCTATTTTTGTCCACCTCTTACCTACTGCCTTCCTATCATTAGGTCTCTCCCCACTACGACAGTTTTATCTCCGGTATGGCCGTGTTTCAAAACTACGCTTGGCCGCACATGTCGTAAATGTTTCTGGCACCGCCGATTTATGAATCTGTCTGCCTGGATGTGCTGTTGCGTATTGCTGCCCTAACTGTGACATTGCTGAAATATTTTCCGGTTTTCTCTCCTGGAAAAAAAGCCAACAAATCGGGGCTACATGAAAACATTACTTTATCACGTAAGATCAAATCACATAGCCATCAAAATCTTTAGCAATGCCCGATAGGTCAATCCACCTGTTCAATAGCATCTTGATATCTGCGATAAACTCTGCAAAATCTTGCTTACTCCTTGGCATCGCACTGTGGAACTTTAATCGATAACCCTGCTCATTTAATCTGTACTTGCGTAACAAAGTTTCCTTCACAATGTCATAATTTAATCTATAATAAATAATAATAATAAATTCTTTAAGCACCAAACACGGCGCATAAGGCAGAAACCAGTGCTCTCCAGGTTGTTCGTTGTGACGCCACTCCTCTTAGCTCTTGCACATTATTTAGGCCCAACGTTCTTCCTTCTCTTATTATTGTTCTTCTGAGTGTTTCTTTTGGTCTTCCTTTTTTCCTCTTACCCTCAGGAACCCAAGTGAGCGCCTGTAGTGGTATTCTGTTGTTTTGCATTCGTAGGACATGACCGATATATGACCATCGTCTTTTCCTTATATAGTCGGAGACATATTTCTGCCTAGAGTCTTCTCTTATTTGTCGATTAGTCTTGAATTCTTTCCAACTGATGTTCATGAGTTTTCTAAGACATTTGTTCTCGAATGTATTCAGCTTGTTCTCCAATGATTTTGTTATTTTCCAACTCTCACAGCCGTATGTTAACACTGAGATAACATTTGAATTAAACAGTTAATTGGAAAAAACTGTTTTTAACGCTGACCCTGTTAAATAATCTGTCAACAGTGATCCCCACAGTTCTTTATTAATCTTTAAGGCAGTTGCCTTCACTTGAAACCTCTCCAAAAAACAGTCCATAAAATCTATTGATTCGTTGAAAATTGGGAGTTTCAACTTGTACATACTGCCGTACTCTTCTTTTGATGATGAGTCTGAACCCGACTTCTCTAACTCGAGTTTTTTTCATGGATACCTCTCTGTCCGCTTCTATTTTTAATCTCTTAGTCTTTTCCTCTGTGTTGCTGTCATTTTCGACGGAGTCATCTGTCAAGTTATTTGCTTATGTTTGTATCATAAGTATAATTGTGTCTTTACCTGCGATGTCAGGTTGATTAGGGGTTGTCTTCCCTTGTTTATTCATTCATTGTGTTTGACCTTTAGGGTCAGAGGTTGTCAGTTCGGGCGTAGGCCTATGGGAAGGTTTTTTAAGCGGGAGTGAGATATACTTCCGGGAAGCCGGGAGGTCCTGTTTTTCTGAAGGGACCAAGAGTCCATTGTTTTTCGGGGAGAATCTTCGAAGTAACTGCTATGGCAGTTTTCCCCAGTGAATCTCTGTGCGTCGGGATGACGACAGAATTCCTTGTGTAGTTCTGAGGATTCATTTACCAGGTAATACCGACCTTTATGCATTATTACGCTTTTCGGTGGCAGAACATGTAAAGGATTACCTAGGGTGAACAGCAGTTCACGGATCCGCCATTTCAGAACTTATATATTTGTGCTCGAGGTAGCCATCCAAGACTGTTAGTCTTATATTGTCCAGAAATCCAGTGACGAAGATATATTGTGGTAGCCGCAGATTGGCGGAACTTCTATCTACAATAAGTATTACTGCAGGGTTGGTGATAACCTATTTAACAGAAGTACACGGCCGACGTTAGGACGAGGCCTGTGCTTCCGGCTATTATACTACAGCCTGATATGTGCAATTGGCAGGGAGTGCCAAGTTGCACCTGTGTGTCAAGGTAACTAAGGCATCTGACGCGTTTAGTCAGAGACGCCAAGGGCGACGCTACGAACTGTCATTATTGAAGAACTTTGCTATTGACCATGCACGTCTATTCTGATGTTTACCTTTTTGAATGCCAAATGTATACCTATCGATGTCAGGTCAGCATGACCTTGTTACACTGACTGTTCCTGTTGATATTATGTGTGTTCCCGTCAATAAATGTCTTGAAACATGCCTGCAGTGTCAAAGCATCCTTGATTACTGCATGTGAGAGTATGGGTTGCAGGATCTACATCTATACGAGCCTAAACACATTCGCGTCTTCATTCGCACCCACACTCAATTCATCATACGCTCGCACTACACATCTAACAACATGTATACTGTCTTGGGCCAGTGATCACCTCAACAAGAAAAAAAAAAGACAGTTACATTTCTGGTGGACCAGTTACGTGGGCTCTTATGATACATTTCTTGTCGCCAATGTGGCCTAGAAACTTACATTTCTGATGGACCAGATCTGTGGGTTTAAAAAGAACAGAGCGAGCATTTGACATTATTGTTGACATTTATGGATTCAGAAATTTACATTCCTGGTTGGCTGTTACATGTATGATGTCTCCAGTTTTGTCGAGAAAGTTACAAGAAGGACAAGTACACATTACACTTCTGATCTGTGGGTCTAAGCTACACACGGGACAGCCGTAAAACACAACGCTAATTCTACACTTGCAAGTTTTGGCTACAACAGGACAGATATAGGTCATCAACGGTTGACACAAATAAACAGTACGAGCATTTATATTATAATGCTACATAAAGCATAACAAGACAAGTACTGAAGTGAACTACTAGGCATTTGCTACGTGGACCATAACTGCATAGAAGGCGGGTTCCTATTGTAAACAGTACTGCGGGTTGTGACACGTTTCATTCAACAACAGACTTTTCTAGGTCAGAGCATTCAAGCTACATTGTTGGAGGTCAAGTGTCTGTAAACAGTACGTGAAATTGTAAACATTCAATGTGCAAGCCCTAATTTGAGAAGGTCATAGTAACTTTGGTTCGTGAATACTTTATGTTACAGTGGATTTGACGTTCAGTGCGCGTTTGACATTTCGTTTCTGTGTTCGCAAGGAGCAAGAAATTTATTTTAGTTTCAGCTGTGACTGAACTTGTTCTGCAACACATTGAAATTGATTGCTATATGTTTATGTCACTTCTACTGTTTTTGGTGTATTTTTCTGCGGGTTTTTCGGTTGGTGGGTCTTACGGTAAATATGCCACTTGATCGAGGCTTACTGTAAGCGGTCTGTAGGTGCAAATTTTCTTAATTTGGAAATTTGCTAGTGACAATTGGTCGCTATTGATGTTAGCTGTGATGTAATTGTACTTAACGTTGTTTTTGTAATATTTTGTCTGTTTTTCAGTTTTGATTGTCGATTTGTTTTGTTTGTATTCTGTAGGTCTCTCCTTTCTTGTGTATTTCTCTACACATTTTTGGTTAAAACAGTGTTGCCATTTGTATTGTTTTGTATTTTTGTCTTTGTATTTTTTTTTTTTGGTTGTACTACATTACTGTCATGCACAGTCTACATACACATACTTGGTCATGTTTTGATATTATTGATAAGGTAGACTCTTCATATAGAGTTTGTTAAATAATATTATATAAGATATTTATACAAGTTCTTTGATAAAAGACTTGTTATCTACAAAGATTGAGACAAGGTAAATACATATTCAAGTTCTTTATAAAAAAAGACTTGTGCCCATAGTGAGTGGGATATAAGGGATTTTTTTTTTTCCCACAGGTACTCAAGTGATTTTTTGGGTACATTATAAACAAGAGGAACATACAAAGTCTTTGTCTAAGACTAAGACAGTAAAATAAAGTGAAGTGAGTATACAAGTCTAGCATTTCAGACTTGTCTCCCATTGAAGTGGGATAAGGTAATTTATTTAATTTTTTTTCAGGTTTCTGATCTCATTAGACAGAATGTCTACATTGGATTTCTTCATCCAGCAAGGGTTGACCCTTGGTAAGTCTGGTAAAGAATTGGAAGAATATTCATCTGCTCAATTCGCCATTGCATTAAAGTCAGAAGAAAAGAAACAAAAAGAGGAAATTAAATTGAAAGCAGAAGCTGAACTAAAGAAGCTAGAAGCTGAGAATAGAAGATTAGAACTTGAAGAAAGAAGGTATCAAAGAGAGGCTGAGGAGAGAAAAGCTCAAGCTGATGAAAGAAAATTCCAGATGGAAATGGAAGACAAAAAAATTCAAGCTCAGCTGCTGCAGAGGAAAAAAAACTTCAAGCTGCTGCAGAGGAAAAAAAACTTCAAGCTGCTGCTGAGGCTGAAATTAGAAAAATGGAACATGAGGAAAGAAAACAGAAGATGGAACTTGATGAAAAACTCGCAATTTTGGAGTTAGAGAAATTGAAATTGGCGAGTACGGGTGCTCAGCAAACAACTTCGAGTACGACAAAGGAGTTTGTTAGTAGGATTAAATTGCCTCATTTCAATCCTTTAAAGGATGACGTAGCAGATTATCTAGATAGATTCCAATTTTTGTGCGATACGCATAACATAAAAAAGGAAAAATATGTTGAACAACTGATGCCATTTTTTACAGGTGACACAGTGACTACTCTTATGACAATAGACGAACATGAGAGGACTAATTATGATGTTGTCAGGGCAGCATTACTAAAGAAATACCAATTAAAACAAGAAGACTATCGTCTTCGTTTTAGGACAATGTTGCCAGAAAATGGAGTAGATTTCTCTGATTTTGTTACAAAGATACGTCGTACATTTACACGATGGGTTGAGTTGTCTCAGATTGAGAAAACATATGAAGGTCTAATGGACTTATTATTGCGAGATAAGGTTTTGTCATCTGTTAATGATTCTTTTCTTGCATTCCTTCATGAGCGTAAGCCTAAAAACTTAAAAGAAATGGAGGAATACTGTTGTCAGTATGCCACAGCACATCCCCATGCTACAGTTAGCAATTCTAAAGTGAAAGAAGGGTTGCCAGCTGCTTCGGCAACACCATATGGCCCTAATTTCAGAAAAAAATTTCAGGGTGCTCAACAAAATTGGAATAGGGGAAGTAATCAAAATTACACTCAGAAGCGGAGTAATCCAACACATGATGGTTCTTCGTCTATGCAGTGGAGACAAGATGGTAGTTCTCGTAATTTTAGTGGTAATAATTTGAGACACTTTCGTAAAGGCTATCCAAATAATAACTATTCAAATTTTCGAGGTAATCATTCTCGACGTCAAGATTATGACGATGGTGAATTTAGAAACCGGGATTCAAACCGGAATGATGATTACAATAGGCAATATGATAACAATTACAGGGGAAATGATAGTCGAAATAATTACAGGGGAAATGATAATCGAGGTAGACCTAGGTTTAACAAAAAAAGACCTTACCAACAGGCAAACTCTGCGCAACAAGAGTTTGATGGAGCCTGTAATACAGTAAATGATAGTGGTAACTCTAGGGCTATCACTGGTTGTGCTTTCGATTTTGGGAGAGCAACTGAATGCCCCCAATGCTTAACATTGTTTGACTCATCAACTGTATCTACGCTAAGTTGTGGTCACCCTCTTCCTGCTCTACCTGCTACAGTTGCGCATGATGGGAGAGGATCTCTCATCTTACATAAAGGTCTAATAAATGATAGGCTAGTCTCAGTACTTTTCGATTCGGGATGTACTACCGTCGGGGTTAAGGAGTCTCTGATAGATCCTTGCTGTGCCACGGGAAAAAAACAATCAAATGTGTTACATTTGGTGGTACTATGGAAAGCTATCCTACTGCTATTATTAGGATTGACACTCCTTTCTTCACAGGAGATGTCCATGCATGTCTTCTTCCTAATCCTATTGCGGATCTTATAATCGGTCGTATTCATGGGGTTAAGGAATGCACCCCGCAACAAATTTCTAGTTGGGAAGAAAAAAACATTCAAACGGTCAATGCAGTGGTGACAAGAGCTCAAGCTCTTAATCCCCCAACTTCATCTGATAATAGTAATGAAGTTGATAGCCAAGACGAGCACTTGGTGATTTCCCATGACTCGTTTGTTAAACGTCAAGAAGAGGATCCTTCTTTGAAGAAATACTTCCTTCTTGCAAAGAAAGGGGATCCCAATCAAAATACGAATCACAAATCGTATATCACTATGAAGAATGGTATATTGGTACGAATGGTACAACACTCGGACAAGTCTATGCACTCGCAAATTCTTGTGCCTAAGTGTATGAGAGCCTTAATTCTTCGGCATGCACACGATTCTCAGTGTGCGGGACACATGGGTTTTTCCAGAACTAAAACTAGAGTCCTTGCGTCATTCTTTTGGCCATTCGTGAATAAAGACATCCGAATTTATTGCCGATCTTGCAAAATTTGTCAAGAGGTCAAGTCTAGGGGTCCGAGACATGCTGCTCCTATTCAGGCTGCAGATATTCCGATTCGGCCGTTTCAGAAAATGGCTATAGACATCATTGGTCCGTTCAAAATTAAGTCAGCCAGAGGACACCAATTTATCCTCACTTGCGTGGACATGTGCACGCGTTGGCCAGAGGCTATTCCTCTGAAGAGCATATCAACTGTCGATATCGCTGATGCTCTTTGGCTCGTATTTTCTCGTCTGGGATTCCCCGGAGAAATACTGTCGGATCACGGCACTCAGTTAATTTCGGACGTTATGTCTCAGGTAATGGCTACGCTAGACATTAAAAGGTCTCTCAGTAGTATTTATCATCCAATGTCCAATGGATTGGTAGAACGTCTTAACAGGACACTAAAGAACTTACTTGGCAAGATAACGGAGGATCATCCTGAAGATTGGGACAGGGTTTTACCTGCAGTCCTCTTTGCCTATAGAGAGGTTCCCAACGAGCATACAGGGTTTTCTCCTTTCGAACTTGTCTTTGGCGCGCAACCGCGCGGGCCAATGTCCTTGTTACACGATTTGATAACTTCCGATAATATCGACGATGATACACAATCGTCATATGAATATGTTATAGCTCTTAGAGAAAAGATTATCGAATCGTGCAGGTTAGCAACTTCATCTTCCGAATTTGCGAAAGAAAAAGCTAGGCGATTTGCTAATAAGAAAAGACGCCTACGTCAACTTTGTCCTGGAGACAAAGCATATGTCTTACTGCCCTCAAGAGAGAATAGACTTCTCATTTCTTGGAAGGGTCCATACACTATAGTCTCGAAAATTTCTGATGTCGACTATATTGTCGATGTGGATGGAAGGCATAAAACCTTCCATATAAATATGTTAACAGAGTTTATTGAACGTCCAGACTATTTACAGCCTATTTTCCAGGCGACGGACGACTCTCCAGTTCAACATGGTCACATCTCATCCCTGTCCGTTATACAGGATGAGGAAACTATTTTTTCTGACGTGAACTTACCTCTTCCTACGATTCCACTTATTTCAACGGAATCGTGGAGAGACGTTACAGTCTCTTCTAACTTGTCTTTTGAGGAACAACGTCAAGTATCCTCTACGTTACAATCATATCAGGATGTCCTTACCGACATTCCTGGACACACAGATGTCATAGAACATGACATCATACTTACTGATCGTAATCCGATCAGAGTAAGACCATACCCAATACCTATTCATTTTCAAGCACAAGTCGAGAAAGAATTGGATGAAATGATTCAACTACAAATAATTGAACCATCCACTTCAGCTTATTCTTCGTCGATAGTTATTGTTCGAAAGAAAGACAATAACATACGTCTTTGCGTTGATTATCGCAAATTAAATCAAGTTACGAAGTTCGATGCTGAACCTATGCCGTTATTAGATGATCTACTTATTAGACTTTCTAAAGCTAAATTCTTTACTAAACTAGACTTGTCGAAAGGTTATTGGCAAGTCCCACTGACGGAACACGCCAAACCTCTCACTGCTTTTTCGACACCTAGGGGTCTGTTTCAATGGAATTTTATGCCTTTCGGGCTTATGAACGCCCCAGCGACTTTCGTACGCATGATGCGACGAATTCTATCAGATCGTGCAGATGTCATTGCATATTTAGACGACATCTGTCTTTTCAGCGATACTTGGGAAGAACACTATGTGGGTCTGAAGGAATTGCTATCTACTCTACGTGAGCATAGTTTGACTGCTAAACCCTCTAAAGCTTTTGTTGGGTTTAGTGAAATTTCCTTCCTAGGTCATCGAGTTGGTCATGGTCTGTTGAAGACAGAGGACCAAAACATTTCAAAGATATTAAATATCTCGGTTCCGAAGACAAAAAAGCAAGTGCGTAGTCTCTTGGGATTGATACAATTCTATGGAAGATTCATTGAGAATCTGTCCTCCATTATGGCACCACTTTCAACGTTATTGAAAAAAGGTTCTCCTAATATGGTGCGTTGGTCCCAAGAATGCCAATCTTCATTGGATCAGGTTAAGAATTTGTTCTCATCTCATCCTATCTTAAGACTACCGACGATTGATAAGACTTTTGTCCTTCGTAGTGATGCCTCTTCCACTGGCATTGGAGCGGCACTAATGCAGGAATATTCAGGAACTCTGCATCCTGTAATGTATATTTCTAGGAAGCTGAATGCGGCAGAAAGGAATTACTCGGTTTTGGACCGTGAATTGTTGGCTATGGTTTGGTCCATTCTTAAGCTACAAAGGTTCCTTCTGGGCGCGCATTTCTTTATGGAAACCGACCAAAAAGCTCTTACGGCTATGCAAAGTAAGGATTTGAAGAGCTCGAGATCTACTCGTTATGCTATTGCTCTTCAGCCTTTCCATTTCACGGTGCGAGCTATCCGTGGTTCGGATAATGTGATGGCGGACATATTGTCTAGATGCCCACATGATTCCAGTTAAATCTTGTGTCCTAGTTTTTCCTGATATATTTTCAGACTTAGGTCTGTCCTTAATATCATAATATGTTGTAATACAAATGTATTTGGATGATGTTTAGATAATTTAACAAATTTCATTTTGTCCATCCATCAGTGATATGTTGCTAAAATAGCATTGACATTTGTATATTGCTATGATTATGATTATATTATTTAGTAATGTTTGATATATGATTGGTATTGCCAGCAACTTAGGTTTCTTGAATGGTATCCCTTAGTTTGTTTGGCTTAAAGGAAATATTTTCTCCTATGTTGGGAGATGATTTGTACCCTCTTCTATTGTACCTGATATTAGGTTCATTGTTTGCATGAGCACAGAAGTGATACTGGTGCTATCTTGCTCATGAACATATTAAAAAAAAAAAAAAAAATTGCATTTTTTTTTTTTACAGGGGGGTGGTAGTAATGTTGCTGTCATTTTCGACGGAGTCATCTGTCAAGTTATTTGCTTATGTTTGTATCATAAGTATAATTGTGTCTTTACCTGCGATGTCAGGTTGATTAGGGGTTGTCTTCCCTTGTTTATTCATTCATTGTGTTTGACCTTTAGGGTCAGAGGTTGTCAGTTCGGGCGTAGGCCTATGGGAAGGTTTTTTAAGCGGGAGTGAGATATACTTCCGGGAAGCCGGGAGGTCCTGTTTTTCTGAAGGGACCAAGAGTCCATTGTTTTTCGGGGAGAATCTTCGAAGTAACTGCTATGGCAGTTTTCCCCAGTGAATCTCTGTGCGTCGGGATGACGACAGAATTCCTTGTGTAGTTCTGAGGATTCATTTACCAGGTAATACCGACCTTTATGCATTATTACGCTTTTCGGTGGCAGAACATGTAAAGGATTACCTAGGGTGAACAGCAGTTCACGGATCCGCCATTTCAGAACTTATATATTTGTGCTCGAGGTAGCCATCCAAGACTGTTAGTCTTATATTGTCCAGAAATCCAGTGACGAAGATATATTGTGGGAGCCGCAGATTGGCGGAACTTCTATCTACAATAAGTATTACTGCAGGGTTGGTGATAACCTATTTAACAGAAGTACACGGCCGACGTTAGGACGAGGCCTGTGCTTCCGGCTATTATACTACAGCCTGATATGTGCAATTGGCAGGGAGTGCCAAGTTGCACCTATGTGTCAAGGTAACTAAGGCATCTGACGCGTTTAGTCAGAGACGCCAAGGGCGACGCTACGAACTGTCATTATTGAAGAACTTTGCTATTGACCATGCACGTCTATTCTGACGTTTACCTTTTTGAATGCCAAATGTATACCTATCGATGTCAGGTCAGCATGACCTTGTTACACTGACTGTTCCTGTTGATATTATGTGTGTTCCCGTCAATAAATGTCTTGAAACATGCCTGCAGTGTCAAAGCATCCTTGATTACTGCATGTGAGAGTATGGGTTGCAGGATCTACATCTATACGAGCCTAAACACATTCGCGTCTTCATTCGCACCCACACTCAATTCATCATACGCTCGCACTACACATCTAACAACATGTATACTGTCTTGGGCCAGTGATCACCTCAACAAGAAAAAAAAGACAGTTACACTCTGCTCTCTTAGTTTCTTCCTCTGCTTCTGCTTTTTTCTCTCTCGCTCCTCATGTCGTTCTTGTCTCTCCTGCACCTCTTTAAATTGAGCCTGTGCAAACGCTAAGATATCTTCTCCGGACTTTCCTATCCTCTCACCAATAAGGATAAAATCCATAAGTGTTGACATGATTGTGGTGGGTTTTGATGTTAAAGAATAAAATATTATTTGTAACAGATGTGAGGTCAGCTGTGCAAGCCCCTGAGGTTAGTTATTTATAAATGTGTTTTCAGGGAACCTGTCTGCTACCACCTTACGACCTCAACATGTCATATATTTTCTCCTAGTTAAGTGTAAAGGTGTGTGAGTGTTGTCTAGCTAGATGTCTAGGGTATATGCGCTGTAATGTAATAAATGACAACACCTACACTTAAAAATTACTGAACAATAAGGAAACAAGTCACTGTTTTAAGTTTAAAATTAGAAATCTTTTTTACAATTTATTTTTCTGTATCTAAGTTCTTTTTTGGATACAGGAATATTGAAAACTCAAAGTGATAATAGAATATATTTACAACAATTGAAGTCAAATTATAAATGAGTCTCTTATTATTCACAACTATTATCTAAAAGTCTCTGGAAAAGTGTCAAATAAAACTTGATCCTATGAATGGGTAATAAAAGGAAAAACGACTGGGTTCATCATGTTCTACTATGAAATACACATTTGGGATAAGAGAGTGGTGAAGTTTGATGTATCATGAGCCCGTGAACAAATTCTTAGCTTGGTAAGTGCTGGATCACAGGATGATGTCTTTCCCCCCCAACAGCTTTAAACTGCCAAGTCAGTATTCTGATTTTGAGATATAACCAGGAGGCACACAGTCTATACTGCCTCACTTCTTAAGATGCAGGAGTTTATACAGATCTAGGTTGACATGGGCTCACTTTGAGTCATAGATGAAACCCTGCAAGGATAGGAATACGTCCTACTCAACATCTCATATGCCTCTCTCTATCCCTAACTATTAAACATTTTCAATCATAGTTAGAATCAGCATAGTAACCAATCAAATAGTTATCGTTCTTATTTGGTTTGTTACCCCATTCATGGTCAATTAAACTTCAAACTATAGTTTGACACTTTCCTTGACAAAGGAAACATTTTAAGTTAATAATATCAAGTCATGTACAATCACGGTGACTTGCTGAAGACGACGGCCAGTGTTTTTCCTGGTCTTATGTCATAATACTGTACAACAATTTCCCCATTAATATTTAATTTTACTTTCTCCCAAAGTGTCAGAAAGCCTGTCTGGGTTTTCTACAACATGTTAATATATTTCCTAACAACACTGTGAAACAACACAAAGTTTGATGTTGACTTCCCTCTAGATAAACTTCTACCCACATAATTTGTATACATATTCAATAATACATACATAATAATAATAATAATGATGATATAAATGTTTTCATTCTTACCGCATCAGAGAAATATTAACACTAATAAGTTTGATTTGCGATAAATATGGTCAAATCCAGATCGCTTGCTGGTGCAGATCAGCTAAGTCAAGATAGTACTATTATCTTGCTTGTAGAACAACTTTAGTGTAGAAATTTTATGTCTCAAGTGGCGACTAACACTACCTTCAAATCGGTTTTATCCCTCCGTTAGTATATTAGACTCCAGCCAATCAGAGACTGTTTGGCTTCTAGCGTCTTTTTATTCAAAATTGAACTCAATTTTCAAATCTTAAACAAACTTCCCCTCTATCCCCACTACAGGGCAAACTGAGAAAGATTCAAGTCTGTTAGTCCATATGTCTTCGTCAATATCTCAATTATTTTCTACTAGTTTATAATTCTGAATTAGTGATCCTGTTGCTGTCTATAACACAGTGGTTATATTTTTATTCTTTTATTCCTTATATTCACTATTATCGTTTTTCTCCTTTAATTCTTAAAATAACATATTTTCCTACCCACGGTAAGATACATTAACATCATACTTTTCTATTAAACAATTAATGTCATTGTATTTGTCAACCGTCCTTTTATTTTAGCCTGTAAGTAAATTATCTAAGTTTTTATTCTCTATCCTTCTATCCTGCAAATTCAAATTTGTAAACACGAACTCGTGACACGACCAACTATGCTCCTTTTCTTCCCCTCTCCCACTGTATTTTTCAAAAATTTTCCACGTTAATCGTATTATAGGCCTGTCTAACGTTCTCATTCAAACGAAACACCGTATTTGTAGTGCGTCACAAAAAAGCGACAACGCTTTTGCTGTTTTGTTACAATAGCGCTACTTTTTAGCCCGAAATACGACTGTGTGTGTGTTTTGGGTCTGTGTCGCGTCTAACAGCGTGGTTATATATATTGAACTGAGTCTCAAGCGAAGAGGGGTCTGCAAGGCGTGCGACAACGTTTTTCTTCCAACATGCTACTGCATTGACTTGCACTATCGTTTTCCTCTGGTTCGCGATGCCAAAAAAAAAAAAAAAAAAAATTCAAACGCGTGTCAAATTGTAGCATTTGCTCTCTCACTTTTTTATGCCTTCGCGTATTCGTTCCCCGTTTTCTTCTTACACTCTTGCTCGAAAACTAGGCCTAAGTTTTGTCAAAATGGTATATTTATTTTCCAAGGTCGGATGCAAAAGCCAGCACTAGTGAAAGCTAGACGTTACAGTCTGTTTGCGTGAAGGCTTTGCCCAGACTAATACGATTGCTGGCGTAGGAGACAACGTGTCTCGCAACTTCCTTATTTTATCTATATATTATTTTAGTCTTATAAACAACTATTTCTATATATATCTTGATCGGTGTAATCTCAGATATTACGACAATAATTATGAATATATCTGACTTATATGCCCCTCAAATACTCTAACTTAATGTCAAAATAGTTCACACCCCAAAATAATATCTTAAATAACCACTAAGATGATACCTTACTCACTGTGCTCAGTGTCTACCTAAAAGAACTAATAGTCCTACAAAACAAACAATGACACCAATGATGATGATGATAAACACTACACCCTAATTAACAACCAACAACCTGGTAGGTCTGTAACAAGAAAAAGGAAAGATGTGAGACAAAATTAATATTGAAATATACAATACCCGACCTCTATAACGCACGAAAACAGGAGACTGAAAAAATTAACGTATTTACAAGATAGTGTTAGAAGAAAATGACTGACGAATACACCAGATACACAGAACGTCAAAGAAGGAATATAATGGACAACTAACAACAAACAGTGCGTAAACAACATATGCAAAAATGCACACTTTATTCGTGAAAGGCAATACAACTGATCCTGCCTACAGGATATGACCCCTTCTAAGAATAATAGCGCAAAATCCTACAGATGAAATCAAAACACAAATAAATAACATAATCGTCACGTCCAACAACAACACTAAAACAGTGAATGCCGAGGGAAGCCTTTAGAGCAACCTGGACAAATAAATGAAATATGGCTTTAGAATAATGAACCAAAACAAACTAAGGTTATGTAGCTTTTTATGGTGTACTATAATGGCAGGCTATGGCAATAAACTGATCTGATCTGTTGTCTCCAAGTCACCTCTGCAGCAGTAACTTTGAGAAATCCAAACACTACAACAGTTCCTGTGGGGAATATGTTAATACACACTTAGTATATAATTCAACCTATTAAAATACAACTAAAAATGGACGGAAGAACTAGAGAGAAGGATGACAGATAGGGTTAGCACAGTTATAAGTGAATCAGATGTAAGCAGTGTTTAAGGCAGACAGGAATGGCACAGCTATAGGTAGAGCAGATGTAAGCAATGTCTAAAACCGACAGGAATGACACAGCTACAGGCAGAGCAGATATAGGTCTACTCAAAATATGATAATTAATTATAATTGCAATATAACCTAAAACCTACATAACATATAATGCCATATAGAGAAAGAGTGAAAATTAATAACAATTTGGCCACTGCTGGACCACAACTGCAGAGCTAAGGGGAGGAAACCCGTAACTGTGGTGCAAAAGTCAAAAAGAAGCTGGCAACATCATCATATGAAAATAGTACATTCATAAACCACCACAGCAGGCGCTGGTGATTGCTTCATGCTAGTTCTCAAAGGGAACTAAAAGCAAAGGTAGCCGCAGACTCTGAAGGAAGAAGGGAGTGGATGATGATTACACCATCTTGTGCATAGTTCATATATTATCATTTTGTGATTTTATATGTAAACCTAAAAATGTTCATCATGTCACACGCCATTGCACTCGCCGCTGTCCAGTTACAATTTTTCCATTAAATTAACTAAAAGAATGGTGATTTTTCATGTACGCACAGGAAGATTTAAAAATTCAGAGAAAAGAATCGGTGGACGGGACAGCGGGAAAGACGCCTGATTAATATCAGAAAACAAACAATTAGCAGAGGCATTTATTCTTTTTATTTCCTCTAAAGTTTATGGTACGTTTCTATGATACCAGTTGTGCTACTATTTTGTGATTCAAGAGCTAATGATCGACGCTTCAAACCTTGACCAGGAGAGGTTACCTCCTGAACTAACCTGGAGACGTGCCCTCGCCACAGAAGACGAAATGACAGAACAGTAGCATCACAGCAGCAGCGTTTTGGCAGCTAAGTTCCATTTTTAACAGCCCAAATAGAGAAGAAAAATTAAGGTTCCTAAAGCCGACATTTTTTTCCATGAAGACACTTACCTTTTACTAACGTAGTAACTTCTCTTGATTCTACTTTTGTAAAAATAATAATTGATTATTAAATATTTGTAATATGTTCTTTTACAAATTCGTATTTGATTCAGTTATTACAGAGAGAAGTGTACACGTATGAATCAGCAACTTTTATGTATCTTTATAGAGCTAATAAGTAAAACTTTATTGTTAATTCAAATGAGAGCTTGAACTAGTTAAAGTATATAATAATTCTTCACAACTGCGGCGGGCAGATAAAAAATAAAATTGCTAAGACCCATTCAGCATTGTTCTTAACTACTGAAATATCTTGTGAATACTGCCTCAAGATAGAAGCATCATCAACCCTCTCTTTGTGTCTCTGCCAAGAGTAATCTTGTGCGAAGGTAGATACCTTTGAAGACCTACATTAGATACTCTAGGTTTTGGTCAGTGTTGGACCATCACTGCAGAGCAAGGATAACCAACCCGTGACAAGGTTACATTTTACTGTCAAGGCAACAAGTTACTGTCAAAGGCTATACTTAACCGTAACAGGTTACATTTTACTGTCAGGGGCTACACGTTACTGTCAGGGGTTAAATGTGACGGACACCATATGTACATTTATTTATCAACTCCAGTCCTGATTTTGTTCGGTGTCTCCTGAAGGTAATGTTGACTAAGGCATTTGTTTGTGTTCTCTGCCATTCGTTTTGGTGTTTACATCTTGTTTTGTCATCTTATTCCATTAATTTACTGCACGCAACTGTTGATGAATTTTTTTGCATTAATAATTCCCAGTTCTACATAACAACATGTAGTTTGAAGAACATTCGTATTGATTAAACGTTGCACGTGTTGATTATTACTAAGAAATCGGAAGGTTGTTCTGGGCACCTTGCCTGGTAGTTGTAGAGAACAATGCCATATTCTCGTCCTCCCCCTCGTCTGCTTAGATAACTTCCTCAAAACGTAGATTTCTGAAAATTTATGATTTTCTTTCCTTCTAGATTGGCAACAATGTTTCGATTCCGTATTATCACATTCTTGATCTTACGTGCGTCTGCTTATATTCTTTCCCACTAGCAACTGCGCATTATAGTATTTTGAAAAAAAGTTTTAAAAGAGGACAAAGTATCACATAATTAGCACAATCTAATAGTTCGTCCTAGAAAGCTATTCTTTCCCAAGAAAACTGAACAAAATCAAGGTTAACTTTGTGACCTTTGTATAAATTGTTATCAATTGAAGTGTGCGTATAGTGGCCACGAGGGTATTGACTTTATGCTGGCAATCAAAACAACAGAAGTGTTCCAAAGTCAAAGTCAATTGTTGATTTTTGTAGGTATATAAAGAAAGGAAAACCAAAAGTACCAGACGTTACCTGTCATCTGAGGTAGAAAAAGAACTATAACTTCTAGACAGGTGCAAGTGGTAAGTGTTTGATTACAGGTTTTTATTAGGGCAATTTATTTTGTCTAATTCTTCATTTTCACAACTTGTCACAACCTTTAACACGGTTGTCGCCATTATTTTACTACAAATATGACAATTACCATTTTAGTAATGGTTATGAACATCATTATTATCTTCTAGTTCTTTGTGGTGCATGTTATTTAACAAAGTCATTATATACCTTTCTGTTCTGTGTCAATCTTCTTTATCCCGCTCAGCAATCTATAACCAGTTTCTTTCTCCTTGCGTTTTTCATGTAACTTCGGTTTCCTTTCAATTACCATAGATGTGGCACAGAAGGCACAGGCTTGCATTATTATCAGCATGTTTTCTTGGTGTGAATTCCATTCAACGCCAGCGTTTCTTCTCATCTCTTGTTCTATTGAAGCTTATATGCTTATTCTCAGTTCTATACTGGCGATCTTGTCACATCCCTTTAATTCTTCAATTCTACTCAAAGGTGTATCTATGAAAATCTCAATGTAATATTCCTCTGCTAGAAGTGTACCAGCAAGGACCCCGTCAAATATAATTTTTGTTACATCAATGGTTCTCAACATTTTTTCGCCCATTTTTTTCCAAAGCCTCTCAAAGTCGATGTTAGCTGGAAGAGAAGGTGCTTTACCATCTTACTGTGGCCCCGTAGAAATATGGCATGGCCCACATTAACAACTACTCGTGATGAGGATGCTCTGATAAAAGCCAGTTTGCAAATACAGCTAACTGCTTATATTAGAAGGACGCTATACATCTTGTTGGGCGGGACCAAATCTGTATCACAGACAGGGGGTGTGATGTGTCGGAGTTGTAGGTAGTGGGGTTTCCTGCAAATGGATCTCCACTACCTCCCTTGCTTCACCCCAGGCTAGTGAACTATTTTTCATGAAAACACCATCCACTGTGGTGTCAGCCTCTTGGTCTAGCATAACCTTTCAAACCCAAAGACCGTTGTGCTTGAAGACCCATACCCTCATTGAGGTGGTCCTGGTCATTTGGGTGGGAATCCCTAGGCTGAACACAACGGATCTAGAGGAGCAAACCTAGACAATAAACCTGGTGCAATAACACCATACACACCCGTCCGTAGTTGGAAGGGAGACAGAGCTATACTGAACAGACTTGGGGGAGGGGGGGGGGGGGGGGGGAATTAGTAGACACTGCTCTCTGATAAATGGAACCCATCGCTAAGGCGAAAATTCTCAGGACGTGACGATCCTTTGGCTTTGAACTGTACGTCACATGCCTAGAGCCCAAGAGAACTCGACATAATCAGCAGGCGACTTGGAGGAGAGGAATGACCAGTGTGAACCCTACCTTGGCTACATACATCAGAGATGCAGAAACACTCCTGTTACCCTCATAAGTGCTAAAACATGGCATATTTAGCTTCTTTCTGGGATGCGCAGGAAACGCACAGGCACGCCAGCATTACAACTTAAGAGATTCATAGGATGTCGCCATGCTCTCACGCGAATCCAAGCGATTGTATATTAGTCTAGTAGCCTACCCAGGATCCTAAATCTGCATCAAACTGGTCCAGCAACACAATTCCTCCTTTGGTGCGGCATGTTGAGAACCCAGCATTGCACACAAAGCTTGGGGGAATCACCTGAGTACCTGAGTTAATACTGGCTCTTGACTGGCTGGATGCATGTAGGAGAATTATACAATGGGAAGATGGCAGGTGATGGATGCTTGGATGCGGCTCTGTGCAGGGCGTGAGGATTCATTGGGAGAGCCCAGAACCCGAGCACAGTCTCTTGTAAGCTCTGCGTATTTGAAGAGCCCCCCCCCCCCCCCTACCCGGATGACGGGGAATGCACAATATGCCACCTCACCTATCCCCTAAATGCTAACTTAAAACGAGATTGGGAGGGGGGGGGGGGTCCTTCTGGATGCATGCCAGGCCAGAATAAAATGCATGAGAAAGAGACTGGGGCGCAGGACTCCTAACTCAAGATGTTACTGAATGGCAGAAAAGTCACAGGAAAGACACGTCTGTTTTGAGGATAATGATAAGTAACACCATATTTTCACTATACGAGCTCTGACGTTGCCTCGGTAAACAAGGTCCGAGCAGAGCAGTGACACCACAGGCTGTTTGTGAAAAGTCTACTACTGGGAACATAAACATATTACAAATCAACGTTGCATGTATATAAAAAAAAAGAAAAAAAAGAACTGCTCAAAACATTAGATAACAAAACGATCCATATTGCAGTACTCCAGAATATCATTCCACCCAGTATCGCTGCACATGTAAGAAATGTCAAGGACTTATGACACTCATAAGAAATGACATTCAAGCAGATGTACGAAACATCCTCAGTAGTGGTGACATAGACATGCAGCAAGTTAACGCCGGTTCAGAGGAAACAAATACACCATCTATAATGTTTACTGCTGGTTCAGGGGAAACAAATACACCATCTATAATGTTTACTGCTGGTTCAGAGGAAACAAATACACCATCTATAACGTTTACTGATGGTTCAGAGGAAACAAATAAACCATCTATAATGTTTACTGCTGGTTCAGGGGAAACAAATACACCATTTATAATGTTTACTGCTGGTTCAGAGGAAACAAATACACCATCTATAATGTTTACTGCTGGTTCAGAGGAAACAAATACACCATCTATAATGTTTACTGCTGGTTCAGAAGAAACAAATACACCGTCTATAATGTTTACTGCTGGTTTAGGGGGAAAAAATACACCGTCTATAATGTTTACTGCTGGTTCAGAGGAACCAAATACACCATCTATAATGTTTACTGCTGGTTCAGGGGAAACAAATACACCATCTATAATGTTCAATGCTGGTTCAGGGGAAACAAATACACCATCTATAATATTTACTGCTGGTTCAGGGGAAACAAATACACCATCTATAATGTTTACTGCTGGTTCAGGGAAAACGAATACACCATCTATAATGTTTACTGCTGGTTCAGGGAAAAAAATACACCATCTATAATGTTTACTGCTGGTTCAGGGGAAACAAATACACCATCTATAATGTTTACTGCTGGTTCAAGGGAAACAAATACACCATCTATAATGTTTACTGCTGGTTCAGGAAAAAAATACACCATCTATAATGTTTACTGCTGGTTCAGGGGAAACAAATACACCATCTAAAATGTTTACTGCTGGTTCAGGGAAAACAAATACACCATCTATAATGTTTACTGCTGGTTCAGGGAAAACAAATACACCATCTATAATGTTTACTGCTGGTTCAGGGAAAACAAATTCACCATCTATAATGTTTACTGCTGGATTAGGGAAAACAAATACACCATCTATAATGTTTACTGCTCGTTCAGGGAAAAAAAATACACCATCTATAATGTTTACTGCTGGTTCAGAGGAAACAAATATACAATCTATAATGTGTAGTGCTGGTTCAGAGGAAACAAATACACCATCTATAATGTTTACTGCTGGTTCAGGGGAAACAAATACACCATTTACAATGTTTACTGCTGGTTCAGAGGAAACAAATACACCATCTATAATGTTTACTGCTGGTTCAGAGGAAACAAATACACCATCTATAATGTTTACTGCTGGTTCAGAGGAAACAAATACACCATCTATAATGTTTACTGCTGGTTCAGAGAAAACAAATACACCATCTATAATGTTTACTGCTGGTTCAGCGGAAACAAATACACCATCTATAATGTATACTGCTGGTTTAGAGGAAACAAAAAAAAAAACCATATATAATGTTTACTGCTGGTTCAGGGGACACAAATGCACCATCTATAATGTTTACTGCTGGTTCAGAGGAAACAAATACACCATCTTTAATGTTTACTGCTGGTTCAGAGGAAACAAATACACCATCTATAATGTTTACTGCTGGTTCAGAAGAAACAAATACACCGTCTATAATGTTTACTGCTGGTTTAGGGGAAACAAATACACCGTCTATAATGTTTACTGCTGGTTCAGAGGAAACAAATACACCATCTATAATGTTTACTGCTGGTTCAGGGGAAAAAATACACCATCTATAATGTTTACTGCTGGTTCAGGGGAAACAAATATACCGTCTATAATGTTTACTGTTGGTTCAAGGGAAACAAATACACCATCTATAATGTTTACTGCTGGTTCGGGGAGAACAAATATACCATCCATAATGTTTACTGCTAGTTCAGGGGAAACAAATACAGCATTTATAATGTTTACCGCTGGTTCGGGGAAACAAATACACCATCTATAATGTTTACTGCTGGTTCAGGGGAAACAAATACACCATCTATAATGTTTACTGCTGGTTCAGGGGAAACAAATACACCATCTATAATGTTTACTGCTGGTTCAGGGGAAACAAATACACCATCTATAATGTTTACTGCTGGTTCAGAGGAAACAAATACACCATCTATAACGTTTACTGCTGGTTCAGAGGAAACAAATAAACCATCTATAATGTTTACTGCTGGTTCAGGGGAAACAAATACACCATTTATAATGATTACTGCTGGTTCAGAGGAAACAAATACACCATCTATAATGTTTACTGCTGGTTCAGAGGAAACAAATACACCATCTATAATGTTTACTGCTGGTTCAGAAGAAACAAATATACCGTCTATAATGTTTACTGCTGGTTTAGGGGAAAAAATACACCGTCTATAATGTTTACTGCTGGTTCAGAGGAACCAAATACACCATCTATAATGTTTACTGCTGGTTCAGGGGAAACAAATACACCATCTATAATGTTCACTGCTGGTTCAGGGGAAACAAATACACCATCTATAATATTTACTGCTGGTTCAGGGGAAACAAATACACCATCTATAATGTTTACTGCTGGTTCAGGGAAAACGAATACACCATCTATAATGTTTACTGCTGGTTCAGGAAAAAAAAAATACACCATCTATAATGTTTACTGCTGGTTCAAGGGAAACAAATACACCATCTATAATGTTTACTGCTGGTTCAGGAAAAAAATACACCATCTATAATGTTTACTGCTGGTTCAGGGGAAACAAATACACCATCTATAATGTTTACTGCTGGTTCAGGGGAAACAAATACACCATCTATAATGTTTACTGCTGGTTGAGGGGAAACAAATACACCATCTAAAATGTTTACTGCTGGTTCAGGGAAAACAAATACACCATCTATAATGTTTACTGCTGGTTCAGGGAAAACAAATACACCATCTATAATGTTTACTGCTGGTTCAGGGAAAACAAATACACCATCTATAATGTTTACTGCTGGTTCAGGGAAAACAAATACACCATCTATAATGTTTACTGCTCATTCAGGGAAAACAAATACACCATCTATAATGTTTACTGCTGGTTCAGAGGAAACAAATATACAATCTATAATGTGTAGTGCTGGTTCAGAGGAAACAAATACACCATCTATAATGTTTACTGCTGGTTCAGTGGAAACAAATACACCATCTACAATGTTTACTGCTGGTTCAGAGGAAACAAATACACCATCTATAATGTTTACTGCTGGTTCAGAGGAAACAAATACACCATCTATAATGTTTACTGCTGGTTCAGAGGAAACAAATACACCATCTATAATGTTTACTGCTGGTTCAGAGAAAACAAATACACCATCTATAAAGTTTACTGCTGGTTCAGCGGAAACAAATACACCATCTATAATGTATACTGCTGGTTTAGAGGAAACAAAAAAAAAAACCATATATAATATTTACTGCTGGTTCAGTGGAAACAAATACACCATCTATAATGTTTACTGCTGGTTCAGAGGAAACAAATACACCATCTTTAATGTTTACTGCTGGTTCAGAGGAAACAAATACACCATCTATAATGTTTACTGCTGGTTCAGAAGAAACAAATACACCGTCTATAATGTTTACTGCTGGTTTAGGGGAAACAAATACACCGTCTATAATGTTTACTGCTGGTTCAGAGGAAACAAATACACCATCTATAATGTTTACTGCTGGTTCAGGGGAAAAAATACACCATCTATAATGTTTACTGCTGGTTCAGGGGAAACAAATACACCATCTATAATGTTTACTGCTGGTTCAAGGGAAACAAATACACCATCTATAATGTTTACTGCTGGTTCGGGGAGAACAAATACACCATCTATAATGTTTACTGCTGGTTCAGAGGAAACAAATACACCATCTTTAATGTTTACTGCTGGTTCAGAGGAAACAAATACACCATCTATAATGTTTACTGCTGGTTCAGAGGAAACAAATACACCATCTATAATGTTTACTGCTGGTTCAGAGAAAACAAATACACCATCTATAATGTTTACTGCTGGTTCAGCGGAAACAAATACACCATCTATAATGTATACTGCTGGTTTAGAGGAAACAAAAAAAAAAACCATATATAATGTTTACTGCTGGTTCAGGGGACACAAATGCACCATCTATAATGTTTACTGCTGGTTCAGAGGAAACAAATACACCATCTTTAATGTTTACTGCTGGTTCAGAGGAAACAAATACACCATCTATAATGTTTACTGCTGGTTCAGAAGAAACAAATACACCGTCTATAATGTTTACTGCTGGTTTAGGGGAAACAAATACACCGTCTATAATGTTTACTGCTGGTTCAGAGGAAACAAATACACCATCTATAATGTTTACTGCTGGTTCAGGGGAAAAAATACACCATCTATAATGTTTACTGCTGGTTCAGGGGAAACAAATACACCATCTATAATGTTTACTGTTGGTTCAAGGGAAACAAATACACCATCTATAATGTTTACTGCTGGTTCGGGGAGAACAAATATACCATCCATAATGTTTACTGCTAGTTCAGGGGAAACAAATACAGCATTTATAATGTTTACCGCTGGTTCGGGGAAACAAATACACCATCTATAATGTTTACTGCTGGTTCAGGGGAAACAAATACACCATCTATAATGTTTACTGCTGGTTCAGGGGAAACAAATACACCATCTATAATGTTTACTGCTGGTTCAGGGGAAACAAATACACCATCTATAATGTTTACTGCTGGTTCAGAGGAAACAAATACACCATCTATAACGTTTACTGCTGGTTCAGAGGAAACAAATAAACCATCTATAATGTTTACTGCTGGTTCAGGGGAAACAAATACACCATTTATAATGATTACTGCTGGTTCAGAGGAAACAAATACACCATCTATAATGTTTACTGCTGGTTCAGAGGAAACAAATACACCATCTATAATGTTTACTGCTGGTTCAGAAGAAACAAATATACCGTCTATAATGTTTACTGCTGGTTTAGGGGAAAAAATACACCGTCTATAATGTTTACTGCTGGTTCAGAGGAACCAAATACACCATCTATAATGTTTACTGCTGGTTCAGGGGAAACAAATACACCATCTATAATGTTCACTGCTGGTTCAGGGGAAACAAATACACCATCTATAATATTTACTGCTGGTTCAGGGGAAACAAATACACCATCTATAATGTTTACTGCTGGTTCAGGGAAAACAAATACACCATCTATAATGTTTACTGCTGGTTCAGGAAAAAAAAAAATACACCATCTATAATGTTTACTGCTGGTTCAAGGGAAACAAATACACCATCTATAATGTTTACTGCTGGTTCAGGAAAAAAATACACCATCTATAATGTTTACTGCTGGTTCAGGGGAAACAAATACACCATCTATAATGTTTACTGCTGGTTCAGGGGAAACAAATACACCATCTATAATGTTTACTGCTGGTTGAGGGGAAACAAATACACCATCTAAAATGTTTACTGCTGGTTCAGGGGAAACAAATACACCATCTATAATGTTTACTGCTGGTTCAGGGAAAACAAATACACCATCTATAATGTTTACTGCTGGTTCAGGGAAAACAAATACACCATCTATAATGTTTACTGCTGGTTCAGGGAAAACAAATACACCATCTATAATGTTTACTGCTCATTCAGGGAAAACAAATACACCATCTATAATGTTTACTGCTGGTTCAGAGGAAACAAATATACAATCTATAATGTGTAGTGCTGGTTCAGAGGAAACAAATACACCATCTATAATGTTTACTGCTGGTTCAGTGGAAACAAATACACCATCTACAATGTTTACTGCTGGTTCAGAGGAAACAAATACACCATCTATAATGTTTACTGCTGGTTCAGAGGAAACAAATACACCATCTATAATGTTTACTGCTGGTTCAGAGGAAACAAATACACCATCTATAATGTTTACTGCTGGTTCAGAGAAAACAAATACACCATCTATAAAGTTTACTGCTGGTTCAGCGGAAACAAATACACCATCTATAATGTATACTGCTGGTTTAGAGGAAACAAAAAAAAAAACCATATATAATATTTACTGCTGGTTCAGTGGAAACAAATACACCATCTATAATGTTTACTGCTGGTTCAGAGGAAACAAATACACCATCTTTAATGTTTACTGCTGGTTCAGAGGAAACAAATACACCATCTATAATGTTTACTGCTGGTTCAGAAGAAACAAATACACCGTCTATAATGTTTACTGCTGGTTTAGGGGAAACAAATACACCGTCTATAATGTTTACTGCTGGTTCAGAGGAAACAAATACACCATCTATAATGTTTACTGCTGGTTCAGGGGAAAAAATACACCATCTATAATGTTTACTGCTGGTTCAGGGGAAACAAATACACCATCTATAATGTTTACTGCTGGTTCAAGGGAAACAAATACACCATCTATAATGTTTACTGCTGGTTCGGGGAGAACAAATACACCATCTATAATGTTTACTGCTGGTTCAGAGGAAACAAATACACCATCTTTAATGTTTACTGCTGGTTCAGAGGAAACAAATACACCATGTATAATGTTTACTGCTGGTTCAGAAGAAACAAATACACCGTCTATAATGTTTACTGCTGGTTCAGGGAAAACAAATACACCATCTAAAATGTTTACTGCTAGTTCAGTGAAAACAAATACACCATCTATAATGTTTACTGCTGGTTCAGGGAAAACAAATACACCATCTATAATGTTTACTGCTAGTTCAGGGGAAACAAATACACCATCTATAATGTTTACTGCTGGTTCAGGGAAAACAAATACACCATCTATAATGTTTACTGCTGGTTCAGGGGAAACAAATACACCATCTATAATGTTTACTGCTGGTTCAGAGGAAACAAATACACCATCTATAATGTTTACTGCTGGTTCAGAGGAAACAAATGCACCATCTATAACGTTTACTGCTGGTTCAGAGGAAACAAATAAACCATCTATAATGTTTACTGCTGGTTCAGGGGAAACAAATACACCATCTATAATGTTTACTGCTGGTTCAGAGGAAACAAATACACCATCTATAGTGTTTACTGCTGGTTCAGAGGAAACAAATACACCATCTATAATGATTACTGCTGGTTCAGAAGAAACAAATACACCGTCTATAATGTTTATTGCTGGTTTAGGGGGAAAAATACACCGTCTATAATGTTTACTGCTGGTTCAGAGGAAACAAATACACCATCTATAATGTTTACTGCTGGTTCAGGGAAAACAAATACACCATCTATAATGTTTACTGCTGGTTCAGGGAAAACAAATACACCATCTATAATGTTTACTGCTGGTTTAGGGAAAACAAATACACCATCTATAATGTTTACTGCTCGTTCAGGTAAAACAAATACACCATCTATAATGTTTACTGCTGGTTCAGAGGAAACAAATATACAATCTATAATGTGTAGTGCTGGTTCAGTGGAAACAAATACACCATCTATAATGTTTACTGCTGGTTCAGGGGAAACAAATACACCATCTTTAATGTTTACTGCTGGTTCAGAGGAAACAAATACACCATCTATAATGTTTACTGCTGGTTCAGAGGAAACAAATACACCATCTATAATGTTTACTGCTGGTTCAGAAGAAACAAATACACCGTCTATAATGTTTACTGCTGGTTTAGGGGGAAAAAATACACCGTCTATAATGTTTACTGCTGGTTCAGAGGAAACAAATACACCATCTATAATGTTTACTGCTGGTTCAGGGGAAACAAATACACCATCTATAATGTTCACTGCTGGTTCAGGGGAAACAAATACACCATCTATAATGTTTACTGCTGGTTGAGGGGAAACAAATACACCATCTATAATGTTTACTGCTGGTTCAGGGAAAATGAATACACCATCTATAATGTTTACTGCTGGTTCAGGGAAAACAAATACACGATCTATAATGTTTACTGCTGGTTCAGGGAAAACAAATACACCATCTATAATGTTTACTGCTGGTTCAAGGGAAACAAATACACCATCTATAATGTTTACTGCTGGTTCAGGGAAAACAAATACACCATCTTTAATGTTTACTGCTGGTTAAGGGGAAACAAATACACCATCTATAATGTTTACTGCTGGTTCAGGGTAAACAAATACACCATCTATAATGTTTACTGCTGGTTCAGGGGAAACAAATACACCATCTATAATGTTTACTGCTGGTTCAGAGGAAACAAATACACCATCTATAATGTTTACTGCTGGTTCAGAGGAAACAAATACACCATCTATAATGTTTACTGCTGGTTCAGAGGAAACAAATACACCATCTATAATGTTTACTGCTGGTTCAGAGAAAACAAATACACCATCCATAAAGTTTACTGCTGGTTCAGCGGAAACAAATACACCATCTATAATGTTTACTGCTGGTTCAGAGGAAACAAAAAAAAACCCATATATAATGTTTACTGCTGCTTCAGGGGAAACAAATACACCATCTATAATGTTTACTGCTGGTTCAGAGGAAACAAATACACCATCTTTAATGTTTACTGCTGGTTCAGAGGAAAGAAATACACCATCTATAATGTTTACTGCTGGTTCAGAAGAAACAAATACACCGTCCATAATGTTTACTGCTGGTTTAGGGGAAAAAAATACACCGTCTATAATGTTTACTGCTGGTTCAGAGGAAACAAATACACCATCTATAATGTTTACTGCTGGTTCAGGGGAAACAAATATACCATCTATAATGTTCACTGCTGGTTCAGGGGAAACAAATACACCATCTATAATGTATACTGCTGGTTGAGGGGAAACAAATACACCATCTATAATGTTTACTGCTGGTTCAGGGGAAACAAATACACCATCTATAATGTTTACTGCTGGTACAGGGAAAACAAATACACCATCTATAATGTTTACTTCTGGTTCAGGGGAAACAATTACACCATCTATAATGTTTACTGCTGGTTCAGGGAAAACAAATACACCATCCATAATGTTTACTGCTGGTTCAGTGAAAACAAATACACCATCTATAATGTTTACTGCTGGTTCAGGGAAAACAAATACACCATCTATAATGTTCACTGCTGGTTCAGGGGAAACAAATACACCATCTATAATGTTTACTGCTGGTTCAGGGAAAACAAATACACCATCTATAATGTTTACTGCTGGTTCAGGGGAAACAAATACACAATCTATAATGTTTACTGCTGGTTCAGGGGAAACAAATACACCATCTATAATGTTTACTGCTGGTTCAGAGGAAACAAATACACCATCTATAACGTTTACTGCTGGTTCAGAGGAAACAAATAAACCATCTATAATGTTTACTGCTGGTTCAGGGGAAACAAATACACCATCTATAAAGTTTACTGCTGGTTCAGAGAAAACAAATACACCATCTATAATGTTTACTGCTGGTTCAGGGGAAACAAATACACCATCTATAATGTTTACTGCTGGTTCAGGGGAAACAAATACACCATCTATAATGTTTACTGCTGGTTCAGGGGAAACAAATACACAATCTAAAATGTTTACTGCTGGTTCAGGGAAAACAAATACACCATCTATAATGTTTACTGGATGTTCAGGGAAAACAAATACACCATCTATAATGTTTACTGCTGTTTAAGGGAAAACGAATACACAATCTATAATGTTTACTGCTGGTTCAGGGAAAACAAATACACCATCTATAATGTTTACTGCTCGTTCAGGGAAAACAAATACACCATCTATAATGTTTACTGCTGGTTTAGAGGAAACAAATATACAATCTATAATGTGTAGTGCTGGTTCAGAGAAAACAAATACACCATCTAAAATGTTTACTGCTGGTTCAGAGGAAACAAATACACCATCTATAATGTTTACTGCTGGTTCAGAGGAAACAAATGCACCATCTATAATGTTTACTGCTGGTTCAGAGGAAACAAATACACCATCTATAATGTTTACTGCTGGTTCAGAGGAAACAAATACACCATCTATAATGTTTACTGCTGGTTCAGAGAAAACAAATACACCATCTATAAAGTTTACTGCTGGTTCAGCGGAAACAAATACACCATCTATAATGTTTACTGCTGGTTCAGAGGAAACAAAAAAGAACCATCTATAATGTTTACTGCTGGTTCAGGGGAAACAAATACACCATCTATAATGTTTACTGCTGGTTCAGAGGAAACAAATACACCATCTTTAATGTTTACTGCTGGTTTAGGGGAAACAAATACACCGTCTATAATGTTTACTGCTGGTTTAGGGGAAACAAATACACCGTCTATAATGTTTACTGCTGTTTCAGAGGAAACATATACACCATCTATAATGTTTACTGCTGGTTCAGGGGAAACAAATACACCATCTATAATGTTCACTGCTGGTTCAGGGGAAACAAATACACCATCTATAATGTTTACTGCTGGTTGAGGGGAAACAAATACACCATCTATAATGTTTACTGCTGGTTCAGGGAAAACGAATACACCATCTATAATGTTTACTGCTGGTTCAGGGAAAACTAATACACCATCTATAATGTTTACTTCTGGTTCAGGGGAAACAAATACACCATCTATAATGTTTACTGCTGGTTCAGGGAAAACAAATACATCATCTATAATGTTTACTGCTGGTTCAGGGGAAACAAATACACCATCTATAATGTTTACTGCTGGTTCAGGGGAAACAAATACACCATCTATAATGTTTACTGCTGGTTCAGGGGAAACAAATACACCATCTATAATGTTCACTGCTGGTTCAAGGGAAACAAATACACCATCTATAATGTTTACTGCTGGTTCAGGGGAAACAAATACACCATCTATAATGTTCACTGCTGGTTCAGGGGAAACAAATACACCATCTATAATGTTTACTGCTGGTTCAGGGGAAACAAATACACCATCTTTAATGTTCACTGCTGGTTCAGGGGAAACAAATACACCATCTATAATGTTTACTGCTGGTTCAGAGGAAACAAATACACCATCTATAATGTTTACTGCTGGTTCAGGGGAAACAAATACACTATCTATATTGTTTACTGCTTGTTCAGGGGAAACAAATACACCATCTATAATGTTTACTGCTGGTTCAGGGGAAACAAATACACCATCTATAATGTTTACTGCTGGTTCAGGGGAAACAAATACACCATCTATAATGTTTACTGCCCCCCATCATCTGCAGGAAACATCAATATCCAGCACACCATATATCACAGAACTATAATAGCTGGAGACTTCAACGGCCATTGACCATCATGGGGATATAAAACATACAACAACAGAGGTAGGGATGTAGAAGAAATCTGCACCACGTCCAACCTGATCCTACAACAGAACACAAGGTCAGAACCTACTCATTTGCACCGAGCTTCAGGCACGGTCAGCAGACCTGATCTAACCATGGTATCGGCTGACATTGTAGACACTTTGCACTTACACAGTCCTGGAAATTATTGGTAGTGACCACAGGCCAAAACTAATTACTATAGACAGACGTAATAAATCCAGAAAAACGAGAAAGACCTACTGGAATTACAAAAATGCTAACAGGACAAAATAAGTAACACTTTCAGATAGCAAAGTCAGCAGCATTGACATATTAGATACAGTACAGAATACACACAACAATATCACAAAGACGATACTTTAAATAGCGAACATAACAATCCAAAAGGCAGCCACAAACGTTTCAGCAGTTTGTTTTACTCCAGATCTAGAAAAGATTGTTAAAGAGCGCAGACAGGCCAAATAAAAAGTGAAACAAAAGAACCCATCAGAGCCAACAAAATGATTTATAACAAACTCGTAGCACAGGTAATATATTACATCACGAAAGCAAAGAAAGAAGCATGGACAAAAACATGTGTACGGCTGGACTTAAAGAATAAAGGGCACGAACATGGATGCTGCTGCACTGTCTTGATGGAAAAGGAACGAAGAGCAACACAAAACCACAAAGAACTGGGGGAAACATTGTAACCGAGCTGGTTACGGCATCAATTTGAAGATATGTGCCCGCGTCAGTTGAATGCGGCACTAGTAGTTATATTGATTTTATATAGTCAGAGTTAATCCTTCATATGTTGTTGTGGTTCAAGTGCTGACTGGCGTTCCGCCGGAGATGGTGATACTTGACCTTTTGTTATTTGTTTCAACCCAGGAATGTTCTTCCCTTTAAGTTTGGTGATAAGCAAAACAGTTTCAGCACAACAACGTATAATCCACAAGAAATTATTGTAAAGTTCTACAAACAGCAATGTAGAAAAATTCAAGTAGAGTTTATTGATGTAATTAGACAAACACTGTAAATTTCACAATGATGATTGGTTATCCGATATGAAGAAAATATGTAATCCAACTGAATAATGTAGGTACATCCAGATAGAATAATATATGTATATCCACAAGAAATAATTTACAGATTTGTTTACTCAAAAAAAAAACTTGTCTTGGTATCCTCAAAGACGAAGTTCTCCTAACGCTATCAATAAAAATGTTCTAGTCTAAAATCATGGTATCCTTGGAATCATAAGTCCTGAAATCGCTGCCTATCGCCCACAACTCTTCTATTTATACTATTTCTTCTTTTTTTCCCGCCTTTTTTCACACGACCCGTCCTTTTTTCCACACGACACAATAGTTAACATTTGCACTCCGTTCCTCAGCTTTTCGACCTTTTTGCACACGACAATCTGTTATTTCGACTTTATTTTCACATGTGTGATCTTTTCCAACTTAACATTAGGATAAAAAAAACCCAGATCACACAAACATTCATTTCCCACTTTCGCGCTTATAAAACCCATTCATTATTACCTGTGATTGACCTACGTTTGCCCTGTCAGAGCAGTAACGGCAACTGAACTTTGAATGAATACTGCGTTTTGTGTAAAAACGTCTTATTTGCTTTTAAGGTCTGTTATTCTTACATGTAGCATCTTCTAGCACATATAAATGCTTAGCGTGGAAGTAGAAGAGATAATGCTAGCGTAAAAGGTCAAGCGGTCACATACGGCCCTGGCCACACAAATGTATCCCAGAGGGAGACATTTTCGTACTATCAACTAAGTACCTCATGCTAGTGACTGTTTTAAACGACTAACCTATTGGTAGAGTCTCTTAGAGAGAAAAAAAGAAAAAGATTTAAAAAAAAATGTTTGTAAAACGAGGGATCCCAGTATATTTATAATGCGTAAAACGGGGGATACATAAAATTTGTTAATACACTTCGCCATTGAACAGTATTGATGTACACTACTTCTTAACAATATCAATATGAACAACGCTGTGCGTTAGTCATCACCATAATGATAACATACTTAATGATAACATTTAAATAAATAAAAAATAAAAAAAAATAAAAATTAAAACAAAAAAATAATCGCATACGATTTCCATGGGTTGTGCAAACAACAGAAATAAAAAACAAAACAAAAAAAAATACTTTGGCAATATTTAACAGAAGTGATTAATATTCATTAAGTATTTAACAATCTTAAAATGTAGTAGCTGCAACGAACATCAGCCTAAGAGCATAGAACTAATGGTCAAACATCAGACCTTGGGACGCAAAAAAATGTAATATACGAATATATGGGAATAAACATACATGGCAATGTTAATCTATAAATTTATTATCAACAAAATATGAACTGGAGCTGTACGCTCTCGTAACTGTCAATATAGAACGTGGTAAATATAGTACAATCATATGATACAGGCGACCCCAATCCTGCCACTGCGGTCAGTGATTTACCAGGATGTATATGGATCTTAAACACCAAAAATCTGGACAAGTTTGGTGAACTGTCTATGTGTCTATATAAATATAGCATTATTAATCTGGTTACATGGAGTTACAAAGTATTTATTAAAAAGTGTCTCTAATCTCCAACTTATGTAATGGTCGTTACTATGAGGGAAGACAACTATAATGATCCAAATAACTATCGGGTGTTGGAGTATGAACTATCTCAGTTACCCTGAACCAAGTACCAAACTGTTTATAGGTGCGTCATCAAATATAAAATCCGCATACAAATGCAAGTTCATAATAATGGACAACAATTTGTCAAGAAAATATACTGTAGCGTTCCGCTTACAACGTGACAAATGGTCAGAAAAATACAGGTACATCAATATGTGATGTTTATTTCTCAATACAAGGTATAATCAACATGTGAACATATCCGTTATCATGTTAGCGATTTCGAATGAAATCGTCATGGTTTGCATGTACAAGAACAATGTAGTATTTCGCAAATCTGCGAACTGTGTTGATTAGCATATAAGTTTTACCCAACTTGCAAAATACTTGCATATCACCAAGTCAAATTTAGGTGAAAATATATATATGTCTCAGTTATTTAGTGGAGGGGAAGGGGGGAGGGATGTATATTGGGATAAATGACGGAGTATGGTTTATCACCGTGGGAGGGTGTTGAGGATTGTGCGCGATTTTCCAGTACTCATTCAGCTGAGGTGGTTGTGGTGCAACCATGCGAATGCTGCAGACATTCACATGCTTGCAAACCCCGAAACAATCCTAAACAGAGGGGAACGAATGTCAGTCATGGGAATGTACTCGGGGGGTCTTAGGGGCGTTAACTGTGTCGGGGGGGGGAGGGGGGAAACAATGTCCTCATTATCTTTTACCGATGTCCGCTGTGGACATTTCATCTTCTTGTACACATGGCATTTATACACAAAACCGCTTAAAATTCAAAACACCAACTATGCTAGGCACAATCAATAGTCCTGACACTCTAGTTCGTCGGGTCATGACCTCTGGTGTGTCTCACTGGATTCAGGAATGCGAGAAGGGGTGTTTCCCAGACTACGAAGAAGTATTTATAGAATTTGATAGACACGTCAACATAGGTAAATTCGTTTTGAAGTGGGGGATGCTCGGAATAGTGCGTTGATTTAGAAACGGTCCGTCTGTGATGACGCATGTCGGAGAAGGTGACAGGAAATGAAAAGGCGTTTGGATGTTGTTACGTGCAGTCTTTGATATCTTACAATATAATACATTTGTATTCTTGTTATGTTCGCAAATATTTTGTAAACAAAATAGAAACTTTTTAGTGCTTAAGGAAAAGTCATTATTGAGTTACTTCCCTTGAAAGTTGTGTCGTCTCTTTCGATCGAACTCCGAGGATGAATCCAGTTTTACTGCGATTTATTCTTTGTTAGGGTAGAAATAGGTTGTTCTTGCTTCAGTGTATCTATGGCCTGAATTTATGTGTATTGTTTGTCTGGGTAGGACGAGTCTGTCTTATATCTGTATATCTTTACATGCTTAAGTCGAACTATATGGTCTGTTGTCGTTAGAAAGGTCAAAGGGCTGTTCGGCGGATGTGTCGCTAGAGAGGTGTGATTTGGCTTCGCCCTGATGATGGGCTGTGTTTTTCTATGTCGGCTTGTCGCCGGAAAAGTGATCTCAGTATTTGTGGGGAAAGTGATAGTCGTCTAGACCTATCGTGTATGCTTTACCCCAGTGTTTATTCTTATTGCCAAGGAATGGCAGAATCATATTTCTGATACCAAGGTAACAAAAGATTCTCCTCATGAACTCTCTTACGAAGTCACCGTTTTTCGATAGACACGATTTGTACGTCTGAGAGAATATATTTAACTAGATGAAAAACGACATTCATTCCTAGCAGCATTATATCTCGTATGATGAAATCAATTGTATTATGATAGAATCTACAGAGCAACGAGAACATTTAGTGAATGATTAACTTTGATTCAGTTGTATCCAAAACGTGAGTGACAGCTCACGAGAGAAGCCATCTTGTATTAAAATATTTTATGACTATCAAGAAGAGAAAGGGATACCCCGTATTATCGCTTGATGTGTCCAGAGATCACTGCTACACATGAGAACCCATTACCAGCGGTTCAATATGATTATATGAAAAATATGTGCTGAACATTATTCTAAAGAATCTTCGCTAGACGAGGTTAGGTCTAGAAGCCATCTTGAATATTATTTATAAGCTGACGTGCTCAGTCAGTGAAGTCAGATGATATATATGTATGGGCGATACTGAGTGCTTGTCTACTGACAATCCATTATGCTATTATTCTACATGAGTGCCCATGTATCATTGCAAGACCATTTATCCACTGTACCATGATGTATTATGCCAACCTGTGATTTGTCGCTATATGTGCTGTCGAGTGTGTACGTCCCATTAAACTGTAGCAAAGGTACACAGTCGTTGGTGTCGATGACTTCCAGCCATACATGAGTGAAAGAAAACGACCAATTGTCAACACCACGAACTCTTCTTATCATTCGCGTATTACACTCTCACTTCATGCTTACACACCACTGCGTAGGTCGAGTTGACATTCCATACTCAAACCACAAGCAACACAACAACACAGCATGTAGCTCTGGTGATGTTCTAGTGAGCTTATAGTTATCAACTGGTGGACATCATGAATTGAAAAAGGAGGTTTTTATCATTTGGTGGACCAGCTTTCTGGGTTTGACCTCGCAGAAATTGAGAAGTCAACAGACTACCGATACCAGACCGTTTCCTGTGGCTGATACGACACACGTAAACACCAGCAGTACAACTCTACAGTCGATGTCAGCGTGACCTGTCCTATCGAGCGTATACAGTAACTAGGTCAGCGTTTGTTGACATTTTTTGTTGTTGGACATTTGCCATAGAACAGACAGCGTTACACAGCAAGTTTGTTTGGAAAAGACAGCATTACACATCAGTGTTGGAACATATATTTGACAGTGTTTGCGAAATATACAGTGCAACTTAAGCGAGAAGTCTTACTTGTGATTCTTAGGAACTGTAAACAGTGGATTCTCCTGCACTGCCATAGTTTGTGTCGAACTTTAATGATTTAGGCCAGATTTAATTATTTAATAAAGTACCATAGTACTGTACCATTATTGCGTATAACTGAGCCTTCTTCGCAACACATTCTATCTGCAACACATTACATTGCATTATATTATGAATATTCATGCTATATGTACATTCATGTTTATATGTGATATTTGTTTGTATTCCGCGGGTTGTGTGTAGGTTGGGCGGCGTCCTCACAACAGAATATCCCACGTCATAGAGGGTCCGTTGTGGGCGTTTTCTTTAGGTGCAATTTCCTTAATTGGAAATTTGCTTGCAACAACTAGTTGCTATTTGTGTTAGCTGTGAAGACTGTAGTTATTGTTATTTTTGTATTATTTCTTTGTTCTTTAGTTTTGTTTTGATTTGTTTGTAATTTGTTGGTCTAACCTTTTCTATCTTTCAGTTCTATTCACAATTTATATTCATATACTGTGACGTCATTTGTGTTGTTATTTCTTGCAGATTCAGTGATTATTTTCATTGATTTCCCTATTTGATTTATTTGATTTCTGCAAACGTTTTCGTATTGTCAGTCTTATTTGTACTTTATGTATTCTGTTGGTTGACATATGTTTTATATAGGTATATTTCATAAGACACCATAGCCTGTGCACTGCACTTGGATTATGGTAAAAACCAGTACTTGATTATTATTACTGTTATACAAGACCTTATTAAGGCTTGTGACCCACTGAGATTGAGATAGTGTACTGATTAATCAAGTCATTAAGAACTTGTGGTATTATTATTGTTTCAAGTGATTAGTATTATTGTTAGACATCATGTCTACATTAGAATACTTCATTATACAAGGGAAAGCCCTTGATAAGACTGGTCAACAATTAGAAGAATGGGCAGTTGATCAATATGACAAAGCATTAGCTGCAGAAGAGAGAAAAGCTGCTGCTGCTGCTGAGGAGAGAAAAGCTGCTGTTGAAGAGAAAAAAGCTGCTGCTGCTGCTGAAGAGAGAAAAGCTGCTGCAGAAGAGAGAAAAGCTCTGGCTGAGGAGAAAAGATTAGAAAAAGAAGCTGATGCTGCTGCTGAACTAAAGAAATTGCAGATACAGGTGGAGGAAAGGAGATTTGAAGCTGAACAAAAAAAATTAGAAAGAGAAGCTGCTGCTGAACAAAAAAGATTAGACAGTGATGCTGAACAAAAAAGATTAGACAGAGAAGCTGAAGAAAAAAAGCAATAAGAGAACATGAATTTGAGTTAGAGAAATTGAGATTGACAAGTATGAATAATGTTAATCAGGCATCTAGTGGTAATGGTAAACCTTCTACTTACAAGGTTAAGGTTCCACCGTTCAATCAGTCCAGTGACGATATTACATTCTGCCTGGATAGATTTGAACGTTCTTGTCGTACTCATAATGTAGATAAATCACAATATGCTAATCAATTAGCAGAAAACTTGAAAGGTGAATCTCTGACTAGGTTATGCCTTGTAGGAGAAGCAGATAAGGATAATTATGATGTCATTAGGGCGGCTTTGATAAAAAAATACCAGCTAAGTGAGGAAGGCTATCGCCTTTTGTTTAAGACGATGGTACCTGAGACAGGTGTAGAATTCTCAGAATTCATTGCAAAGGCACGTCTCACAGTTGATCGTTGGATTGAGCTTTCCAAAACAGAAAAAACGTATGAAGGACTTATGGATTTGTTGCTCAGAGATAAGATTATGTCATGTGTTAACAAACCATTCCTTGAATTTATACATGAGCGTAAACCCAAATCTCTAAAGGAAATGGAAGAATATTGTTCCCAATATGTCACTGCACACCCCGACGTGACTTTTGGCAACACTAAGATTAAGGAGAGTATGCCAGTTGCTTCAGCAACACCATACAATCCCAATTATTCACACAGATTTCAGGGACCCCAAAACAGATTTGATAAAAAAGGTAACCATAATAGTTATCAAAACCAAGGTAACCAATCATTTCAGGGTTCTTCTTCAAAGAACTGGAGACGAGCTGATAGCTCTCGACACAGGGGTGGTCATAATTATAGGAATTTCCGTAGAGGAAGTAATTATAGAAACTATCCGGGTTATCCGTCTTGGAGTCAACAAGATCATAATTACAGAGATACTCATTATAATGAATATGATAATGGTAACCAAGAGAACTATGACTCAAACCCAAATAGGGGTTACAATAGAGGTAACAATAACTACAGAGGTAATAATAACCGAGGTAGATCTCAAAACAGAAGACATAAACCACATTTTCAGGCAAACTCTGCACAACTAGAGTCCCATGAAGCCTATAAACAGAGTAAAGATAATAATGATGCTAGTAATATGGCATGTGCCGCTTTTGATTTTGGGAGAGCATCTCAGTGCCCCCAATGCAAAACATTATTTGAGCCAACCACAGTGTCTACTTTAAGCTGTGGCCATCCTCTTCCTGCTCTTCCTGCATCAGTCGCGCATGATGTAAGAGGTTCTCTTGTTTTACATAAGGGTTTATTAGATAACAATCCAGTCTCCGTGCTATTTGATTCTGGATGCACCACAATTGGTGTTAGGCAGTCACTCGTAGATCCTTCCCGTGCCACTGGACAAGTAGTCAAATGTGTAACATTTGGCGGCACATTAGAGAAATACTCTACTGCTATCATTATGATTGCTACTCCTTTCTTTACAGGAGATGTACACGCATGTCTTCTTCCGAATCCGATCGCTGACCTCATCATCGGTCGCATTCATGGAGTCAAAGAATGCACTCCGCAACAAATTTCCGCGTGGGAAAGGCAAAACATGCAGATTGCTAACGCTGTAGTCACTAGAGCTCAGGCTCTTAATACGCCTCAAACTTCATCTACTGAAGATAATGAAGTGCATAACCAAGATGATCCCTTGGTAATTTCTCGTGACTCGTTTATAAAACAGCAAGAAGATGATCCCACTCTGAAGAAATTCTTCATTCTTGCTACTAAAGGTGATCCGAATAAAGACACAAGTCGTAAATCGTGGATTACAAAGAAGAATGGCGTACTTGTACGTATGGTTCAGGACTCCATTACGTCAAGTCATTCTCAAATCCTGGTTCCCAAGAATTTGAGAGTTAAAATTTTGCAGCACGCTCACGACTCTCAGTGTGCTGGACACATGGGTTTTTCCCGTACTAAGTCAAGAGTCCTTGCGGCTTTCTTTTGGCCATTGGTAAACAAGGACATACGGATTTATTGTCGATCTTGTAAAGTATGTCAGGAAGTTAAATCCAAAGGTCCACGGCATGCTGCACCTATTCAGGCTGCGGACATTCCTATTCGGTCGTTTAAAAAAATTGCCATAGACATTATTGGTCCATTTAAGATCAAGTCTGCCAGAGGACATCAGTTTATCTTGACGTGTGTTGATATGTGCACACGTTGGCCAGAGGCTATTCCTCTGAAGAGCATTACTACTGCTGATATTGCAGATACTCTTTGGCTTATATTTTCTCGTCTGGGGTTCCCCGGAGAGATATTGTCAGACCATGGCACCCAACTAATATCAGATACCATGTCTCAAGTAATGTCTACTCTGCAGATAGATAGATCTTTAAGTAGTATCTATCATCCAATGTCTAATGGGATGGTTGAACGCCTTAATAGAACACTTAAAAACTTACTAGGGAAGATAACTGAGGATCATCCTCAAGACTGGGACAGAGTTTTACCTGCAGCCCTCTTTGCTTACAGAGAGGTCCCCAATGAACATACAGGATTTTCCCCCTTTGAACTCGTCTTTGGCGCGCGTCCGCGTGGCCCTATGTCGTTGCTTCATGATCTCATAACAGCTGACAATATTGACGATGACACAAAGTCATCCTACGAATATGTCATCGCGTTGAGACAAAAGATTATCGAAGCATGCAAATTCGCAACTTCTTCTTCTGAATTTGCGAAACAGAAGGCAAGGCAATTTGCCAATAAGAAGAGATGCTTACGACAACTTTGTCCTGGTGACAAAGCATTTGTATTACTACTGTTACGCACAAATAATTACTTTTTCCAAAGTCTTTGTATGATCATTTTTCGTATGTATGATCATTTTTTGACTGAAATGTGTATTATGTTTTTTACAGTCAAAGGGACATAACCCGAGTTATGGAGACTACACTTTTTTAGGAGTTTGCCTTCTCTTGTATAGAGACACGTTCGGTCTATAATTTCTTGAACGAAGCGTGACCATATCTCCTTATTTGGTAGTATCAGTCAACTGTTGTAGATGTCTGAAACCTGTCTTAACGCTTCTGTTCATGACCATAAAAGGCGCGACTGTGTAAGACTTTTATCTCGAATGTTCTTAGAATTGCTTATTGTGTGAATTGATACTCACGTAGATGAGTTCTGCGCATGTCAAAAACTGGGAGTTCGTTTCTGTGTGTTCCTCCTCCAAGCTGGGAGTTTTTTAGAAATGGTCTGAGTAGCGAGCGGACGCAACCTGCGTCTTGTGATTTTCTGAGGGAAATACATTGTCTTTGTGAGTTAGTTAACTGACTAGACTGTTTCGCAGTATTATTCAAGCCTGCCTGGAGGCAGATGTTCGTGGTTGATTTCCGAATAAAGGGAATTCCGCGTGTAGCGAACTTTTTGCTATCATCTAGAAATTCATCATTTTGTCACTCCTTGCTCGGCTGTGTGATTCAAAAAGGAGAGGTACTTTGACTAGGATTAAGTCACCGGTATCTTTATACCTGAACTAGTTATATATATATGGGTCGCTCTAGACCAACAAGACTATTGTCTGTGTTCCAGGATTCGTTATATCAGAGATCACGTCCAAGTCAGATGGTTAGACTTAGAAACGTTATAAAGGTCGGTTTGACCTGTATTCCCAGTATGCTATTCACGTGCAGACAGTAAACGGACTTATTGTATACATCTGATCTGCTAGCATCAGAAAGGGAGCATTTATTATTGTCTATGAACATTGAAGATCTGCAGCTGACACTGTTGCAGAAGTTATATATATTATTTAAACAGCTTCACGAACCAGAACTTTATGATATAACTAACTGTTTACAATACAACTATTGAGTATTGAATCCTACATGACTATCAGTTTAATTATATTGTTGAATGCAGACATTCCTTGAACTGTAGTATGTTATAACGGAGCTAAACGTACCTGGAATTTTTGGCGCACCTTTATCATTTTTGGTGGCCATTTATGTTGGTTTACTCTGATACCAGCTATCAAGGGGGTCAACAAAACCAGACATCATCATCAAGCTTTCAACATTACAGTTTCAACTCATCACCTCAATGTTTGATGAAAGATTTTGAAAGTACCCGGCGTTGCTGAAGGATTTAGAAATTGTTTCAAAATACCCGGCGTTGCTCGTCAAGTTGGCAGTTTTCCTGATCTGTTAGAAAGAAGGACAAGTGCCGTAACAACTGTTCCGGTCTCAGAGGTACAGTTGCGGGTTCAGAAGGTCAAGTGCTCAAGTCAAGTTCAGAAGCTGTTTCCTTTTAGAAGCTCATTTCCTTCGTCATGGCAGTTTATGAGAGCAGATATGGATCAACGTTGGATCATTGTTCTAAGAATGCTGATCACATCCTGTTCTGAACTGTGCTGACGTTGTGGATACATAGAAGTTAAGTGGCCTGTTTTGTTTGTGAACTGTGCCCTTATGTTCTAGCTGAGCCTTCTAAATTCTTTCACACTTTTTGCTATTTGTTACATGTTATATGTTATTTGTATTTGTATATTTATATGTTTATATTTCAGCGGGTTTTCTCGGTTGGGCGGTGTCTTTCAGTAGAAGATACCACGTCACAGAGGTTCTACTGTTAGCGTTTTTGTTAGGGACTGTGCGAATTTCCTACTGTGAAATTTGCTAGCGACAATCGTTGCTATATCTGTTTAGTTGTGACGAGTTGTGCTTTATTTTCGTTTTTTGTATATTTTTTTTTCTCTTTTTCTTTCTGTTTTTAGTTTCGATTTCAATTGTTTGTATTTGTAGGTCTCCCCTTTGCTATTATTCAGTTCTTTACGTATATTTTTGTGTATACACTGTAGCGTCATTTGTTAGTCATATCTTCGCATATTTCTTTTTAGTTTTGCTGTTTGTGTATTTGACTTATGCGAATGTTTTCGTATTGTTTGATCTTTGTTGTTGTTTACATTGACTTTGA